>PDNA01000356.1:0-14917 GCA_002573605.1 Polytolypa hystricis UAMH7299 | reverse complement strand
TGGTAGACAAATCTACCAGTGCTACCGAATCTACCATCCGTAGACCTGGTAGACCTGGTAGACAAGTCTACCAGTGCTACCAGTTCTACCACTTTGGATCACGTGATCTTCCAGTCACGTGACTCCCAAGTTTCACTGGTTTCTCCGTTCCGCTGCGCCTCTACCCCTCTGGGTCATTGTCAACCAATGGTCTCTGTTAGTCCGTAACAAAGAGTCTTACTTTGCAGCTCTTCCTCTATTTGTTTAAGTTCTAGCTTTTGTCTTGCAAAATCAAGCTTTTTTTGCTGTTTCTCTCAATCCTGTTCCTGAAGATTGCATGATGCTATATAATATAGATATTGTATTAATATAGTCAATCTGTAATCAAATATCAGTTAAATCTATATTGTCTTGTATTTGTTTATATATCAATAAATTAGTCTTACCAGATACTAGGACTTTGAAGGACTCTTTTACTACTTGCAGTATATTAACTTTGTAAAGAAGTAATTACAACAGATCTAGAAATATACTAGTTAATTTCTAGTTAAATACTAAATACTCAAGAAATTGATTATATACTGAGTTCAGTATTATAAAGTACCTTGTTCAATTAAGCAGGGCAGAATTTAAACTAAATCTTAGAGATCTGTAATACTCTTAGAGAATATACTCTGGTATATACCAAGCTTGCTTATTACCCTAAGCCAGTATTGTGGGCCTTAACTTACTGTAGTAATAGAGAGTAATCTATTTCTTCAAAGAAATAAAGTAATCCAGCTAGAGGACAGTTTTATACTGTATATTAAAGAAGGCCTAATAAAATATAAAGATAGAATATATATAATATCAAAGTAAAATTATAGTACTGTTATAGCTAGTAATTTAAAATTAAAAGTAAATCTAAAATTAGTATTATTATTAAATACAAAATAGAAGATTTCTATTTCTAAGAGTAAAAGAAATATATTCTTTATATTACAAACTAGCAGAGACTATTAATTAATAATAATTCAGAGAGATAGAGGTACAGTAGAACAGAAAAACTAGTAAAACTTGAAGTTATATAATTAGAAAATTATATAATCCAAGATAGTAGAACTGGTAGTACTAGTAGATTTATCTACTAAATCTACTAGATTTACAGATAGTAGATTCAGTAGTACTAGTAAATTTGTCTACCAGATCTACTAGATTTACTAAAGAAATTATTATATATATAAAGAATATATTTTCTCTATTCTTAGAAACAGAAGTTTTCTACTTTATATTTAATAATAATACTAATTTTAGATTTATTTTTAATTCTAAATTACTAGCTACAACAGTACTGCAATTCTATTTTAATATTATATATACTCTATTTTTATATTCTATTAAACCTTTTTTAATATACAGTGCAAGGCTATTCTCTAGCTAAATTACTTTATTTCTTTAGAGAAGTAGATTACTTTCTATTATTACAGTAAGCTAAGGTCTATAATACCAGCTTAGAGTAATAAGCAAGCTTGATATATACTAGAGTATATTCTCTAAGAGTATTACAGATTTCTGAGGTTTAGTTGAAGTTCTACCCTGTTTAATTAAACAAGATACTTTGTAATACATTGAATATCTATCTTTTAAAGTATTAGCTTAGAGAATATAAAACTATATTAAAGGCTTTCAACTATACAAGTCTACAAACTTCTTTGAAATTTTTCAATTATATAAGATTACAATAACTCTCTTTGTCTTTCAACTATACAAAATAAAAAATACTTTGTTGATTCAGATAAGTATTACTCTAGCTTAGAAAGAACTAATTAATAGAAAGATATATCTACAGCAGTTACAGTACAAGTTTTACTAGCTCAGATTCAGAAGCTCAAGATTAAGATTAAGAAATAACAAGAAATAATTGACTAGATATATAAATATATAGTTAATATTAAAAATCAGATTGCAGTACAATCTATAGGCCAGGAGAAAGAAAATATTACAGAGAAAGTAAAAATTCAGTCTTTTAATAAAACTAGAAATAGATTTAAACTTTTTCTAGTATATTTCAAGATTTATTTTTAATTTAATACTAAGTTGATAAAAACTAATAAGTGTTTAATAGCAGTACAATATCTACAGAGAAAAGCAGTAGTATAAATACAACTCTATTTAATAATATAGTTTAGCAGAAAAAATCTCAGGAATCTTATATCTATTAAAACTAAGAGAATCTTTGTAATAAAAAATTTCAAATTATTTAAAAAAGTATTAACAGTAAATTTTAAAATCACTGATAAAGAAGTAATAGTAGTATAGAAAATTAGATAGATTCAATAAATAAAAAATACAGTTAGATACTTAGTAAAATTCTAATAACTAGCTACAGTATTAAATTAAAATAATAATATATTAGCAAAAGCTGTATACAATAGACTTAAAGAAAAGATCAAGAATAAAATAGCTAGATTAAAAGAATAACTTAATATACTATTTGAAATAATTAAACATGCAGTATATATAAATACAAGAATTTGAAAAAAATATCTAGAATAAAAAGACTACAAGCAGTTTTTAAATCATACTGTAAAGTAATAAATATATAGAGAAAACTACAATTTTTATAAATTATAATCTATAAAACTAGATATAATTACAAGAAACCAGGACTATAAGAAAAACAAGCTATACTAGAAGAAATTGTATTTCTTTTACAAGAAATCAAGATACTTTATAAGAAATTGCTACAAGAAAAACAGAAATCAGCTATAATAAGAGCTGAAAGTAATTACAAGGAAATAATATTACTTTACTGCTGATATTGGTAGAAATAAACAACAATTTCTATATATAACTAGAGCTGAAACTAGTAATATAGTAAATAAGTAGAATAAGTTACAAGAAGTTATAGTAGAACAGATATTCTAAGAATTAATAGAAATTTAACAAGCAGAAATTGATAGTAAAACAGCTGAGCTAACTGAAATAATAAAAATAGAGTATCTATTATCTAATTACTGGAATTTATACTGAGAAAAGTATAAGAAGCAGCAAGAATTAAAGAATTTACAAGAAAATAATAAAAATTATAATTATTACTGGAAGAAGAAGAACTAGAATATTACAGATTTGAAATACTTATAATATTATAAATTTCCTATATTTATATACAATTGCAAATAGTACAAGAAAATACAGAATAAGAAAATTCAGTAAATTAAAGATAATTTAATTTACTATTATTATAAACTGTATAAATATAATATAAAAAATTGCAAGTAATACAATAAAGTTAAAGTATGAAAAAATATTTAAAAGATATTAGAATAGCTCAGTTTACAGAATAAAGCAAATATCAGATATTTATAATATAAAGAGATATATTAGTCATTCTATTATATAGATAGCTGTCTATTCTATAAAGAAGAAAAAAATAATCAGTATTATTCAGATCTACTGAAGTAGTTAAAAGCAATTTAGATAGAAAAATTATAGCTAGAAGAATATATAATTTCAAATTTTAACAAGGATAAAAATACAGAGTTGCTGTAGCAAGAGATTATAGACTATATTTACTACAGAATAAATTAAGAAATAACTAGTTATTATAATACCAGATTAAAAAATAACAATAAGTGCAGGATTAGAGTACTGACTTAGTTGTTATATTAAATAAATAATTGCAGAATATACTGCAGAGAAAAACAAGTAAATAAACACTTTCTACAGTTATTATAGAAAGTATAGATTAGTAATAAAAGCTATTCTAAAAAGCTAACTTTTATATCTGAAAAATAGATAGATTATTTATTATATAATATCAACTATTTACAATATACAGAGATACTTTGAATATACTGTACAGAAATATACAGAAAGCTGAGATATAATATATACAAGATTAATTATATATAGAGACCAGTAAAGCTAATAAAATACTGGAAAAAAAAATAATATTATTAATATAATAAAAGTACTAAGTTATAAATATATTATAAAGTCTGATACAAGGAAATATAGACTAAGATAATAATTACAAATCTATAGCAGAGCAAAGCTAAGATACTATAAAATAGACTAGAAGAAAATAAATTTAAAATATTTAAAATTTAAGAAGAACTAATTAAGTAATAGATAACAGTATTTAAAAGAATTTTAAAAGATTTATTATAGAAATTAAAACAGAAAACTGATACTTTATAACTGCAGATAGAAAATAATAGTATTATTATAAATAAGTGCCTGTAAGCAATATAATAGAACAGTTATTAGCTAATATAAATTGAAACAGCTATTTAGCAGTTACTGTAATCTTGAAAGAATACTATATATATATTTTAATTAATTCAGAGGCAACTGGAATTCTTATAGACAGGAGTTTTATAAAAAGAACTAAATTATTAACAGAATTAAAGAAATAACTGTATTAATTAAATAAATTAGACAGAAGTTAGTTAAATTTTGTACAATAAAAAATATACCTGGAATTATTAATAATACAGGGATATCAAGAGCTTGTAAGCTTCAATATAACTAATTTAGAAAATTATAATATTATCTTAGAACTGCTCTGATTAAAGCTGTACAACTTCAATATATACTAGCAGAAAAGAATAATAAGGCTAAATAGATATAGATATTCCCCAGTACCAGACTTAATACTGAAAATAATCTACAGTTTATAGAAAATTGAATACAAGACTACAGTAATAGATAAGCTGAGCAATCAAAGATAAATAATACAAAAATAATTAATTAAATAAATAAATACTATTGAATACAAAAAAACTACTAGAATCTTATTCAGGAAAATAAGCTGAAATATATTTAAAAAAGTTAGAAAAATAGTACTCAAAAAATACTAGAACTATAAAGAAATGTTTAAGAAGAAAAAGCTGTCTAAAAGTTTACTAGAATATAGAAAATAGAACTATAAAATACTATTACTAAAAGAAAAAAAGCTGATATATAAGCTAATATATTAACTGAATAAAAAAAAACTAAAGAAATTATACCAATATATTAATAAGAATCTAGAGAAAGAATTTATCAGACTATTAATATTACTAGCAGAATACTCTATTATTTTTATATTAAAGAAAGATAGTAAGTTATAACTATATATAGATTATCAACAATTAAACAGTATTACAATAAAAAACTGATATCTGTTACTATTAATTAAAGAAATACAGGATCAATTTTAAAGAACTAGATAGTTTATTTTATTAAATTTAAAAGCAGAATACAACTAAATTAAAATAAAAGAAGATAAGAAATAGAAGACAGTATTTCAGATATATTACAGATATTTTAAGTACTTAGTTATACTATTTAAATTAACTAATATACCAATAATATTCTAAGTAATAATTAACAAACTTCTTTACAAATTTCTGGATAATTTTGTAGTTGTATACCTGAACAATATCCTGATCTTTACTGATAATATAAGAATAGAATATATTGAAAAAGTAAAAGTAATACTTAACAGGTTATAAGAAAAAAATATACTGTTAAAATTAGAAAAGTATGAATTTTTTAAAAAGAAAATTGAGTTTCTAAAATATATTGTTACTATAGAGAGTATATAAATAGATCTAGTAAAGATTCAAGTAATAGAAAAGTAGCTGATACTGAAAACTGTAACTGAAGTCCAAGTATTATATAAATTTATAAATTACTATTAATAGTTTATAAAAAGATTTTCAGACTTAATAAAACCTTTTATATTTTTTTTCAAGAAAAATATTAAGTTTCATTGGAGAAAATAACAACAGAAAGTATTTAAAGCAATTAAAAAAGCTTTTTAAAAAGAAAAAATATAGATATATTTTAACTCTATAAAATCTGCAATTATAAATACAGATATATCAGATTATATAATAGAAGCAAGATTACAGCAAGAAAATAATTAAAGAAGAAAGAAATTGATTACTTGCTATACAAGATTAATAATACTAGTTGAATAAAACTACAATATTTATAATAAAGAATTACTTGCAATAGTAGCAGTACTGAAAAAATAGTAAGTATATTTAAAAAATACAAATTATCAGATAATTATAATTTCAGATTATTATAATCTTCAATACTTTATAATTACAAAGAAATTAATATAATATTAAACTTGTTAATTAAAGATTTTAGCAGTCTATAATTTTAGAATACAGCATTGCAAAGAAAAGAATAATACTTGAATAAATATATTAAACAGGCAGTCAGACCTGATAACAGCTTACAAAGAAAAACAAGTACTTTTTAAAATTGCAGAAAATATAAATACTTTAATCTTTAATTACTAGATTTTAAAAGCTATACAATTGATTACTATATCAATAGAGTTTAAAAACAAATTACAAACTCAGATACAGAATAATTCTACTGTATTGAAAATTAAATATAAAAATAAGTTTAAAAATAGCAATAATTTGCTATTATACAAAGAACTGATTTATATTCTACTGAAATTGAGAAATAGAATCTTTCAGGAGAATTATAATAATTTAACAGTAGAATATTTTAAAATTAAGAAAATTCAGAAGAGAATTTCAAGAAACTATTATTAGCTAAAATTATAGATATCAGTTAAAGATTATATATAAAACTATAATTATATATAAAATAAAGTAAATCAATATAAAAAATATAGCTTGCTACAGCTGATACTTTACTTACAAGTACTATAGAAATTAATAGTAATGAATTTTATTGTAAAATTACTGAAATTCAAGAAACTGTAAACAGAAATAGAGTATAACTCTATTCTAACAGTTATAAATTAATTAACTAAATATATATACTTTTTACTGTTTATTGAAAGAATATTAGCACCAGAAATAGTATATATACTATTATAAAATATATTTACAAATTATAGATTATCTAAAGAAATTATCTCAGATAGAAATTTAAAATTTATAGAATATTTCTAGAAAATATTTACAGTATACTTAGATATAAAATACTAGATTACAACAGTATATTATCTGTAAATAGATAGATTAGTAGAAAGATTAAATCAGACAGTAGAGCAATACTTATAAAATTATATAAATAATTAATAAAATAACTAGATTTTACTATTACTAATAATACAGATTATCTATAACAGTTTAAAATATATAATAACAGAATATACACTATATTTTACAAATTATAGATAAAAACTAGATATTCTACAAATACTGTAATATATAAAAATAAAAGTATATCTAGAAGAGATAAAAGTTTAAAAACTTTAAAAATTATACAGATAACTGTAATTAAACTTGAAATTCTACAGTAAACAGATAAAATATTATTATAACAAGAAATACTAAAAAATACTGATTTTTAAAAAGAAGAAGAAAGTATATTTTTTATAAAAAAATATAAAAATAAAGCAATTAAATAATAAACTTGATTATTAAAAACTCAGATTTTTCAAAGTTTTAAAACAGATTAAACTAGTTATATATAAACTTGCTTTACTGAAAAAGATAAAAATATATTTAATTTTCTATATTTTACTAATTAAAAAAGTACTCTAGAATACTAGATAATATTTATTTAAAGTTAAGAATAAAAAACTAAATAAATATAAAATTGAAGAAATTCTAGAAAATACAGTATTAGAAAATAAATAATACTATTTTATAAAATAAAAAGAATATCTACAGTTAAACAATATTTAAAAACCTGTCAAGAATTTAGAAAATACTTAGAAAGTATTACAGTACTATTAAAAGCTGTAAAGTTAAAACTAGAAAAAGAAGAAATATTGCTAATAATAATTAGCAGAACTTATAGTTTATCTGTAGTTATAATTTTAGTTTATTTTCTTTTATTTTTCTCTTTCTTTAACTTTTCTAACTCTTTAAGAATTTATATATTAGATTGAATAAATTTGTCAGTCTTTATATTCAGAAACTATTTCTGCTTTTTAAAATAGTTCAGATAATTTATAGCAATAGAAAGCTAAGAGAAAAAATAGTGAAATTTCTTGTAAGCAAGTTTTTTATTTAATTTAATTTTATTACAGATACAGTACAGTTTAAATTATTCAAAATAAAAAATAAATTTCTTTTTTAAAATATATAATTTATTTAATTAAATATACTTGCTACAATATTTATTACTTTTAAAAATAATACAAGATATTTTTCTTTATTTACAATAATAATATAGAGAAGATATAATAAAATCTGTATATTTAATATCAGCAGCTTAAGCTTGATTTTTAGCAGTACAGCTAGATATTATAGTCAATATATTCCAGAAAATATTTATAAGAAAAAGAGAAAGATTAACTGAAAGTAGAAACAGTATCAGTTATAAAAAAAAAGAACAGATTACTGAAACAGCTTATTAAAAAAAAAGAAAATAATATTATAAACTAATAGAGATTATTAATTAATAATAACCTAGAAAAATAGAAATACAGTAGAATAAAAAAATCAGTAAAACTTGAAATTATATAACTAAAAGATTATATAATTCAAGATAGTAAAACTGATAGTACTAGTAGATTTATCTATTAAATCTATTAAATCTATAGATAATAAATTCAGTAGTACTAGTAGATTTATCTACTAGATTTATCAGATCTACTAAAGAAATTATTATATATATAAAGAATATATTTTCTCTATTCTTAGAAATAAAAGTCTTTTACTTTATATTTAATAATAATATTAATTTTAGATTTATTTTTAGTTCTAGATTACTAGCTACAACAGTACTGCAATTCTACTTTGATATTATATATACTTTATCTTTGTATTTTATTAGATCTTCTCTAATATACAGTACAAGACTGTCTTTTAGCTAGATTACTTTGTTCTTTTAGAAAAGTAAATCACCCTCTATTACTACAGTAAGCTAAGGCCTACAATACTGGCTTAGAGTAATAAACAAGCTTGATATATATTAAAGTATATTCTCTAAGAATATTATAAACTTTCAAGATTTAGTTAAAGTTCTGCTCTATTTAATTGAACAAGGTACTTTATAATACTTTATATATATAATAATCTCTTTAATAGATCTGATAGATTTAGTAAATAAATTTACTAGTACTACTAAATTTATTATTTATAAACTTAATAGATCTAGTAAATAAATCTACTAGTACTACTAGTTCTATTACTTTGAATTATATAATTTTTCAGTTATATAACTTTTAAGTTTTACTAGTTTCTCTGTTTTACTGTATCTCTACTTTTCTGAGTTATTATTAATTAATAGTTTCTATTAATCTGTAATATTATCTTCTTTTTTTTTAATAAGTTATTTCAGTAATCTATTTTTTTTTTCTTTATAATTAGTACTGTTTCTACTTTCAGTTAGTCTTTCTCTTTTTCTTGTAAGTATTTTCTAGAGTGTATTAACTATAGTATCTAGCTGTACTGCTAAAAACCAAGCTCAAGCTGCTAATATTAAATATACAGGCTTTATTATATTTTTCCTATATTATTATTATAAATAAAGGAAAATATCTTATATTATTTTTAAAAATAATAAATATTGTAGTAAATATATTCAATTAAATAAATTATATATTTCAGAGAAAAAATTTATTTCTTACTTTAAATAGTTTAAACTGTACTGTACCTGTAATAAAATTAAATTAAATAAAGAACTTATTTATAAAAAATTCTACTATTTTTTCTCTCAGCTTTCTATTACTATAAATCAGTTAAACTGTTTTAAAAAGCAGAAACAGTTTCTGAATATAAAGACTGATAAATTTATTTAATCTAATATATAAATTCTTGAAAAGTTAGAAAAGTTAGAAGAAGAAAAAAATAAAAGAAAATAGATTAAAATTATAATTATAAATAAATTGCAAGCTCTGCTAGTTATTATTAGTAATATTTTTTTTTTTCTAATTTTAACTTTGCAGCTTTCAATAGTACTGCAATACTTTTTAAATATTTTCTAAATTTTTAACAGGTTTTTAAGTATTATTTAATTGTAAGTATTTTTTTTATTTTATAAAATAATATTATTTATTTTTTAATACTGTATCTTTTAGAATTTTTTCAACTTTATATTTATTTGTTTTTTTATTCTTAACTTTAAATAAATATTATCTAGTATTCTAGAGTACTTTTTTAATTAGTAAGATATAGAAAATTAAATATATCTATATTTTTTTCAGTAAAGTAAGTTTATATATAACTAGTTCAATCTGTTTCAAAACTTTAAAAGATCTGAGTTTTTAATAATTAAACTTACTACTTAATTACTTTGTCTTTATATTTTTTTATAAAAAATATATTTTTTCTTCTTTTTTAAAAACTAGTATCTTCTGGTATTTTTTATTATAATAATATTTTATCTATTTACTGTAGAATTTCAAGTTCAATTGTAATTGCTTATACAATTTTTAAAGTTTTTAAACTTTTATTTTTTCTAGATATACTCTTGTTTCTGTGTATTACAGTATTTGTAGAATATCTAGTTTTTATTTATAATTTACAAAATATAGTATATATCCTGTTATTATATATTTTAAACTGTTATAGATAATTTATACTATCAGTAATAATAAAACTCAGTTATCTTATTAATTATTTATATAATTCTGTAAATATTGTTTTACTGTCTAATTTAATCTTTCTATTAATTTATCTGCTTACAGATAGTATACTGTTATAGTTTAATATTTTATATCTAAATATACTATAAATATTCTCTAGAAATATTCTATAAACTTCAGATCTCTGTTCAAGATAATTTTTTTAAACAATTTATAATTTATAAATATATTCTATAATAGTATATATACTATTTCTAGTACTGATATTTTTTTTAATAAATAGTAAGAAGTATATATATTTAATTAATCAATTTATAACTATTAAAATAGAATTGTACTTTATTTCTATTTATAGTTTTTTAAATTTTAGTAACTTTACAATAAAATCTATTACTATTAATTTCTATAGTACTTGTAAATAAAGTATCAGCTGTAATAAGCTATATTTTTTATATCAATTTGCTTTGTTTTATATATAATTACAGTTTTATATATAATTTTTAACTGATATCTATAATTCTAGCTAATAATAGTTTCTTAAAATTCTTTTTTAGATTTTCTCAATTTTAAAATATCCTGCTATTGAATTGTTATAATTCTTCTAGAAAATTCTGTTTTTTAATTTTAGTAAAAGATGCGACGGCGAGCGCGCGGCCGGATCGGGCGACCCCCCTGCCGCATCCTGGCTGGATCCCTGCCGCGCCGCCTGAACTGGTCTAGCGCCGTCCCCATGCGGCCTGGCGCCCTTTCCCCCCGGTCGCGCTGCGCCCGTTCGGGCATGGCGGCTCGCCTCGCTGCTCTACGCTCCGGCCAACGTCGGCCGTGGAGACTATATAAGATGCCTCGATCACCCTCCGTTGTGCACGCACTTCTACGTCCTTTTTTCCTCCACGGCCGCCCACCTTCGCCGCTTCTCTCTCTGGTCTCGCTGTGATCCCTGTCCCCCAGGGCGCACCTGGCTCACCCGGTTTTCTGCTCGGCCAATCGCATTGCGAGTCCCATCGCCCTGCCTCCTCCCTCTCCCCTGTTTTACCGCGCTTTTCCCCCTGTTTCTACTCTCTTCTTGTGATCCATTTTTGCGAGTCGTTGCGCGATTCATCTCGGGCGATCCTCTTGCGCGGCATTCCTGATACTGTCCTTAAGCCTACAGGGCTCTGCTTTTCACCTGACCCTCTGGAGGGACGGAGGGACAGAGGGACAGATGGCCTCTGGAGAATCGCTGGGCTGTTGCTGCTGCGCTGCCGGCTGACGGCGCCCCCCGAAGTCTGTCTGCCTGCGATGCTGATCCCTGGACCTGTCACATGTGTTGTCTCACCTCGCCTGCGGCGCATTCTGCTGAGCCAATTGCATAATTGCCTCAGGCCAGTCGCAGGCGCAATGTCCGCTTGAAAAAGAAGGAGAGGGGAGGGAGGCGATCCCTGTTGAGTGCAGCACGCCAATGCCACTTGTTCCTTCGGCTGCAGCCATGGATTCAGCTGAGGGATCATGCAAGGGTTCCATTGGACCTGGGTTTCCGTCTCCATGCCCACAGGATCCATGTCGCAGAGAGTTGCAGGGTGAGTGCCTCTTGTTGGCTTTCAGCGCTCCGGACCGGCGTCCCGCTGCGCAACCAGCACGGTCATGCGCGCAGTTGCATCTCTCCGCAGGCCGCCGAGGGTGTCCACACCACGCCGACCGTGCGGGGATGGATGCAGTGGTGGCTTTCTCTGGATGGCTGCAGGCCCAAAGAAGGCGAGAGGGGGCCGCGTCAGCTCGGAGATCGAAGCTGCGTGCGAAGGCACACTTTGTCACGAACCGACTGTTCCACCCTGCAGGACTGGTCCCGGTTTTGTCCGTCATCTCCACACCTCCATGTCTGGACGGTCTTGGCGAGGTTTGACCAGGCTGGAGGAGGCGTAATTTGTTCCACAGAGATGCCGACGCAGTGACTGCTGCGAGGCACACTGGGCTAGGTTGCATTCATGCATTACATGGGCAGGGTTCTTTCCTTGTTGCGACTGGAGCATTTGGGGGCTGAGTTTCGGAATATTCCTTCAAATGCGGCTGGAGAGGCATAGACTTGTTGTTTGGTTAGTTTCACTGCAGGCAGGCAGGCAAAGCAAAGCGAGGCGCACTTGTGTTTCGATGGTACAGCAAAGGGGAAAAGGAGAAGACAGCGAGTATGGGGTGGTGGAAATGTACTTAAGACCCTCCTTTTCTCCTTGTGAAGGTCCTGAGCAGATTCCTTTGGCCTGTTGACCTGTAGCCATCGCACTCTCGATTGCCAAACATGGATTCCTACTGGGAAGTCTGTACACAGGCCGATTACACTTCCAAGGTCGCTGGAACCGCCAACCCCCCAGCTCTCCAATCCAGATTGCCTGTATTCCCCCATGATCGCTCCTCCCCTACATTCTCCCAAGTCCCTCCCCCCCAGACCTACAATGCACTGTCAATCACCCCTCAACACCTCTCGCACCCTTTGCCCCCTTGTCCTCCTCCCTCCTGTTACACCTCTGCCGCTTCACCCTGGGTGCAGCCGAACAGCAGCAGGGAGCATTATCTGCCAAGTGCAGGGAAAGATTTTGATCCTTTTTTTGACCAGGCTGTGATTTCAGTGTGCGCCGATGCGAATGAGTCCAATTCACTTGCCTGTATTTTGCTGTCCTATGATTCAAATGAAGGAGCACTGAGCCGGCGTGCGAGCGATAGGAGACACGGGCCCAAAGGTAAACGGCCATTCCTCCCCCAAACTTTCTCTTCCCGGATGTGATATTGCCATTCTTGGCTGGTTGCTAACACGGGCTGTTCGGCCGCTCTTCAGATACTCTTTCTGGGACTGAGGATGGGGTGTTTGAGGAGGCAGACAGCAACCCTTCTTCAACGGGCACCATTCCGACTGGTAGTGTTCCTCTCTGTACTGATGCTAGTCCGCAGCATGGATTGGCCACTGACAACCCCCAAAGCTCCGGCTCAGAGCAAAGTCGAGATCCCTGTCCCACACCGCCTGTCGACCGGCAGACCATGATAGAGCCTGACGACAGCACTGTGGATGGCTCCAGCCTGTGTGGTGACTTCTCCCCTCATCCCTGTCCAAGTTCCAGCTGCGCCACATCGATCTCCGGCACCCCTGCAGCAGAAGATGGGGGCGGCAAAGCCGACAGCATGATTCGCGGCAGACCCACTTCGCCCCCTCCCGAAATGAGAAATCGCCCGTCTAGGTCTGGCGGTATGCAAACCATGGTCGCGGTCCAAGTGCCGCCCAGCGCATGGTTCCCTGACAGCAAGACAGCAAGCCCACAGAACCCGGTGGACAAGCCCCGCGGCCGGACCCAGTCCCTGCAGCAGTGTCTCGCGCAATCCGCGTGTGAGGTTCCCCCCAGCTGCAAGCGGAAAAGGGATGACGACACGAGCATATCTGATCTAGGTGGTTCAAGCGAGGATTCGGATGGCTCTGATGATGAGTACCTCGCAAGCAGCGAGGAGGAAAGCTGCCCTGAGAAGCTATCAAAGGTGCGCAAACTTTCCCCGCCACCTCGCCGCACTGTATCTCTGTGTTGTCCGCTGCATCGTCGGTCTCCGATCCATGGAGCAGATCACCGACGAGTTCCCGACACGGAGTGTCCGGGTACTGTTGAGTGGAAGGGAGGCCACTTTCTGCGGTTGTCTCAAAAGCAAGCTCAGACGCTCCAGTGTTTGATGGCAAAATTTACTCGTGCAATCACCACCATGTCATGCTGTGCACACCCACCGACAGCAGTTTCCGGTGTTGGGAGCGTGGCCGAGGACGACGAAGCTGTCGAACATGACAGGAAGGGGAGGCGGCGAGCTCACTGGACAACGGATGAAGATGACCGCCTGGCCGCGTTGAGGACAGACGGGTTCACTTGGCCAGAGATTGAGGAGCGATTTCCACACAGATCATTAAGCTCCCTACGGCAGAGATGGTACACGAAACTCCAGAAGCGTTCCCATGACATTCCACGCCACCCCTCGCGCGAACGGTCACAAGTGGATGATGACATGAGCAAGCCAGAGGCGAAGCCCAGCAGACCGCCTCGGCCTTCAACATCCATCACTGTGTGCCCTATGTGCAAGTGCACTGTTGATGCGCAGGCTCTGGGTGCCTCTCGGCCCATGGACCCAACCCGCATGCGGTTCCGCGAGCAGTGGGAGTTCTGCAACAGTCACTAAAGGGAGACTGCATGGCAGGAATGGTCCGAACGCTGCTACCCCTCCATTGTATGGGACAGCCTCGATGACTGCTTACATCAATACCATCCTTGCCTGCGCTGTGTCCTTGACCCAGAATACTGCTCCCGGTACAAGCGCATGTTGACCAAGAAAGTGTGGAAGCACGGGAGAGCGAGCCTCTCTAGGGGTGTGCTGCACAGGGCGGGCTACTATGGCCCTCGAGGGGATGCGCTTCTGTGAGTATCTAGTCCTGGCAAATCG
>PDNA01000355.1:0-15398 GCA_002573605.1 Polytolypa hystricis UAMH7299 | reverse complement strand
CAATTAGTTTGTTTTTACTTTCTTAATACTTCTTTATAACATACTAATTCAGTTATTTTTTAAAGGGAATTGATGATGCAATTGATATACTTGAATATGTAGTAATTGCTAGCAATAGTTGCAGCAAAATTATAATTGAGAATATTTACAAGTATATTGCAATCCCAGATTATC
This sequence comes from Polytolypa hystricis UAMH7299, assembly GCA_002573605.1. Classification (NCBI taxonomy): domain Eukaryota; kingdom Fungi; phylum Ascomycota; class Eurotiomycetes; order Onygenales; genus Polytolypa; species Polytolypa hystricis. The sequence goes on along the minus strand of PDNA01000355.1, from coordinate 15,224 downwards.
CTGAAACTAGTTTTGAAGGAATTTTACACTTTATTTATATACAAAATCTATTTCTTTTCAATGGAAATGTACCTGATTTTGAGGATAATGCCTGGCTGTGTAAAGTCTTTACTAGACTGATATTATCAATAAGTCAAGTATATACTTAAAATATGCTGAAGCTACTAACAATATTAGATTCAATACTTACTCACACATTGTGGAAAGCCTTCTAAAATATCTTTGCATTTGCTCAAGCTTACTGCAAATGATAGTACTGCTAAGGTATATTGTTGATCCTATCAATGTAGTAGTGTGAAACTATGTAGCAATTATACTACTTATATAAAAGATAAAGTCTTTTGAGTTGATTCAAAAGACTTTCAGAGGAATTATAAAAGAGATCAAGTATATACTTATTAAGCAGTAGACCAGTGTTTTAAGAGAGCTACAGAGAAGTATATATTACTATATAAGTTAATTAATATTAATGCTAATATAAATAGTTGGTATCATGCCTTTATATTTGAATAGAAACAAGACAGCTTTTGATATAAATTTCATTCAGCTCAGGCTAAAAGTGTCTATAGATACACCTGTATGAATACAATACTGATATATTGGAAATGCAATAGTGTAAGTATAAACTGTCTATATATTAAGTATATACTGATTATATATAGATCCTATTTGTAGGATACAGATGCAATAATAAGAATAAGCTATGATATACAGCTCACTGTATACACATTGTATTTCAAATTGATTCTTTATATCTGCAAGATCTTGTGAGAAATAGCTATTGAGATGCACCAGTAAATAATTGTGTTTATATTACATATACAACCTTATAAAAGAAATACTGTGGTAAGTATTGTAGATAGGAAAATAGGCTACCCTCCAATGTAGAGAGCAAGTTGTAGAGTGTCTGTCAGGGGACTTAAAGGATTAGATAACAGTTGAAAAGCAATACATAACACATGATAAGAGAGACAATATACAAGAGACAATACAAGAAATGTCCAAGGTAGATATAATATACAATATACAATATTTAAAGATTGAGATACTGTAAATAAGAAAATAAATATATTATAACTGTCCACTGTAAAACTAAATAATAAATACAATATATAATAACTTGCAAAGATTTAAAAATAATTCTCAACTCTCTTACTGCTGTCTGCTATCTCTTTTCTTTCCTTCTTTCTTACTGTCTCTTTCATGTCTCTGAGATAGCTGTTGCTTCTTGTATTATATATATTATATCCTTAGTTATCAGTCCTAGGGGGTGACTATACTCTTTACTATATCTTGACCAGGCCCTCTTAATCTTGTCTCCTGAAATTGAAATTGCTAAGAATAGGAATGAAAGTTAAGGTAAATAAAAGGAAATACAAAAGTAAATGAAAGATATAAAGTTAGAACAAAATTTGACTAGGCAAAGTATAAAGAAATAAGAAATATCCTGCTGTTAGAAGTAAAAGAATATCTGACAGTGTAAGAGTAACTAAGACAACTCAATATAAAAAGTAAGTTGTTAGAAGAACTGCTTTTCTTTTTTATTTATCTTTTCTTTCTCTTGCATCCTTCTCTTCTCATTGTTAATAACTATTCTCTCTTTTTCTTTCTTATTGCTTCAGTCTCTCTTTTTATTATTTCTATTTTCTTCTCTGTCATTTCTATCTGTTCTCTTCTTTTATATCTAAACTTCCTCCTTGTTTCTTCTCTTGTATTAAGAATGTCTACTTCACATTATACCTGTAGTATAAAGGCACTGAAAAAGATACAAGAAGGTTCTGAAATACTTTGTATCCAGCTGTATATAAGTATTTCTTCTTGTAAGTTTTCTTCCTGTTATTATATCCTCTTAGTGCTAACAAAAACATAGGTTTCAAGGAAGTCAATGGTTTCAACTTTACAGAGAATGTCTCTCTTGTATCTAGTGCTTTGATAGAATATACTTTTATTCTTGAGATATCTAAAGAGGCAGCTTTGTACATATCTGAGAAGGTTCTCACTTGTATAATCTTGTAGAAGGATAGAACTAATAGTATTCCAATGATAAAAGCTATTAACAGGATTTACTATTGTATAGCTATTGCTGTCCATGTATATAGACAGCTGTACAATGTTGGCTGTTATCTGTTGTATACTAATAGAAAAGGACCTTTCTCATGCTGTGTTGTGCCAGTTGGTTCTCCTAATATAAAAGTGTCTCATTGTAGCTCTTGTTTGAATTGTATCTGAGCAGAATTATCCAATTACTCTCTCTGTAGGTCCAGAAATCCTCTGCTTGTTATCTGGAAGTATTGCTGATACAATAGAAACACAGGCCAGCTAAATATTCTTGTTAAATCCTCTTCCAGTAAACAGTCTCTGCTTGAAGCTGTTTCTGAGTCTGAATTAGAGTCTGTTAGTAATCTATTGAAACATTCTCATGCCAAAGCAAATTCCTCTACTATTCCTGTCAGGAATGTAGCTGTTTCTTGTTCTTTTATTCTGGCTTTCAACTGTCTCTGTTAGGATCTGCTGTGCCCTTGCAATCCCAGTCACATGCTAGTCCCTGTATGTGATGTCCTTTGTATATATAGATGCATTTGACCTCACACTCCCTTTTTCCCACCACCTTAGTCTTTTGTATTAGGTACCTCTAGTAGGAATGAATCCTCTTTGTTCTTTCTTTTGCTTGGTCTTAATATAAAACTAAGATTATCAAATACTTTATCTTTCTTTTATGTATTGGACTAGGTTCTAGTTATACTCAAATATATTGTTATGAAAAAGAAAACACTCTAGCCACTATAGCTATCAATGAACAGAACTGGAACCAGGATAGAAATCAGGATAAACAGCAGAGACAGGATGGCTGAGATAATAATAGAAGCACACTTATTAGAGGAGAGAGCTCTTACAAAGAATAGAAATACATCTTTTTCTATCTAATAGAGAAACTATACATTACATTTGTTAAGTTTGAGCAGGCAGTCAGTGAGAATACATTTCAGGTCTACAATGATTTGGAGTATGAGTTTTCTAAGCTCAATAACTATACTACTTGTATTTGATATGCCAGAGATATCTACAGATAAAAGATAGAAGCTCTGAAGACACAGATGAAGATGTTAATAGAAGAAAATAGAAAATATTACAATGTATATACTCAAGCTCTGGTTAATAGCTAGAACTGAGCTTCACCTTCTAGAAGTTTAGCTGGAGTTGCTAGGCACTCTTACTCTACTAAGATTGCAAACTTTGATCAGTTGTCAGATAGAAAAGAGCTGAAATTTGAGTATTGACTATTTAGAATAATTTTCAAGATAGTTGTCAATGCAGACCACTATCCCAATAAACTGGCCAAGATATATTATATTGAAAATTGTATCAAGAGAGAAGCTGCTAAGTATATAGCTCCTAGAATGTACCAGAATCATCTAGAAAAGTATACTACTGCAGAGGAAATTCTAGACCACCTGAAAGAAATCTATATTAATTTAAATTGTCTAGAGATTGCTAAGTATGACTACAATAAATTGGTTATGAAGAATGGAGATAATTACTATAAATTTATTACCAGCTTCTTGCACCTGGCCAGTGAGGCCCAGATTCTGAAAAAAGATTATAAGAATAACTTCTATAGCAAATTATCTTACAAACTTCAAAGAATAGTTACAGCTGTCTATATTATCACTTTTATCTTCAAGGACTTCCAGGAGCTTTGCTTTAAATCAGTCTATATACTAAACACCATTACAGCTGCTGCTCTCAGAAACTGAACTAACCTATATACTATTAACAGCTCCAACTGCACCAATACTGGCAATGAGAACTATATTATTACTACTACTTCCTTCCAGAATATCAAAACAACCCCTGCCACCTTGAACCTGAACCTTGACAAAGGAAAGAAAAAGCTGATAAGGGAAGAATATTGCTTTCATTGCAAGAGAATTGAGTATTTAACAAGAAACTATGAACTGAAGAAGCAGTTAAGTATTGAGGTTAAAGAATTGGAGCAGGACTTGAGAAATAAAAATACCTGAAAGAGATCTTCATCTCAGGCTTAAGAGTTTACTTAGAGGAATTGGATTTGAATGCTCTAATTGATAGACAATCTTTTACTGTAGACAGTAAATTAGCTTTTAATAGATACAGTATTTCTATTAAATCTCTAGCAGACTCTGGAGCAAATAGTTTAATTTTTATTGATACAAGATTGGCAGTTGATATAGCTAGATTCTTGAAAACTAGTTTCAGAAGACTACCTACTCCCTGCAATACTAAAGGATTTAATAGACAATCAGACTCTTCTATTACCTATATTATCATTCTCCACTTTTAAATGGACAGATACTGATTTCTATAGATTCCTATATTATTAGCAGACCTAGGACAGCATTAGCTGATTATTAAAAGGAAGTAGTTAAAGGAGCAAGATATCTGAATAGATGTAAAGAGCAGAAGACTGATATAGCCTGAAGACTGACAGTTAGAAGATATTATTTCTGAACTGACTAATATAGTTATTTCTTTCCAAATTCTAAAACAATCTCCTCTAAACTCTAAACACTAAGCAGAGGTGAATTGAAGGGAAGAGCTCTTTAAGAAAGAAGATAGAGTTATACAATACCTGGCTCTCTGAAATAAAAGAATGAATAGAAGGAACAGTTTGCTCAAAATAAGCTGAGAACTGATAAAATCAGAAGTTAAAGAACCTCTATCTTTTTCTTCTTCAAGGAAGAAAGCAGATTTCTGGGTAGCAGTTAATATAGCTTTTATTAGTGCTGCTGCTTATTACAGATATATAAAGAAGAAAGAGTCAGTAACTCACTTTACCAGTCTGAATGAAATTAATTGCTTTATTGAGGAAAAGAAAAGTGAAAGAAAAGCTATTGCAGGTGCTGAGAACTGTAATAAAGAGAAAGAGCTAGATCAGCAATTACTTGATTGTTATAGAGAATTCTGAGATATCTTCTCTAAGAAGAGTTCTGATCAGCTGCCTCCTTTCTGAAAAGATATTGATTATAAAATACATCTAGAACCTAAAGTGGATCCTGTCAGAGATATTGGTCATACACCACTCTACAAGATAAGTCTTGAGAAACTGAAGACAGTTAAAAAGTATTTAAAGGCCAATTTCAATAAAAGCTTCATTGTTCTAAGCTCCACTTCTTTTATATCTTCTATTTTTATTGCTTATAGTAGAGGAAAGCTTCAGTTCTGTGTAGATTACTGAAAACTCAACAGTATATTAAAAAAGAATAAATACTCAATACTACTTATTAATGAATTAATGAACAGGCTTAATAGAGTGAAATATTTTACTAAGCTAGACATCTGTTAAGGATTTCATTGTATTAGAATGGATTCAGAATTAGAGAATCTAACTATTTTCTACACCTGTTACAGTTCTTACAAATACAAGGTAGTTTCTTTTGAAATTACCAATGGTCCTGTATATTTCCAACACTTGGTCAACACCACTTTCTTTGAATATCTGGACAAGTTTATAACTGCTTTTGTAGATAATTTGCTTATCTATAGCAAGAATCTCAGGGAATATAAAGAGTATATAGTCTTGATACTAGGAAGATTACAAGAAGCTGGTCTACAAGCCAGTATATCCAAGTATAAATTCCATGTAACTCAAACTAGATATCTAGGATTCATTGTCACTACTAAAGAAATTGAGATTGACCCTGAGAAGATAGCAGTAATTACTAATTAAAAATCCCTGACTACAGTGAAGGAAATTCAATCTTTTCTAGGGTTTTACAACTTCTATCAGAGATTTATTGAAGTCTATAGTCAAGTTGCTTCTTCTTTATACAAACTCATCTGGAAGGATATTCTCTTTAGTTGGACTGATAAGTGCTAGACAGTTTTTGAGAAATTGAAGTACTCTCTAATCCACACCCCAGTGCTTTGATATTATAATTCAGAAAGAGAAACTCAGGTAGAAACTGATATTTCTAATAAAGTAGTAGCAGGAGTAATATTACAGAAGTTTAATAACAAGCAGTAGCATTCTATTGTATTCTATTCTAGTTCTATAAATAACTTTGAGAAGAATTATAAGATCTATAACAAGGAAATATTAGCAGTAATTAAGATGCTAAAGAAATGATGAGCTGAGCTGGAAGAACTACAGTATCAGGAATAATTTAAGATCTTAACTGATCACTGTACTTTGGAGTACTTTATAACTACTAAGAAGTTAAATGGGAGGCAGGCCTGTTGAGCTGAATTCTTGTCCCAATTCTACTTCTTTATATAATACTGTCCCAGGAAAGCAAATACTTTAGCAGATGCCTTGAACTGGCTGGAGGAAAGCCCACTGGTGTTACAGGAAGAATCAAGGAAACAGATTTTCTTGAAATCTGATCACCTGGACTCAAGAATAAGAGAAGAATTAAAAGAACCTGAAGCTGACTTGGCCCTACTAAATCCTGTACTAAGTTTTATTAACCAAATTATAGAACTGAATTGAACTGCTGAATCTCTTGAAGATCAGTATACTCTTGCAAAGGCTAATAGTGGACCCTGGACTCTAGAGAATGGGTTACTGCTATATCAGAAGAGATTGGTAATGCCAGTGAAGGAAGATGATACTCTGTAAGCTAAGTTATTAGGTGAAATCTACAAGCAATCCTCTACTGCATATCCTGATATAAAGAAGACTCTACAACTCATGAAGCCTTGATATTACTGGCCTACTTGGAGAAGGAATATGGAAGACTATATACAATCTTGTTACACCTGCTAGCAGAATAAGATTCACTGAGACAAGACCCCTAGATTATTACAACCTCTTCCTGTTCCTGACCAGCTATGGAAGGATCTCTCTATAGACTTTATAAAAGCTCTGAGAACAAAAGATGGATACAACTCTATCCTAGTAGTAGTATATTGATTGAGCAAGAAGACAATCTCTATTCCTACTACAGATAAAGTTGATATATATGAATTAACTAGACTATTCCTTATTCATATATATTGCTATTTTAGTGTGCCAAATACTATAGTATCAGATCAGAGGCCCCAGTTTATTTCAGGTTTCTAGCAAGAACTATGCAAGATCTTGGGAATTAAGTTGAAGCTCTCTACTGCCCACTATGCTCTTACTGATAGTCAGACTGAGATAGTCAATCAATACCTAGCAACAAAGCTGTGACCTTATATTGATTATTATTAAACAGACTGGGATGAATAGTTGTCTCTGATAGACTATACAGCTGGTATATTATCAAATACTTCTACTGAAGTTTCTTCTTTCCTTATCTCCAATAGCTATAAGCCATGTATGTTCTTTGACTGGAAGAAATTATCATCAGAACTCTCCAGAAATGAGAGAATGAATTGAGCTGCTGCTATATTCAAAACTAAGAAGATAAAGAAGATATAGAACTTTGCTAGGAAAGAAATATATCTAGTATAAGAGCAGATAAGCTAGCAAGTAGATAGATATTGAAGAGAATCTGACTTTGAAGTTAGAGACAATGTTTACTTGTTTCTAAAGAAATATAAAGTCAATTGACTAAGTTGAAAGCTAGCTGAGCAGAATGAAGACCTATTCAAGATTATAGAGAAGGTTAGCCATTCTTTCAAGCTGCAGCTTCTAAAGTATATAAGGATACATCCTATCTTCTCTCCAGACAAGCTTAGAAAGGCATACCAGAACACTTTACCCAGACAGGCTATAGAACCTACAGAACCAGTTAAAATAGAGGATAAGAATAAATAGAAAGTTGATAAGATACTTGCTAGCTGGATATATAAAAAGAAACTCCAGTATTGAGTAAGGTAGATTGAGTTTGATGAAGACTTACAATAGTATCCTGCAAGGAATTTTAAAGAATCTCTGTATTGCATTCAGGATTATTACAAGGAGTTCCCTGATAGGCTGGGGCTGCTACAACAGTTAAAGAATTGGCTGAGAACTTGGAAAGCAGGTGAGGATGACAAAGATAAAACAGATATGCCAGAGGATGATTTGCTAGTAGAAGAAGACTATTATACAAGCTAGAAGATTGTAGAACTGATTACTTTTTAAAAAAGGAGGGATAATATTAGAATCTGCTGTGCCCTTGCAATCTCAGTCATGTGCTAGTCCCTGTATATAATGTCCTTTGTGTATATAGATGCATTTGACCTCACACTCCCTTTTTTCCACCATCTTAGTCTTTCATATTAGGCATCTCTAGTGAGAATGAATCCTCTTTGTTCTTTCTTTTGCTTGGTCTTAACAGTCTCAATGTGTCCAATGCCAGTCCTGATTTCATGTACAAGTTATTCTCTCTTTGTTACAAGGCTTCTTCCTTGTCCTGTCTGCCTGCTTGTCCTTGTAAGGCATTCTTTCCTGCTCTTAAATAATAATCAATATATAGCTGATCAAAGTAGTTTCTTTGTTTTCATCTGTTTCTTCTTTTACAGCTTGGATTCTCTGTAGCCCTGCTTTCTCTGTTAAAACTGAGTACTTTGTATTTTACTGTAATATTTCAATGATAGAGTTAGTTGAAATTAACTGGATAATTTCTAATATTTTGCTTCTGTTAGAGGTGCTTTATCTTGAAGAAAACTGCTGTGTTTCTGCAAGTATACAATATACTATTAATAAAGAGAGAGAATCTCTCATGCCTGTTAATACTACTGAAGGCAATTTTATATTTTCTTATTCTGATATAATACCTTTTAAGAAGAATAGTTATACTTATTATATTTGTTGCTCTACTGTTTTGAGCAAGAGTAAGAAAAGTTCTAATAAGCTTGAATAGTTGATCTGTTATTTGCTTGTCTGCAGTTCCAGTTCTTGAATTCTAATTTATTAGTAAGCTATCTGCAAGTATCAATATCTTTTTTTATCAGGTCTCTTTCACAATTTCTTTCTATTACTTCTAAATCTTACAGCTCTGTTTTATTGTAGTCTTCTCTTTCTTTTTTATATTATATAATTTCAGATAAAGCACTATCAAAATATTGATCTTTTTTTATTTTAATTTTTGTTGTTGTATCTTGTTTATCTTCTATTTATATTTCAATTACAATTGTTCTTGTATTTTGTCTCTTCTATATAACTATTTATCTTTTCTTGAACAGTCTGTTGTCTTTCTTGTTTCCTTCTTGCTTTTTATTACTTCTCTTTACCCTCTCTCTATCTCCTCATTTCTTGTGTTGTGATTTAACATGGAGATTATCTATACTGAAGACTTTTATTTTATATTCAAGTTTTTTCCTCCTGCTAACTGGCTTTCTGTTTATATGTCTTCTGTCCTCCTCTTTTCAAGATCAATAGTTAACTGATATATAGGTGACCAGTTCAATAATAGATGTAAATTTTACAAATAGGTTCTCACTCTTTGTAGTATCTATATATACTGTTTCTTTTTTCTACCAGATTTTGATATATTAAAGGCAATAACTGTTCTCTATTTTTATTTCCTCTACTGGCATTATAATGCTGATAATAATATTCAGGTACCTACAAGGTTTCATCTTCTTAGTACTTTTGCATGTTATATATATACAACTGGCTATATCTACAATAGATCTCCCTGCTCTCTGTGTATATTAGAAGAGGGTCCTTTTCAATACTGTGTTGTTCCCTGTATTCAAGATAATAACTGAACACTGTTCAGAGGCTGTTGTATAAATTGTCTCTGGATATATAGTAGTAGCTGTTCCTACAGTATACCTGAATTCCTGCTATACTTATTCAGTAATAAGAGCTGTCTAACTAGGAATATAGTGCAGTCTCCCAGTCCTGTCTACTCTTATTTCTGTAATCCTTCTCTTACAACTGGAGTACTCTCTTCTATTATATCTCATTCTTATAAATATCTTTTTTCTGACAATTTCTTATCTTATTACTCCTCTATCCTCCTTCTCAAGGATTCAGTCAAGATTATTGATCTTCTGTCTTCTGATAGTATTGAAATACTAGAAGAACTGGTTGCTGCCAGCACTACAGAAGCTATTTCTGATCTTGCTAATTATCTGTACTTTCCTGTCTCCAGTGAGCAGTTTTTCCTGACTTATTCCATATCTAAGACATAGCTAATCAAGCTCTTTTATAACTCTAGCAGGTTCAAGTTCACTACAGTCTGTTCTCTCTATTAATAAGGCTCCTGAGACCTATAAATTCTCTTCCTTCTATAATTATTGTTTCATCCTTCTGTATTCTGATTGGTATTGTATGAATTCTTATAATATATTTTTATTATATAAAGACCTTCTTTACTCTCTTGTCTGAGTAGCCTGCTTTTTATATCTATTAGAAGAAGAGGCTTGCTGTACTGTTCAAGAAAGAAACTGTAGTAATCTATAATCTCTTCTTTACCTTGTATAGCTACCCAGACAATGATCAATATATTAATACTGACTTAGCTATAGATTAGGTATTGTTTACTTTTAGATTTTTAGCTTTATATTTCTGAACTTCTTGTTTGATAAATCTGTTTTTTGCAATACTGATGCTATTCAAGATCTCAGCATGTATTACTTTGCAATCAGTAGAGAACTGTAAATGTATTACTAGTAGGATATAAATCCATTGGCAGACAATTGGGAGAGGAACAGACTGGACTGGCTGTAAAATAAGAGCTAAACAGTATCTATTACAGAGACAGAGAAGGATATTTGTGAAATACTATACAACTCTCTTAGAACTTCTTTAAAAAGGCATTTCTAAAAAAAAACTCCATGTAAACCTATATCAAAAACCTAAGGTGTAGCCTGGACTTATTTGTTACTTAAAAAATCTGAAAACTTATTTAAAATATGACTATAACATTTAAAACTTTAAAGAAAAATAAAGAAAAACTCTTTACTATTGCTCTCAGTGCACCTGCTTGATATTTCAAACCTGCTGCCTTATATTTTCATTCCTCAATCTCTTGCTTTGTCTTGTAGGATGAGACTTATCTTTCCTTCCAATATCTTTTTATTATAGTACTTCTACAATAAAGTTCAACTTGTCTCTGTACATCTATATATAGTGCTCTTCTCCCTCATCTACTAATATATTATCCTTACTTTCACTCACCTTACTTTCTTTTTATTCAATTTTATGCCTTATCTCTTGCTTGTTCTCACTCTCAGTTTCTGACTTATCTTGATACATCTCAATATCTTCACTATTCAAAGAATAGTAATACTTCAATCTGTTACCAGTAACAGTTTCTGCTAGCTTGACACTATCCAGCTTCTAAAGACAATAGAAATCTATATCTTGATTAGCACTCTTTATACAGTAGGGTCCCAACTATTGGAAATACAACTTCTTAGAGTGACTCATATCTTTCTTAGCTCTTGTATTGTAGAGTAAAACAAGATCTCCCTTTTCAAGCAGTTTTATACAGATGTTCTTTGTACTGTTGAAGTATTCCTTGTTCTGCAGGTGCATCCTCTTCAGGTGGTCAACTGCTTCAGCTATATCTTTGTTGTGTCTTTCTATCTGCTGGGCTTATATTACAAGAAGGTCTCCAGTTGTCCTGACATCCTTCTATAGCAGTGTTTTCTATATTGGCATTTCAAGTTCAATTGGCAAGACAGCTTCTTGTTCTATTATAACATGATATAGAGACATTCCAGTACTAGCTTTGACAGTTATTCAGTCAGCTATAATGATACTCAGCAGCACTTTCACCCATCCCTTTCCTGTGCTGTTTGTGTACTTTGAAAGACTATCTTTGATTGATTTGTGTCCCACTTCAACAATAGTATTGAACTGCAGGTAGTAAGTTAATATTCAGATTTATTTAACTCTATACTTCTCTACAAGATTGTTAACAATACTCTAGTTTTCAGAACTGCTATCAAACATAATCTTCAAGAGAATACTCTATTATATAAATATATCCTTGTACAGGAATTTTAAAACAGTTTTCATATCAGCTTTTGTAATAGCTCTATATTCCAGCCAACTTGACAGGCTGTTACAAGTATACATAAGATAGTTCTTTCCCCTCTTGGAGGGCATATATACTATATTGATATATACTTTCTGCTATACAGTGCTCAGCTATATAGAATGCAGCATCTCTTCTTCATATTTCAGGTCTTGTCCCTGACAAGCACTACATATCTTGACTGTTTTTATACAATCAGTATAAATTCCCTTCTACCAGTATTGAGATAAGAGAAGGCTATATATCTCTTCTCTCCCTCAATAACTGGTTTCCTGGTAAACAGCCTCCATCATATGTTCTCAAAGTTTCAGATTATTGACCACTTATCAAAGCAGTACCTTTTTACCTGACTGATAAAAGAGTTTGTTTCTTTCTACAAGGTATTATATCACTTTCTTCTTGAACTGTTGGAATTCAGTGCCTGACATCTTCTTCAGTCTTACTATAGATGTGAGGTACTGCACTATCTGCTCTGATTCCTTTGAGTAGGTGTTATTAAGTACATATACTGGATCTTCTTCCTCTTCTTTTAAACTTGTCCTAGATAATAATACTTCCACTGCATTTCTCCTTGTTTAATAAGTTATTCAGGCTATATTCACACAGGTATAGAAGCAATTAAGCTGAGAGTCTACAAAATTATTGATATCTTGTTCTGCTTCTATCTCTATAATATCTTCAGCTGTTGTAGTATATTGAAAGAGATTATCAGCAGCAGTATATTTCATTCCTGAAATATACTTTACAGTGAAATCAAAGAGACAAATTCAGGCAATCTATATATTAACAAGTGCCCTAGGCAGATCAGTAGCTGAGTGATTCAACTGTGCTACAAGAATCTGAGTATCTACCTTGAAAATGAAATAAATACTGTATATTTAATGACAAAGTTTCTTCAGAATCTTCAAGACAGCTCAATACTCTTGTTTTCTGGAGTTATATTTACTTTCTATATTGCTCTATATCTCTGACTTGAATCAAGCAGTATGCTATTGTCCCTCATGAATCTATATCAAGATTTTCCTGTACCCTGATTGGCTAGTATTAACTGTAATTATGATCTTCAATAGGTCTGTGAAGTAGTTAATAGGTATAAGCACTGGATATATACTAATTTTGATCTTGAACTTGTTGAATGCCTTCTCTGCCTTATCTGTCCAGACAAAGTTCATGTTTTTTTTCAACAGTATGAAAAGAGGAGCAGCTATCTAACTATACTTCTCAATACAAGTACAAAAGAATTCTGTAGTACTAAGGAAAGTATGAATATCTGTTTTACTCTTGGATGTTGGCCACTGAATGATCTTGACTACTTTTATTGTCTCAGGCCTTCTTCTTGTATTGTTATATATTCAGTCAATGACATTCATTCCTGTCAAACTCTATTGCAACTTCTCCCTGGATACAACATCACCAGCCAACTCAATATACCAAAGAACCTTGCTCAGATTTTGAAAGTGTTTATATATAAATCAACAGACACCTGGGAATACCTCTTTCTCATTGTACCTGGTTCAAGGTTCCTTCACCTTAATGTCATCTACAAAGGTCTGACACTTATCAGGTGTGATCTTGTAAAGTATTGTGTATATTATACAAAGAAATTGAGTGACTGAGTTTGTAGCTTCTTGCAGCAGTTTTATATTTTGATACAACTTAAATAGAGTTATAAATACTGTTATATCTTGATCTTCCTCATGAAGCTTGACTTGGTTGTATCTAGAGAAGAAATTAATAAGTGATATCATTATTATTTTATCAAACTTCTCAGAGAACTTGTTAATATTCAGAGATATTATTATATCTTGAATAATTATCTTGTTAGACAGTACTGCAGAGTTGATGAAGTAATATTTTCCTTTCTTTTTTTTCACTAGGAACTATAGATTGTAATATAGTCTATGACAGGGCTCTATAACTTTAGCTTTTATTCTGTCCTTGAACATCTGTTCTACAATTCCTTTCAATGTCCTTGAATATTGGAAGCTTAAAGCCTGCTATACTTTGTGTAATATAGTGCAGATTCTCTGTAATAGTACAACTTCAGGTTAAATTTGTCCCAGTTCAGTGAAATACTATATAAGAGCTTTTTTACAAAGTACAAGAATTATTTTCAATATTATTTTTTTATTGAATAGTAAATTATTATCTACTAGCAACTTCTCTTCTCTTTCAGAAGTCATGCAATATCTGACTGGAGAGGTAGACAAGTGCAGATAAAACAATTCTTTGTAAGGAACTCCAAGACTGGGTTGTATATTGTAGTCTGAGTAATATCTCTCAAGGCATTATAATATCCACTCCTCTCTTCCTTCTGGCTTACTTCTATTGAAGACTTCTAAGTTCACTGATTGAATCTTATCTGCCTTCTTTTTATAGGCTGTAGCTACAAGGAATTCATTGACTGGTCCTTGTTACCTGATATCTGGATTTGCTCACTCCAGTATCTCCCCTCTGTACAATATATAATACTCAACCAGGCCCTCTTGCTCTTGTTGGGGTTGGAAGTAGCCTAACAGACTCTTTTTATTGATCTTGATAGCTAAACTTGCCACTCTTATTTGCAGATTTTCTTTCAGCTTGGGTGTTCTTCTGCTGTAACACCTGCTATCTAGTTTAAAAAATTATAAAATCCAAACTCAGAGTACAAATAATTGTCTGATGTATCTATATTTGATATTTTAAAGTTAATAATCCTTGTTCAATTCTCAGAGAATATATATCCTGTAATATTGCTCTTGTTATCTGTCTTTGAACTGAAATATATCTTCAGTTGCTATAGTTACTCTAGTAGAAGATTGGGCTCAGGGCTCTGGAATACAATAAACAGACTGTAAATAGTCAGATCTTCTATAGTAATAGAAAGGCTTTGTATAATAGCAATACAGGCCTGTCTCTTACCAGTAACTGTAATTATAGATATTGATAAGAAGTGCTTCAAAGATAGTTTCAGGTTCTTTGCCAACTGCAGACTGATCAGGTTTATTTCTGAACTACTATCAAGAACAGCAGTTATTTTCTAGTTGTTGATTTTCACTTGTATCTTTAATACAGAAGCAGTAATGATATTGTCCTCTCTAATTTTCTTGTACAGCAGTTCAGACACTGTGTTACAAAGTACCTTGTCTGATTAAACAGGGTGGAACCTCAACTAAACCTCAGGGGTCTGTAATACCCTTAGAGGATACACTCTAGTATACACCAAGCTTGCTTATTACCCTAAGCCAGCATTGTGGGCCTTAGCTTACTGTAGTGATAGGAGGTGATCTACTTCTCCAAAGGGACAAAGTAATCCAGCTAGAGGACAGCCTTGCACTGTATATCAGGGAAGGCCTAATA
>PDNA01000354.1:0-15472 GCA_002573605.1 Polytolypa hystricis UAMH7299 | reverse complement strand
TAGTCTCGTTTAGGAAAGGTGGCTGAGGTTGTTGCACTGATTACATAAACAATTGATTAGTTAACATATTTCACCACTTTCTCAGACACACCACATCCTCAGACACCCACTCACATGATATGTGAGAGAGTTGATTGGGGGATAACTCTCTCAGGGATCTGTGGAATATACTACTAGGGGCTTAGTCACCTGACACCCCCACTCCATGAATCTTAGAGAGAGCAGAGCCTATCTATCTAACTAGCTAGTAATTTACATATAAAATAGATCCAGGGTTTGAGCAGATTCATGTAGGCTCAAGAAGTGTGTAATCTGTCTAACCTGTTGACCCTTGCTATACTAGCCAGTTGACTATTATTCTCATTAATTAACTCTTATAAGACCCTGGAACTGTTTGAATTCTTTACAGCTTAGAGGCTTTGTAAACTTGTCTGCTGCATTTTCATTACTAGAAACTCAATTAGGTAAAATGAGATCTTTAGAGACTTAGTCTCTAATTGTATGATAACAGACTTCTATATATTTATTGCTCTTAGAGATCTACTCAGCTCTAGTTATTACAATAGTGCCTCTATTATCAGCATTCAATATCAGTTCACTGGGGGTTTATATACTGGGTTGGTCTTTGCCAGCAGTATTGTTACAGATTAACAGAGACTATTGATTGACAATGACCTAGAGAAGTAGAGGTACAGTGGAATGAAGAAACCAGTAAAACTTAGAAATTATGTAACTAGAAGATTATATAATTTAAAGTGGTAGAATTGATAGCACTAGTAGATTTGTCTACTAGATCTACCAGGTCTACAGATAGTAGATTTAGTAGTACTAGTAGATTTGTCTACCAGATCTACCAGATCTATCAAGAAAATTATTATATATATAAAGGACATATTTTTTCTATTCTTAGAAACAGAAGTCTTCTACTTTGTATTTAATAACAATACTGATCTTAGATCTATTTTTAGTTCTAGATTACTAGCTATAACAGCACTGTAATTCTACTTTGATATTATATATACTCTATCTTTATATTCTATTAAACTTTCTCTGATATACAGTATAAAACTGTCCTCTAGCTGGATTACTTTGCTTCTTTAGAAAAGTAGATTACTCTCTATTACTACAGTGAGCCAAGGCCTACAATACTGGCTTAGAATAATAAACAAGCTTAGTGTATACTAGAGTGTATTTTCTAAGAGTATTATAGATCTCTAAGATTTAGTTAAAGTTCTGCCCTGTTTAATTGAACAAAGTACTTTGTAATATATTGAATATCTATTTTTTAAAATATCAGTTTAGAAGATATAAAACTATAAATCTCTTTGAAATTTTTCAACTATATAAAGTTACAATAACTCTCTTTATCTTTTAATAATACAAGATAAAGAATACTTTGTTAATTCAGGTAAGTATTACTCTAGTTTAGAAAGAATTAATTAATAGAAAAATATATCTACAGCAGTTATAGTACAAGTCTTACTAGCTCAGATTCAGGAGCTTGAAGCTAAAGTTAAGGAGTAATAAAGAATAATTAATTAGATATATAAATATACAGTTAATATTAAGAATTGAGTTGCAGTACAATCTACAGACCAGGAGAAAAAAGGTATTATAGAAAAAGTAAAAATTCAATCTTTTAATAAAACTAGAAGCAGGCTCAGATCTTTTCTAGTATATTTCAAGATCTACTTTTAATTCAATATTAAGTTAATAAAGACTGATAAGTATTTAATAGCAGTACAATATCTGCAGGGAGAAGCAGTAGTATTACAGACTAATAAAGACTATTAATTAATAATAATTCAGAGAAATAGAGACACAATAGAATAAAGAAATCAGTAAAACTTGAAAATTATATAACTGAAAGATTATATAATTCAAAGTAGTAGAATTAATAGTACTGGTAGATTTATCTACTAAATCTATCAGATCTACAGATAGTAGATTCAGTAGTACTGGTAAATTTGTCTACTAAATCTACTAAATTTACTAAGGAAATTATTATATATATAAAGAATATATTTTCTCTACTCTTAGAAATAGAAGTCTTTTACTTTGTATTTAATAATAATACTGATCTTAGATCTACTTTTAATTCTAGATTACTAGCTATAACAGCACTGCAATTCTACTTTGATATTATATATACTTTATCTTTATATTTTATTAGGCCTTTTCTGATATACAGTGCAAGGCTGTCCTCTAGCTGGATTACTTTATCTCTTTAGAGAAGTAGATTATCTTCTATCACTACAGTAAGCTAAGGCCTACAATACTAGCTTAGAGTAATAAGTAAGCTTGATATATACCAGAGTATATCTTTTAAAAGTATTACAGATTTCTGAAGTTTAGTTGAAGTTCTGCCCTGCTTAATTGAATAAAGTACTTTGTAACAAGTAGTGTAGATACAACTCTATTTAATAATATAGTTTAGTAGAAAAGATTCCAGGGATCTTATATCTATTGAAATTGAAAGAATTCTTGTAATAAAGAATTTCAGACTGTTTAAGAAAGTATTAATAGCAAATTTTAGAATCACTGATAAAGAAGTAACAGTAGTACAGAAAATTAAATAGATTTGATAAACAAGAAATACAGCTAGATACTTAGCAGAATTCCAACAACTAGCTGCAGTATTGAACTGGAATGATAGTGTATTAGTAGAAACTATATACAACAGGCTCAAAGAGAAGATCAAGAATAAAATAGCCAAATTAAAGAAACAATTCAATATACTATCTAAGATAATTAAACATGCAGTATATATAAATATAAGAATTTGGAAAAAATACCTGGAATAAAAAAGCTATAAACAGTTTCTAAATCACACTGTAAAGTGACAAATATATAAAGAAAACTACAATCCTTATAGATTACAATCTATAGAACTAGATATAACTATAAGAAGCCAGGACTATGAAAAGGACAAGCTATACTAGAAAAAATTATATTTTTTTTATAAAAAACCAGAATACTTTGCAAGAAATTGCTATAAAAAAAATAGAAACCAGCTATAAAGAAAGCTGAGAACAATAATAAAGGAATGATATTATTCTACTACTGATACTAGTAGAAATAAACAACAATTCCTACATACAACTAGGGCTGAAACTAGTGATATAGTAGATAAGTAGGATAAGCTACAAGAAGTTATAGTAGAACAGATATTTCAAGGACTAGTAAGAACTTAACAAGCAGAAATCAACAGTAAAGCAGTCAAGTTAACTGAGACAACAAGAATAGAGTATCTATTACTTAACTACCAGAATCTACACTGGGAAGAGTATAAGAAACAGTAAAAGTCAGGAAACTTATAAGAAAGTAGTAAAGATTGTAACTATTACTGGAAAAAAAAGAACTAGAATATTACAGATCTAGAATATTTATAATACTATAAATTTCCTATATTTATATATAATGGTGAATAGTATGAAAAGATACAGGATAAGAAAATTCAGTAAATCAGAGATAATCTAATCTACTACTATTATAGACTGTATAGATATAATATAAAAGATTGCAGATAATATAATGAAGTTGAAGTATAAGAAAAAATTCAAGAAATATTAGAATAGCTCAGTTTACAAGATAAAGCAAATGTCAAATATCTACAGCATGAAGGGATACATTGGTTATTCTGTTATATAGATAGCTGTCTATTCCACTGGAAAGTGAAAAATAACCAGTACTATTTAAATCTACTGAAGCAGTTAAAGACAACTTAAATAGAAGAATTATAGCTAGAAGAATATATAATCTCAAGCTTTAATAAGAATAAAAATACAGAGTTGCTGTAGAAAAAGATTATAGACTATATTTACTACAGAATAAATCAAGAAATAATTAGTTACTACAATACCAGATTAAAGAGTAATAATAAGTACAGGGTCAGAGTACTGACTTGGTTATTATATTGAACAAATAATTGCAGAGTACACTACAAAAAAAAACAGGTAAATAAACACTTTCTATAATTATTATAGAAAGTACAGATCAGCAATAAAAGCTATTCTAGAGAGCTAACTTTTATATCTGAAAAATAAATAGATTATTTATTATACAATATCAATTACCTACAATATACAGGAATATTTTAGGTATACTGTATAGAAATATATAAAAAGCTGGAGCACAATATATACAAAATCAATTATATATAGAAACTAGCAGAGTTAATAGAATACTGGAAAAAAAAGTAATATTATTAATATAATAAAAATACTGAGTTATAAATATATTATAAAGCTCAATACAAGGAAATACAGGCTAAGATAATAATTACAGATCTATAGCAGAGCAAAGCTAAGATACTAAGAAACTAATTAAAAGGAAACAAATCTGAAGTATTTAAAATCTGAAAAGAACTAGTCAAACAATAGATAACAGTATTTAAAAGAATTTCAAAAGATCTATTATAGAAATTAAGACAGGAGATTGATACTTTACAACTGCAGATAAAAAACAATAATATTACTATAAATAAATACCTGTAAGCAATGTAATAGAATAGTTATTAATTAATATAGATTAAAACAGCTACCTAGCAGTTACTGTAATCTTGAAAAGATACTGTATATATACTTTAATTAATTCAGAGGCAACTGGAATTTTTATAGACAGAAGTTTTATAAAAAGAACTGAGCTATTAACAGAATTAAAAGAACAACTGTATTAACTAAACAGGTTAGGCAGAAGTTAGCTAGACTTTATATAATAGAAAATATATCTGGAACTATTAATAATACAGAAATATCAAGAACTTGTAAGCTTTGATATAATTAATCTAAAAAGTTATAATATTATTTTAAAACTACTCTAATTAAAGCTGTACAACTCTGATATATACTGGCAGGAGGAAATAATAAGGCTAAACAGATATAAATATTTCCCAGTACTAGACTTGATACTAGAAATAATTTATAGTTTATAGAAAATCAGATGCAAGACTACAGTAATAGATAAGCTGAGCAATCAAGAATAAATAGTACAAAAATAATTAATTAAATAAATGAATACTATTGAATATAAAAAAACTGCTAGGACTTTACTCAGAAAGATAAGCCAGAATATATCTGAAGAAGTTAGAAAAATAGTACTCAAGAAATACTAGAACTATAGAGAAATATTTAAAAAGAAAGAGCTGTCTAAGAGTTTACTAGAATATAGAAAATAGAACTATAAAATACTATTACTAGAAGAAAAAGAGCTAATATACAAACTGATATATTAACTGAATAAAAAAAAGCTAAAGAAATTATACCAATATATTGATAAAAATTTAAAGAAAAAGTTTATCAAACTATTAATATCACTAGCAGAATACTCTATTATCTTTATACTAAAAAAAGATAGCAAGTTATAACTGTATATAAATTATCAATAATTAAACAGTATCACAATAAAGAACTGATATCTATTATCTTTGATTGAAGAAATACAGAACTGATTTCAGGGAACTAGATAGTTTACTTTACTAGATTTAAAAGCAGGATACAACTAAATCAGGATTAAAGAAAATAAGAAATAGAAAACAGTGTTTCAAACATGCTATAAATACTTTAAATACTTAATTATACTATTCAGGTTAATTAATATACCAGTAATATTCCAAGCAATAATTAACAAACTTCTTTATAAATTTTTAAATAATTTTATAGTTGTATATCTGGATAATATCCTGATCTTTACTGATAGTATGAGGATAGAATATACTGAGAAAGTGAAAATAGTACTCAACAGACTACAAGGAAAAGATATACTGTTGAAACTGGAGAAATGTAAATTCTTCAAGAAGGAAATTGAGTTTTTAGAATATATTATTACTATAGAAGGTATATAGATAGATCTAGCAAAGATTCAAGTAATAGAAAAGTAGCTGATACTAAAAACTGTAACTGAAGTCCAGGTATTATACAGACTTGTAAACTACTACTGACAGTTTATAGAAAAGTTTTCAGACTTGATAAAACTTCTTATATCTCTTTTTAAAAAAGATATTGAGTTTTATTGGAGGGAATAACAGTAGAAAGTATTTAAAACAATTAAAGAAGCTTTTTAAAAAGGAGAAATATAAATATATTTCAACTTTATAAAACCTGTAATTATAGATACAGATATATTAAATTATACAATAGAAGCAAGATTACAGTAAGAAGATAATTAAGAAAAAAAGAAACTGATTGCTTGCTATACAAGATCAATAATATTAACTGAACAGAATTACAATATTTATAATAAAGAACTACTTGCAATAGTAGCAGTATTGAAGAAATAGTAAGTATATTTAGAAGATATAAATTACTAGATAATTGTAATTTCAGATTATCATAATCTTCAATACTTTACAATTATAAAGAAGTTGATATAATATCAAGCTTGTTAATCAGAAACTTTAGCAGTCTATAATTTTAAAATACAGTATTGCAAAGGAAAGGACAATACTTAGATAGATATATTAAGCAAGCAGTTAGATCTGATAACAGTTTATAAAAAGAAACAAGTACTTTTTAAAACTACAGAAGATACAAATACTCTAGTCTTTAATTACCAGGCTTTAAGAGCTATATAATTAGTCACTATATTAGTAGAGCTTGAAAACAAATTATAAACTCAGATACAGAACAATTTTACTGTATTAAAAATTAAATATAAAAATAAGTTCAAGAATAGCAACAGATTGCTATTATACAAAGAATTGATTTATATTCTACTGAAATTGAGGAACAGAATTCTCCAGGAGAATTATAATAATTTAATAGCAGAATATTTTAAAGTTGAGAAAATCCAGGAAAGAATTTCAAGAAACTATTATTAGCTAGAATTATAGATATCAGTTAGAGATTATATACAGAACTGTAATTGTATATAAAACAAAGTAAATTAATATAAAAAGTATAGCTTATTACAGTTGATACCTCATTTATAAATACTATAAAAATCAATAGTAATAGATTTTATTGTAAAGTTACTGAAATCTAAGAAACTGTAAACAGGAATAGAGTATAACTTTATTCTGACAGTTACAGATTAATTAACTAAATATATATACTTCTTATTATTTATTAAAGAAATATCAGCACTAGAGATGATATATATACTGCTACAGAATATATTTGCAAATTATAAATTATCTGAAAAGATTATCTCAGACAGAGATCTAAAGTTTATAGGATATTTCTGGAGAATATTTACAGTATACTTAGATATAAAATACCAGACTACAACAGTGTACTATCTACAGGTAGACAGATTAGTAGAAAGATTAAACCAGATAATAGAGCAATACTTATAGAATTATATAAATAACTGACAAGATAACTGGGTTTCACTATTACTGATAGTACAGATTGCCTACAACAGTTTAAAACATATAATAACAGAATATACACTATATTTTGCAAATTATAGATAAGAATCAGATATTCTATAAATACTATAATATACAGAAACAAGAGTATATCTAGAAAAGATAAGAATTTAAAAACTTTGAAAATTATATAAACAACTGTAATTAAACTTGAAATTCTATAGTAAATAGATAAAATATTATTACAATAAAAAACACTAGAAAGTGCTGGTTTTTAAAGAGAGAGAGAGAGTATATCTTTTATAAAGAAATATAAAAACAAAGTAATCAAGTAACAAGCTTGATTATTGAAAACTTAAATTTTTCAAAGTTTTAAAACAGATTGAACCAGTTATATACAAACTTACTTTACTGAAAAAAATATAGATATACCTGACTTTTTATATCTTACTAATTGAAAAAGTATTCTAGAATACCAGATAATATTCACCTGAAGTTAAAAACAAGGAATTAAATAAATATAAAGTTGAAGAAATTCTAGAAGATACAGTATTAGAAAATAAATAATATTATCTTGTAAAATAGAAAGAATATCTACAGTTGAACAGTATTTAGAAACCTGTCAAGAATTTAGAGAATACTCAGGGAGTATTGCAGTGCTATTGAAAGCTATAAAGTTAAAACTAGAAAAAAAGAGGATATTGCTGATAATAGCTAGCAGGGCTTACAGTTTATTTATAGCTGTAGCTTTAACTTGTTTTCTTTTATTTTTCTCCTTCTCTAGTTTTTCTAACTCCTTGAGAGTTTGTATATTGGATTGAATAAACTTGCCAGCCTTTATATCTAGAAACTGTTTCTGCTTTTTGAAATAGTTTAGACAATTTATAGCAATAGAAAGCTGAGAGGAAAGATAGCAGAATTCTTTGTAAATAAATTCTTTATCTAATTTAATTTTATTGCAGGTACAGTGCAGTTTTAACTACTCAGACTAAGAAACAAATTTCCTATCTGAGATATATAATTTACCTGATTGAATATATTTACTATAATACTTATTGCTTTCAGAGATAATACAAGGCATTTTCCTTTGTTTACAATAATAATACAGAGAAGATATAATAAAGCCTGTATACTTAATATCAGCAGCTCAAGCTTGGTTTTTAGCAGTACAACTAAGTACTATAATTAATATATCCCAGAGGATATTTACAAGAAAAAGAAGAAGATTAACTGAAAGTAGGAACAGTGCTAGTTATAAAGAAAAAAAACAGATTGCTAAGATAGCTTATTAAAAAGAAAAAAAATAATATTACAAATTAATAAAAATTATTAGTTGATAATAACTTAAAAGAGTAGAGGTACAGCAGGACAGAGAAACCAGTAAAACTTAGAAATTATATAACTGAAAGATTATATAATCTAAAGTAGTAGAACTAGTAGTACTGATAGATTTATCTATCAGGTCTATTAGATCTATAGATAGTAGATTCAGTAGTACTAGTAGATTTGTCTACTAGATCTACCAAATCTACTAAGGAAATTATTATATATATAAAGAATATATTTTTCTTATTCTTAGAAATAAAAGTCTTCTACTTTATATTTAATAATGATATTAATCTTAGATCTACTTTTAATTTTAAATTACTAGCTATAACAGCACTGCAATTCTACTTTAATATTATATATACCCTATCTTTACATTCTATTAGGCCTTTTCTGATATACAGTACAAGGCTGTCCTCTAGCTGGATTACTTTGCTTCTTTAAAGAAGTAGATCACTCTTTATTACTACAGTGAACCAAGGCCTATAATACTGGCTTAGAGTAATAAGCAAGCTTGGTATATACCAGAGTATATTTTTTAAGGGTATTACAGACTTCTAAGGTTTAGTTGAAATTCTGCTCTGCTTAATCAGACAAGGTACTTTGTAACAAGTATTCTCAATGGCTTTATTTCAACTAGAGGATAGCTTACAATTCTTTATAAAGTTTCCTAGCTAAATTAGCTTACAGCAAGTATCAGCAGCAGCTATATATTCTGCTTTAGTACTGGATTTTGCAGTGCAGTCCTGCCTGAAGCTTTGCCAGACTACTAAACCTTCTACCAGTTCTATATTATAGCCTGATATAGATTTCTGAGTTAGATTCTTACCAGCCCAATCTGCATTGGAATAGGAGATCAGTTTATTATAGGAATCCTTAGTATAAGTAATACCTATTTCTATCAAACCTTTTAAATAGCAGAGAATCTGGAGGAAGGCTTTCCAGTATTATTCAGTCAGCTTATTATTGAATCTAGCTAAGAAGCTAGTAGCAAACATGATATCTAGTCTAGTCTAGCTGGCTAACTATTGTAAACTCCCTATACTGGACTGATAGTATTTCTTAAGGTTATCAGTAGTAAGTGTATCTTCACTCTTATTATTCACTGATAGTTCAATGCCTGCTTCTATTGATATAGAAACTGGTATACAATTCTCTATTCTATAGTTATTCAATAGTTCTCTAATATATTAGGATTGAGAGATTTTTATAGTACTGAAGTTAGGGTCTTGTTAAATTTATAAATTTAGATATTGATTTTTCTTACTCTCTTTGCAATTAAATTAACTATAAATAAAGTTCTTAGTCTGTTCTAGTAGCTCCTTATTCAGGCTGAATAGTTGGATATTATTAATATAAATAGTCAGATATATTCCTTTTTTGTAGTATAAAAGTCCAGTATTATATAGAGAGATTTTGAACTCTATTTTGACTAGTCCAGTAACTAAAGTTTTATATTAAATTCTTGCAGATTGCTTCAGACTGTACAGATCTTGTTAAAGCTTACAGACTAGATCTCTATTTTCTTAGCAGAATTTTATAAGCTGTTGTATTACAGACTAGCAGAAACTATTAGTTAATAATAACTCAGAAAAGTAGAGATGCAGTAGAACAGAGAAACTAGTAAAACTTAAGAATTATATAACTAGAAAATTATATAATTTAAAGTAGTAGAACTAGTAGTACTGATAGATTTATCTATCAGGTCTATCAGATCTACAGATAGTAGATTTAGTAGTACTAGTAGATTTATCTATCAAATCTACCAGATCTACTAAGGAAATTATTATATATATAAAGAATATATTTTCTCTACTCTTAGAAATAAAAGTCTTCTACTTTGTATTTAATAATAATACTGATTTTAAATTTATTTTTAATTCTAGATTACTAGCTATAACAGTACTGCAATTTTACTTTGATATTATATATACTCTACTTTTGTATTTTATTAGATCTTTTCTGATATATAGTACAAGGCTGTCCTCTAGCTGAATTACTTTATTCCTTTAGAAAAGTAGATTATTTTTTATTACTACAGTAAGCTAAGGTCTACAATACTGGCTTAGAGTAATAAGCAAGCTTGATATATACTAGAGTATATCTTCTAAGAGTATTACAGACTTTCAAGATTTAGTTAAAGTTCCACTCTATTTAATTGGACAAGGTACTTTATAATATATTGAATATCTATTTTTTAAAGTATCAGTTTAAAAGATATAAAACTATAAATTTTTTTAAAATCTTTTAACTATACAAAGTTATAATAACTCTTTTTGTCTTTCAACTATACAAGACAAAGAATATTTTATTGATTCAGGTAAGTATCACTTTAATTTAGAAAAAACTAATTAATAAAAAGACATGTCTACAGCAGTTACAGTACAAGCTTTACTAGCTTAGATTCAGAAACTTAAGACCAAGGTCAAGGAGCAGCAAGAAATAATTAACTAGATATATAAATATATAGTTAATATTGAAAATTAAGTTGCAATACAACCTACAGGCCAGGAGAAAGAAGATATTATAAAGAAAGTAAAAATTCAACTTTTTAATAAAACTAGAAACAGGCTCAGACTTTTTCTAGTATATTTCAAGATCTACTTTCAATTCAATACTAAGTTGATAAAAACTGATAAGTACTTAGTAGTAGTACAATATCTGCAAGAAAAAGCAGCAGTATAGATACAACTCTATTTAATAATATAGTTTAGTAGAAAAGATTCCAGAGATTTTATATTTATTAAAACTAAAAGAATTCTTGTAATAAAAGATTTCAGATTATTTAAAAAAGTATTAACAGTAAATTTTAGAATTACTAATAAAGAGATAACAGCAGTGTAGAAAATTAGACAGATTTAATAAATAAAAAATACAGCTAGATATCTAGCAGAATTCCAACAACTAGCTGCAGTATTAAACTGAAATAATAGTGTATTAGCAGGAGCTGTATACAACAGATTCAAAGAAAAAGTCAAGAATAAAATAGCAAGATTAGAGAAACAATTTAATATATTATCTAAGATAATTAAATATACAGTATATATAGATACAAGAATTTAGAAAAGATATCTAGAATAAAAAAACTATAAATAGTTCTCAAACTATACTGTGAAGCAATAGATATACAGAGAAAATTACAATTTTTATAAATTATAATTTATAGAACTAGATATAACTACAAGAAGCTAGAACTATAAGAAAGACAAGTTATATCAGAAAAAGTTATATTTTTTTTATAAGAAATCAGAACACTTTACAAGAAATTACTATAAAAAAAACAGAAACTAGCTATAATAAAAGTTGAAAGTAATAATAAGAGAATAATACTACTCTACTGCTGATACTGGTAGAAATAAACAACAATTTCTATATATAACTAGGGTCAAAACTAGTAATACAGTAGATAAGTAGAATAAGCTACAAGAAGTTATAGTAGAACAGATATTTTAAAAACTAATAAAAACTTAATAAGTAGAAATTAACAGTAAAGCAGCCAAGCTAACTAAGATAATAAAGATAGAGTATCTATCATCTAACTACTAGAATCTACACTGGAAAGAGTGTGAGAAACAGCAAAAGTTAGGAAATCTATAAGAAGATAGCAAAGATTGCAACTATTATTGGAAAAAGAAGAACTAGAATATTACAGATCTGGAATATTTATAATACTATAAATTTTCTATATTTATATACAATTGCAAATAGTATGAGAAGATACAAGATAAGAAAATTCAGCTAATTAGAAATAATTCAATTTACTACTATTATAAGCTGTACAGATATAATATGAAAAATTGCAAGCAATATAATAAAGTTAAAGTATAGAAAAATACTTAAAAAGTACTGAAATAGCCCAGTTTACAGAACAAGATAAATATTGAATATCTACAGTATAAAAGAATATATTGATTATTTTATTATATAGATAGCTGTCTATTTCACTGGAAAGCAAAAGATAATTAATACTATCTAGATCTACTGAAGCAGTTAAGAGCAACTTAGATAGAAAAGTTATAGCTAGAAGAATATATAATCTCAGACTTTAACAAAGATAAAAATACAGAGTTGCTGTAAAGAGAGATTATAGACTATATTTACTATAAAATAAATTAGAAAATAATTAATTATTACAATACTAGATTAAAGAGTAATAACAAGTACAGGGTTAGAGTACTAACTTAGTTATTATATTGAATAAACAATTGCAGAATACACTACAGAGAGAAACAGGTAAATAAATACTTTTTACAGCTATTATAGAAAGTACAGATCAGCAATAAAAGCTATTCTAGAAAGCTAACTTTTATACTTGAAAAATAAATAGATTACTTATTATACAATATTAACTATCTACAATATACAGGAATACCTTGGGTATACTGTACAGAAATATACAGAAAGCTGAGATATAATATATACAAGATTAATTATATATAGAGATCAGTAAAGCTAATAAAATACTGAAAAGAAGAGCAATATTATTAGTATAATAAAAGTACTGAATTATAAATATATTATAAGGCCTGATATAAGAAAATACAGGCTAAGATAATAATTACAGATCTATAACAGAATAAAGTCAAGATATTATAAAACTGATTAAAAGAAAACAAATCTGGAATATTTAAAATCTAGAAAGAATTAGTCAAGTAATAGATAACAGTATTTAAAGAAATTTTAAAAGATTTATTATAGAAATCAAGATAGAAGACTGATACTTTATAACTGTAAATAGAAAATAACAGTATTACTATAAATAAATGCCTGTGAGTAATATAACAGAACAGTTATTAGCTAATATAGATTAAAACAGCTATCTAGCAGTTACTGTAATCTTGAAAGAATACTGTATATATATCTTGATTAATTCAAAAGCAACTGGAATTTTTATAGACAGAAGTTTTATAAAAAAAGCTGGACTATTAACAGAATTAAAGAAATAACTATATCAATTAAATAGATTAAATAGAAGTTAGCTAGACTTTGTACAATAGAAAATATACTTGAAACTATTAGTAATACAGGGATATCAAAAGCTTGTAAGCTTTGATATAATCAATTTAGAAAGTTATAATATTGTCTTAGAACTACTCTAGTTAAAGCTGCACAACTCTGATATATATTGACAGAAGAAAATAATAAAACTAAACAGATATAAATATTCTCCAGTACCAGATTCAATACTGAAAATAATTTACAATTTACAGAAAACTAAGTGCAAGACTACAGTAACAGATAAGCTGAATAACTAAAGACAGACAATATAAAAACAATCAATTAAATAGATAAATGCTATTGAATACAAAAAGACTACTAGAATCTTACTTAGAAAAACAAGCTAAAATATATCTGAAAAAGTCAGAAAGATAGTATTTAAAGAATACTGAAACTATAGAAAAATATTTAAAAAGAAAAAACTGTTTAAAAGTTTATTAGAATATAGAAAATAAAACTATAAAATACTATTACTAGAAGAAAAAAAGCTGATATACAAGTTAATATATTAATTAAATAAAAAAAAGCTAAAGAAATTACATCAATATATTAACAAGAATCTAGAGAAAAAGTTTATCAGACTATTAATATTATCAGCAGAATACTTTATTATCTTTATATCAAAGAAAAATAGCAAGTTATAACTGTATATAGATTATTAACAATTAAACAGTATTATAATTAAAAACTGATATCTGTTATTTTTAATTGAAAAAATACAGAACTGATTTCAAGAAACTAAATAATTTATTTTACTAAATTTAAAAGCAGAATATAATTAAATCAGAATTAAAAAAAACAAGGAATAGAAAACAGTATTTTAAATATACTATAAATATTTTGAATACTTGATTATACTGTTCAGATTAATCAATATACCAGTAATATTTCAAGTAATAATTAATAAACTTTTTTATAAGTTTTTAGACAATTTTGTAGTTGTATATCTGAATAATATCCTGATTTTTACTGATAGTACAAGGATAAAATACACTGAAAAAGTGAAGGTAGTATTTAACAGGCTATAAGGAAAAGATATACTGTTAAAATCAGAGAAATATAAATTCTCTAAAAAGAAAGTTAAATTTCTAGAATATATTATTACTATAGAAAGTATACAGATAGATTTAGTAAAGATTTAAATAATAAAAGAGTAACTGATACTGAAAACTGTAATTAAAGTTTAAATATTATATAAACTTGCAAACTACTACTGACAGTTTATAGAAGAGTTTTTAAATTTAATAAAACTTTTTATATTTCTTTTCAAGAAAGATATCAAGTTTTATTAAAGAGAATAACAGCAGAAAGTATTTAAAGCTATTAAAAAAGCTTTTTAAAAAGAAGAAATATAGATATATTTTAACTCTACAAAATCTGTAATTATAGATATAAATATATTAAATTGTACAATAAAAGCAAGGTTACAGCAAGAAAATAATCAAGAAAAAAAGAAACTGATTACTTACTATACAAGATTAATAATACTAGCTGAACAGAATTACAATATTTATAATAAAGAATTACTTGTAATAGTAGCAGTACTAAAGAAATAGCAAGTATATTTAAAAGATACAAATTACTAGATAATTGTAATTTCAGACTATTACAACTTTTAATACTTTATAATTATAAAGAAATTGATACAATATCAAGCTTATTAATCAGAAACTTTAGCAGCCTATAATTTTAAAATACAGTATTGCAAAGAAAAGAATAATACTTGAACAGATATATTAAACAAACAGTTAGATCTAATAACAGTTTATAAAAAAAAATAAGTACTTTTTAAAACTGCAGAAGATATAAATACTCTAGTTTTTAATTACTAGATTTTAA
>PDNA01000353.1:0-15577 GCA_002573605.1 Polytolypa hystricis UAMH7299 | reverse complement strand
CCCCACCCCACCATGTTATGACCCACGAATCTCCTTAAAGGCTCGCTATATATAAAAATATTATTTTTCTTCTTAAACTTAAAAACTCTTCATTATTTATTCTTCTCTAAACCAGACATGGTGTGTGTTGTGATATGATATCGAGCGAGTTTATGTGGGAAGATGTGAAAAATGGCCCCTTTGAAATCTTGTAAGCATCTTAGTGCGGCATTATTTAACAATTCGAATCCCCCAACCCCCCCTAATGCAACAAGTCTATATATCTAAATTTTCATCACATTGGTTCTTTCGCAGACCAAATTAGTTAAAAAAAAAAGGTCCTGCATAACTTTGCCGATTTGCATGTTTAGTAGTTGTTGTATGTATCTATGTAGAAGAGAAGAAGAGAAAAAAAAAACCCCTTCCCAAAAATGAGAAGAAAAAAGGACCCCCCCCCCCCCAATATGCGCCGATATTACTCTAACTCCTTATCCAATCCCTTTGCCCAATTCCCCCAAGTTTTTCCCAGATGCAAATAAAAAGATGTTTAAAAGGGACACAGAAAAGAAAATAATAAAAAAGGGTGGGGGGAGAAGTGAAGAATATTCTATTAGTGTAAAAGACACAAAGAACAGGGGTAAAAAATATAGAGGTGAGGTGAGGCGAGATGGTAGATAATGCCTCACATAGCATACAACGCATGTCATGCATGTAGGTGGGTAGATAAGAGGGTATGCAGTGAATCAAATATCCCAAAAAGAATCAGTGGTAAATGCAACACCCATCTTTTTTTCTTAGGAACCCCTTCTCCCGCGCGCCCTCTCCTCCCCCTCTGTTGGGAACGCACTATACGGCGGCAGCGGTAGCAAGGGGTCTTCAGGCGTAGGCGCAGAGTTCATTCGTGGTGGGGAACCAGGTGGGAGGGCGGGGAGGGGTCGACCTTGTAATGCGGGCGTTGGGAGATGTGGTGTGGAAAGTGAGGCTAGCGGTGTGACTGCGGTTGCGGCAGCGGCGGTGTTGTTTCCGCTTCCTCCGACATGGCGGATTGAAGTCGCGGACCTGGACCCGGGCCCAGACCCAGAGTCGGAAACGGGCCGAAAGTTCTGCTGCTCTGGGAGACTGAGCGTGGTAGGCGACTCGGTGATATGTGGTGCGAACTCGACTTGCTCTCTCTTCCCCTCCTCTTCTTCTTCCTTATCATATGATGGTATACGATCATGGCCGCGGCGGTACGTCGTCGAGGTATCGTCTTCTGCAGAACTTGAGCTCGAGGCCGAAACCGTGCGGCCTGGATGATGGTATCCCTTGACATGTTCCTTATGCACAATGAATTTTTCCTCGTCCTTCGCTTCGTTGGGTGATGATGATGACGACGAGGCGGTAGACGTCGACGCGCGTTGCTGATTGGTTTCAGCCTTGCTGTCTGGAGATGGGGAATCGCCCTTGACGAGACCTAGAGTTTCTTCCTCTGTTGCGTTCTTCTTCTTCGACCGTTTATGCTCGTGCGTCTGGTTGCGCGCGCCGAAACTAAAGCTAAATATCCGGTTAGGCGAGCGTTCACCGGCGCTTTCCGCAACAGGTGGTGACGGGGGCCGCTCATTCGAGCTCCGCCGATTAAATATATTCTGGAACGAGAATTGCCTCCGCGCAGAATGTGGTGGCGGAGCTGGGGGTAAACTATTGCGGCTAGGAGACTCATGGCCATAACCCAGGCCCTGTCCCTTCCGCTCATCTGCCCAAGCAATAGTCTGCGATGTCCCGCTGCGCTCGCGACGGTGTTTATGCTCAAACGCATCGCCCAGAGGGTCCGGCTTCTCGTTTTCAGATTGGCTGGGGATGGTAGTCAGAGGCAGCGGGGGCAGTGAACCCTGCACCCCCGGTTTCCAGTGCGGGTGCAGGTTACTCGACGCGCGGCTGCGAGAATCTCCCAGAATCGAGCCCCTCCCGCTAGACCGTGTGCGCGGCCGCTGGTGCGGATCCTCGTCCACAAAGTCTGGGAACTTGGACATGCCGAGGGGCGGGTGTCGGATGGTCGTGCGACGCGAAGGGGTGCTGCTATGTGGACTTTCACCAATGATAGTTCTCCGCCTGCGCAGGCCGTCCCATTCGATAATCTCGTTTTCGCCGGGTGGCTCCAACTCGTCAAGTCTCCTTTCCTCGTAGTATCTCCTGGCATCCTCCGCCTCTATCTTCTGCCTGGCGCTCGAGATGCGACGAATAATAGCTGCAGCGCCACGAATGGCGTCCGCTTTGGGTTCTGTTTCGGGCTCCTCTTGCTCCGCGACTTCTCGCACCTGGTCCAAATCGCCTTTGAAGACGGCAGCGTCGGGAACATCCTTTGCGGATTTTGAGAGTTGCAGCAAAATCACGCCAGTGCAGATTTGGAGAAAGCCCATAATGACAGTGGCGATGCCGATACCCGTGCCCTTGAATCCCTGGAATAGCACAGCTGATGTGACGATGGTGGCACTCGTGAAGAAGACATAGTACGTCGGGGTAACCAGGGCAGCATTGAATATGTTCAAGGCTTTCTGCGAGAAGTTAGACCAGTTCAGCAGGAAAAGGGATAAAAAAGGGGGGGGGGGGACGTACATTCAAATAAATAATTTCCGTCAACAGCGTTGCAATCACAAAGACAAACAAAACATACAAAAACCACTCCTTGAACTGTGACTTGCCACCAATCTGGGCGATGATAGCCGCTCCAAGACCTTGCGTGGCCACAACGCTCAGTCCACCGATAAGACTGCATATGCTGATATACACAAACATGCTCTGTTTCCCGTACCGGGGACCAGCCCAGAGGGCAACAAAGACACAGGCAACGATGAGTATGCCCGCATACGTGAGAAAACCCGGCGTGATGACGAAGGCCTGCATATCCTGAATCGTAGCGACGGACGACTGGCTAGGCGCGTTCATAGCAATCACCACGGAGCCAATAATGCAATTTAAACAGCCCACTTTACCCACAAAGCTAAGCCTCTCCTTGAGAAAAATGGCCGATAAAACCGTCGTAATCACCACAGAAAGCGCGCCCAGCGGTGTCACAAGAATCGCATCGACAAAGGCATACGCGACGAAATTGCAAATCTCGCCGATAATCATCAGAATCATGCCACCCCACCAATAGGCATTTTTCAGATAGCCGTAGCCTTCGCCGGCCTCTTCATTGTATTTAACGTTGGCTTTGAGGAGGCCGACCTTTTTGAGGACGAAGGAGATTCCGATGAAGACACCTGATGCGACGGCGAGGGAGATACCGACGGCTTTGAACACGGGCGGGCGGGTTTCGGGAGAATCGCCTAGGCCGCCGGCGCGAGCATATAGGTATTGGACATCGTCGAGGGGATCATACTGGTGGTGGTCGAACATGGTGGAGGAAGGGAGGGGAGAGGGGAAGCAGGAGAAACAGCCGCCAACGGGCGCAGTGGGGCGGCCGTTGCGGGGATGAAAGGTGGGCGTAGCAATCCAATGTTTCGAGTAGAAGAGGAGAGCGATATGTAGGAATGAATAAAGAAGAGATTGAGGGGTGTGGGAGTGAGGAGGGAGGTGAGGCGGGTGGTTTCAGGAGCGAGGTGGTTGCTAGGGGGGCGGAGGGGAGCACAGAGAGACGTATGATAAGTGGTCGATGGGTGATGCAAACAAAGGTCATCAATTCATTACAAGAACAGAATGAAAGAAAGAATAACTAGCAAAACCAAAAGTAGGGATCAGCAGAAAAGAAGAAACAGAAGGAGAAGAAAAGAAGAAAAGAAGAAAAGAAGAAAAGAAACGAACGGCAGGTAAAAAGGTGGCCAGGAGAGCGAGAGAGACAGACAGAGAGAGAGAGCGACGAGAGATCTGGAGAACTGGCGATGATCCCTGCGAATCCAGAAAGGGGATGGCGGGGGCTGGAGAAGCAGTCTAGTTTGTTTGGGCCTAGCACCCGCCAGCCACACAATTGAGTAAGTGCCCTCTGGTAGTTGTATGTACCTGGAAGTACTTGTTTACTGGTGTCTCTGGTATCTCTTGTATCTCTTGTATCTCTGCGTGTTTCAACTTCTTCACTGAATGGAAGAGCAGGCGTGAAATATATGAATCACTGCCTGATGCACCAGTGTGTGTACTCTCTCAGGTGGCAAGGTCGATACTTGATACTCCTGTCGATAGTCCCCCCTAGCAAGCTCCACCTGCTTAGCACCACGGCTCGAGTGCCCCCTGTAAACCCACTATGTAGGCATTGGCATCCCTTAATTTTCAGATCGCCACGCTCTTCCATACAGCACTTCCTACGTACTAATGCATCTCGATCAACACGCCTCTGCAGCCTCTGCATGCATGCAGAAAAACTAACTACAGTGTACTCTGTACAGGGTGCATTTCAAGAGTCCTCATCAATGCTAGTAATATATAGGATATTACCTTACACAAGTTTACCAGAGCTGATAGGCACTCTAAGGGCCTATCTAGGGGCTAGGTAGCTCCAAAGCCACCTAATATTTAGGCATGAAGATCCCTAAGTAATAGGCAGCGGGAATGGATAAACTTAATTCTGGAATTTGTATTTCCATTTAGATACATCTAGTGTTGACGAGGCTTTTGCCCAGGTGAAATGCGCCTCCGTACTCCCTCTCTCCTAAGTAACTGTTTCCAGACTCAAGTCACTTTTGTTCTCCCGTTGCCGGCCGCTGTGTATCTTAAACCAAACATGAGCCCATGTAACTATAGAGACTCAGGCTCTATTATTACATATAAATTCCTAAGAAGAGCTAAAAATAATTAACATAATTGAAGTATAACCTAATCAGAGTGATTTTGTTTCCATTTCTCCATCTTGGAGATTCTCCTATTTCCCACTTTAATTTGGGGGCATGGGTCGTTATATAGTCCACCTGTGACGTAGAAGAGGGACTATTTCAGCCTTGCACGGTTAGATACGAGTTCTTCTTTCCTGTCCACAAGGCTCCGGAATCTCACTAGACTCGAGATAGAAAACATTCTTACTTTCCTTGTTTTGGCAGAAGCTCAGCACTCCTCCAGAGTCAATAGCAAACCTGCAGAGATAGTAGATTGTATCTCATCTCATCATGGCCAACGCCGTCTACTACTACTTCCTCAGCCCCACCTGGCACAACCACCCCAAATCCGGAACGCTGCAACTAGGCAACATCTTCACCAATCTCAAACAACCAGAACAGCCCCTCTACCGCGGTCCTCCACCCCCTCCTCCAAAGCTCGTCGACACTCCGCCAGATCCTGAGTCTGATGAACGTACTGAAAGCTGGCAGACTGACTACGAGTTCTCGACAGAGCAGCTGAGAGCGGGCAAGTTTGGCATTTGGATGAAGTTTTGTCCTTTCTGGGATTAGGTGTGGATTTGGGATATGAGTGGGATACTAGGTGGGTGTGTTTTTTTGGCTATATAATAATGGGACGGTTATAGATATTTGTCAGGTGGGCAAATGTGTCAAAAAAGTGTTTGCAATTCTTTGTAGATGGTGATATCTTTTGCTCTGTACTTATCGGGAAGAGACTGCGATGTATGTATGTAATGTACATACTTAGGCAGCGCTATATTTCCGGGGAATATAGACCAGGATTTCAAATGTGCTTTTAAGAGCTTGGGATTTTTTCACGGTCTCGTCAATAGGGGATTTTCATCATCTCGTGGTTAATATAGCGGCGGAAAAGAGAAGACCTCTCTACTCTAATACACACGTTGGCTACAGCAAGGGAGTCGTGTACACATTTGACACGCTTTCCACGATTGAGTTCCTACCCACAGACGCCTATATCCAAGAATGTCTGAAATCCCGTGCCGTCGCGCGCTACCTAGAGCAGACACGCCGCCAGCCCAATAATCGAAAGTTGTACATCGTCACGGGAATCAAAGCCGTTTCAGGTGCACGCGGCAGTGGCTTTGAGTCCTCGGCACACGCCACCACCGCGGGTTTTGAACTTGATTCTACCGCTGTCGGGGTCCCTCCAGTGTCCTTTAGCCCAGAAACTAAGATCAGGAGGGAGGGGAAGGCCGGAGTGAAATGGCTGGGAAGCAGTGACTTTGTGTTTGCATACAGGGTGCGCAGAATTGATGTTGATGGCGAGACTGGTGAGGCTAGAGGGCATAAAGATTATACCAAGGGTGCAATGCTTGGTAAAAGTGCAAAGGGTGCAGTTGATGTGCCATTCTCCTTGGTTGAGGTTGGGCTTGACGATCTGGAAGATGCGGGTTTAGTTGAAGAGAACGTTGGCGAGGCCGTTTTGGCAGTCGACAAGTTGGAGGCGGGCGAGGGTGCTAAGAACGCTGAATGAGGGTGCGAATGCGTATTATGAATTGCACATTGTCATGACCATGATTACGGGAGTTTTTTAACTGTCACATCGACTGCCTTTTTTCTTCTTTGTCGTAGGAGACCTTAAAAGAGAGTTACTAATTCCGCTGGAGTATATCTTGAATGTCGAGTTTGATCAAATCCTTATTCCTCCCAAAGAAGTTATCACCGTTTAGCCTTGGACAGATATAGTCATAGCCCCCCCTCTTTACTTTGATGCCCCTAAGGACTGCTCGCATGCCTTCAAAAGTGGCTAATTACTTGTTTTCTGTCTCCCCGAGGTTTTCTTTACCGTACTGGATTAAGAATGCCGCTATTCCAGCTGCAATAGGCGTAGCAAAGGATGTCCCGGTACGGTAGGCTATGTATGCATCGTTGCTTTCCAAGCAGAGAAGCTTTGGCCAGGCTGACTCAATAGCCTCACCCATTGTTGCAAAATTATTATCATCCTGAAGGTTGGAGGGATTAAATCGTGACGGTTGGCCATTTGCGTCCGTGGCGTGAATGCATATTACCTCACGCTGCCTCGCGGGAAATGCTCGTCGCCGATTTGCGCCTTCATTGGACGCTGCAGCGAAAAGGAGAGTCTTGGAATATGCATCCCGGATTGAAGCCTTTAGAGTTTCGTAACCAGGAACGTCTTGGGTCGGCCAACCAAAAGACATGGATATAATGTCAACTTTCCATTCTGTGACAGCAAAATCGATGGCCTGCATCAAGTTAGTGCTAAGCATAATAAGTGAGATCAAACGAACTCACATTTGCGACGACAATAGGGGAGCTAGGCTCATCTCGACCAATTTTGGCAACATACAGCTCAGCGTCCGGCGCGAAATCCAATATCAGACCTGCAGCGTGAGTTCCATGGCCATTTTCATCGTGCACGTTCTCTTCTCCGAAGCATTCCACAATATCGGTAAAGTTCTTAACCTTTATGATGCGCGTTCTATTTGGCATTCCAGGGCCAAAATCCGGATGCGTTAGATCTATTCCTGTATCCAGAATAGCTATTTTCACGGGCGATTCACTTCCTCGAATAAAGGCATCGTAGACTTCAAGCAATTGTTGCTTCCAATCAAGGAAGTCATCGCGGCTGGAGCAATTCTCTCAGCGACAAACAAACGCTAAAGCATTACTTATCAAGCGCCGAATGACTCACGATTTAGGAGAAATATCTTCTTAAAGTATTGTCATCAAAAAACCTAGCCTTGCGGTAATCAGGACGCTGTCGGGTAGACCTGCCGCCGAGGTTTAAGCTGTTCCTTGGACGCATACGTTGTGTATACCTGCCGGGTATGATGGGAACGCAGGTGCTCTCATGAGGTGTAGTCGCACGCGATGTGTCTGCCGATAGCATGGCGCCCTCCGAGTTCCAACGCGGCCGGGTTTTCCTTTCCTGCCCGGCCGTGCGTTTTCCATCAGGCAAGGGCTGACCCCAATTAGCCAAGTCGAGATACTGGGATTCGTCATCAAGGTTGGTAATGAAGTGTTCATTGACCCAATGGCCTTCCAATTCATTTTCCAGTCGACGTACGATTTGGTCGTAGATTACGTCGCGAAGTTCTTGTTCATTAAGCTCAACGCCATCCAAGTAGCCAATATTTGCATCTAAGCATTTGTCAATGCGTGAACATAATCCCTCGTGAACTCGTCAGCAGCCTTGTACTTGTCGAAAGTCTGAAGCGCAACTGCGTATCTGTCGTCGTTACTAATCATGTCTATACTGACGCCGTCGAGGTACTCCTCTGCGATTTCCTCGAACGGATGGCAGAAGTAAAGCTCCATTAGCATGATAGCTAGAGTGACAAGGCATGGGAAAGGATGCAGGCTAAATTCCTCGTCATCGTCCTCGTCGCTATCATCTATGCTCTCGTCTGGTGGCTCGACTCTATCTACAGGGCAATCGGTAGGGCTATCTGCCAATGAGATTTGAATATATGGCCTAAGAGGTACCACAGACGAATACTGGTAGAAGACCACCTCTGAGGATCTCCACGAAGGTCTCATCCAATTCGTTCCTTGGAGGTTAAGTACTGCATGCGCAAGGAGCACGGCAACGATACGTTTTGTCTTGTTAGTCAAACGCGAACCTTTGCTTCTGATGAACTCCTCAAAGGAGATAGTTGTCTTGGAATGATCCAGTAGAAAAGTACTCGTATCTGGTGGAGTTTGCTTTAGGTGGTACAGCTTGCTTTCTTCCACTTCCAATTTCAAAAGATGGGACTTCCAAAATCTCATGTCGCGGAGAGGTTCACAGAGTCGATTGACTTTTAGTCTCTTTACTCTCGACCTCGGTTGTGAGAGTTTTTGATGTCGTTTCTTTTCTTGAGTGTCGCAACCGAACTTTTCATCGGCTTGGAATTTCACAGCCGCTTTTTTGACCACTTGAATAGTGATTTCCTGCCAAGTGCGGTCTAAGCCCAGGAAAATATCGAACTCAGGATATGAGGAAGCATTTCGGGGAACGCGGTGCGTAGCTAGACGTAGACTGGTGTCATATTGGTGTGAAGGGCTGCAGGAGCATGGTCTTTTCCTGCTTGCCATCAAAGCTTCGAAAATTGATTCGGCTACGCGCCACACAGGATACGGGGGCGATAGCCTTGTTGTCTTCTTCGGCATTAACTGATCGTCCACGAGCAATGAGTCTGGATATTGCGTCTTCAGGTGGGAATATGTATCCATCAGCGTGTCGGTGAGTTTTCCCTTCTTTTGACGAAAAGGATTCTCCGACTTGACGTCCACCTCCTCAGCTCGTTCAGTTGATCCAAAGCGGATACTGAAACTAAACTTTGCATTCTTGTTTTCTAGCGAAACCTCCGCCCAGCGGCCCTGTAGCGAAATAAGGGAACCATAAGGTTTCACATCGGAGGTAGCTTTGAAGACAGTCTCTTCCACCAACGAGTTGCATTTATCCAGGAGTTCGTACACGAGCCTCCCGTCGACGCGAATGTTGGCGTTCTTGAGGCGGTTGAGCTGCTCAGAGGCAAGACGGGAATATACTTGGAGATGTAAATGAGTAGTCTTGACATCACCCTTTGGTGTATTACCAGCAAGGTCATCAAATACGCTTTCAAATATATTGAGCGTCGTTGCGAGTAGATTGACGTCGCGAGAGTCGCATTCAAATGCTGGGGCCATGTTTTTGCAACCCACTAGGTGGGGGAAAGAGCGAACATTTCTCCCTGTTCAGCCCCGCATCTCGCATCAAGCCCAGCTGATTATGAGACACGGCGCTTACCTCGAATTGGACAAGAGGCGTGAGGCTCTCTTGACGTCGCCAACTGGCTTGTTCCATCTCAACCCATCTCACACCGACTGGTGGCCATTTCATTCCCTACACATGAAGGTAAGACCACCGATATGGATGACAAGAAAACCTCACACTAGCTTAAATGTCTTGCGCCATCGCTCCAAAAGGAAGATGAAAATTCCAAAATCCACCTAGACCGCTAGGTTAGGTCCCGAGTCATCTTATTCCCAGAGTTATGAGCCAAGATACACTTTTAAAAATGGAGGCTCCACTTGCCGAACCCGTCTCAACTAAGCTTTCCAGTATCTCCGATAGCTCACGATTATGTCTCTCATCCTTCGCGCGTTGCTTAGAGCAGACAACCCCCTACCCTCTAGAGCATGCCTTGATAGAAAATCAGCGTGGTCGCTTCTCCCTTTGGGCCTCTAATATTGGTGTTTTTGGCCCAGGACGGGGATCGCTAGATTATCGGCTTCGCGAGGTTGACCATGTCCATCGTCTTGTGGAAGGCTTGCTAGAGTCGCTAAACGGCCTTGTTGAAACGTGTCAGTAAACGGATTCCTTTTATCCTCAAGTTTATGGGACTTCTCTCCTTTTAGTCATCACACTCCGTTGTACTCTTTTGTTATATATGTATCGTCTCTATCTGGACATCAACTAAACTATTACTCGAACGAACTTTTGAGTGACTTAGCTCGCTAATGAAACAAATCAGGTATATCCCACACCATTTCGCTTCAGCCTCCCAAAGACAGCTCGGTTTCCGACGATGAGTTTGCGGATCTAAAGGAGCGTTATCGGCACGCAGTTCAGAAATGCTCAGAGGAGATAAGGTTATTATATCAGCTTTCAAACTCAATTCGAAAAGCCAGTCGCGAAGCGCAAACCCTGAGGGCCGACAGCACGTATGAGATCAAGGACAGTGAGGGTAAAAATATCGAGGAGATTATCAAATTTCGCTTCACCCAGAATTTGAGAGACCAATTTCGGCACTGTTCTGAAAATCTACTGGAACGAATTGCTACGACAATGTTATTAAGGCGAAAGAGGATCTTGTACAGATGGCGCTATGCTCCTACACGACTTCCTAAATCCGCTCCTGAGCCAAAGATACAAAACCATATCCCACAAGTACATGTTAACACTCCTACCTTGGACCCTGTAGCCACCGAAGAAGAAAGGACAAAGTCGAAAGACGGACAACAACCTCCAAACCTACGCAAAGTGTGATGAAGTCCCAGGTCGCCACAGAGCTAGACCCAAAAAAACTAGAGAACCTGTCAGCGCCGTCGGTCGTATCTGGGAAGACGATTCCAGTAAGCAGTCACGACGATCTTGTTTTTCCTCTTGCCCCCAAAGCTCAGGCTTTGAAGCATTTTCGAGAGCTGAAGTCGCAGACAGTGGAAAGGCACATGTACTACCTCAGAAGTCTTCCGCACTACCAAGAGATATACCTAAAGAACAATCAACAACCCGTTTCAAGCCTCAGTCAAGTCGAGCTTGATGTGCTTCATAGCCAGGTGGACGAAGCAAACAGTCTGCTTCGGGATCACCTCAAGGATGCATGGGAGAACTTCCTAGAGACGACTCTCGACGAGATTTGCCCATACTGCTATATATGGTTACCCAAGTCCACTGTAAGAGACGAAAACAAGTGGAAGTGAGATTCTCTTCCTCCAAGCATCAACACCCTTTGTATTAGCTGACACGTACTTGAGTGTAGGGACCATGTAATAAGTGATCTGGACCCTTACGTTTGTTTGTTCGAAGACTGCAGTAAACCGCATCAGCTGTACGACCATAGTTATACATGGCTCAGTCACATGCGCCAGCATCTTTTGCAATGGCACTGCGAGACCAAGTCTCATGGGCCTAAAACATTCGAAACCCAAGAGGAATACATGGCACATATGAAGCAAATGCACAAGCCGACTTTCACGGAGCCGCAGCTAAAGCTGCTCGCTAAGCGGAATGGTAGGCTGAAAGGCCCTCTTTTTCAAACCTGTCCGTTTTGTGGTGCCGATCCTAAAGACCCCGAAAGTGTAAAGGGGCGCCTTGAACATCACATAGTCGGACATTTACGGTTTCTCGCTCTCAAATCACTACCGCGTTGTGAAGAAGACGATGACGACCAGTCCGCAGAAACATCCAATGACCCAAATGCTGACAAGCAAGGTTCATCGCGTCAGCTGAATGATTTACTAGCCTTTACATCCCATTCAAGTGTGGAATCACTTTACGTCTCAGATTCATTAGATCACATATCAATGTTTCGAGAGGAAGACACCGAAAGAAGGAAAGAAGTCGAAGAGCGACGAGCTCGAATGGATGTTTGGGGCGATGGGGATAACAACACTCACATTTCTGACGAAAGATTTCCATTGCGTGACCATTTTGAATTCGAAGAATGGATTCAGCAGAATTACTCTCTTCCAGATGGGCCTCGAGACACTGTGCAGCATAGCCGTTTCCATTCATCCGACAGTCGGTATTTTGCGGAGCCTACATTACCTAGCTACCCTGCAGACGATCATGAGACGCGATATCCTGGTCACTGGCCAGCTGACTCTTCTCGAGACGCTGTGGATATGAATGAGTACGAGAGTGCTTTTCAATCCGAGTGGAAGCTCAGACAGACACAGTGGGATAGGGTACCAAATATTTGGCTTGCCTATGAAGGCGTTGAGAGGGATGTTGTTCTGAAACCGTTTATTGACCGCCAGGCGATCACGGCAGATGAATCCAGCAGCGAGAAAGATGCAGTGTCTGACATTTTAGATATGCCCAAATCACCTTTCTCTTATCTTGTCAGGGGATCTACTTCGACTGCGCTTGCTCTGGAGATCTCCGGTCGGAATTTAAGTTATTTCCGCTTTTTGCTTTCTGCACTAGTGCGCCTCGAATCTGATTTCGCATATCCTTCAATTAAAAAACAGCTGCTGAGGAGTGAAATCGGCACCGAGTACCGTATATACAGAGATAACGTTGAACAACTACTTACGGGCGTCGTAAGTGGTAGTGACATGAAAGGCATCTTGGAGGACTCTGGAAGCGCGATCTGGAAGGATTTGGAGAAGGAGCAGGGCTTAAAAGATAGGCTAAAAAGCGAGTATAAATACTATCTTAGTCGTGTCCAAGACATGGAAAGGGCACTGAAGGCGATCATGGAGACGTTAAAATTGAATCCAGACGAAGAGGTGAGACAGCCGCCGTTCTCAATAGTATCATTTATTTTTCTCTTCTCTGTCTATATCATAAAAAGGGGTGCAATACGTTGACACTTACCACCAGAGCCAGCCAAGCGGCGACCCAAAAGAGATCCATAATAAGCTCAGAACGTTCATATTTAGCATACAACGTTTAGAATTATCAATGCATCCCAGATTTTTGCGAAAAAATAATGGCGCACTATCTCAGATTATGGTAAGAGAAAGGATAGTGTTGATTCAGGATGGTCAAAATGATGGAATTGCTGGAGGCAGCAACGAGCTCGGGGAGCTGGGAATAAAAATCACTGTGATGGAAATTAAGTCTCCTTTCTTTTTTATATATATACTCAATTGTATATTTCATCCTATTGCAGCTCATTTATCCAACGAGTAGTTAGGAGGTATATACCTTATGAGCCCTACATGGCTTCAAACTATAGTACACAGATAGGACTGTAGCTAGCGCAGCAACCTCTCTATTGAGTATTTCAATGGTGAAACCAGGTAGGGCCTATAAGGTAGTTAGGGGAACAATGGAACAATTTCTGGGCTCGAGTACTTTAGTTACAAGAGACACGAACAACACTGAAAGAGGGGAATTAAAGGCTGTTTATTCTATCAAGCTGAGGAAGGAAAATATAACAAACTTCTATCTGTGAATTGTAAGGTAACTACCTA
This sequence comes from Polytolypa hystricis UAMH7299, assembly GCA_002573605.1. Lineage (NCBI taxonomy): Eukaryota > Fungi > Ascomycota > Eurotiomycetes > Onygenales > Polytolypa > Polytolypa hystricis. The sequence continues at coordinate 2,147 of PDNA01000353.1, read as the reverse complement.
CCTGTAATGTCTTCTATGCAGGAGGGGATTTGGGTTGGGGGGGGGAGGTGGGACATAACGCCGAAATTTCATCATCTAACACACCACATAGGGAGATATCAGTATATATACAGGAATCTATATATACTAAACCAGCTATATAATAAGTAAGTTTATTTTGAGATAGCAGGTTATATAATAAACACCAGTATATCATACCATTTAGCTACATAAATATATATAACCACCCCCTCCAGAATGCGCAGAAGTATACTCCAAGGATCAAGGGGGGTGGGGGAAGGAAGAAAGAGAAAAAGAAAACCCAGAAACAAAGAAATATTGCAAAAAAATATATAAAAGGAAAAGGGCAACTGTCCTTTCCCTTGCCATGCCATTTTTTTCATTCTCATAAACCTCATAAAAATATATATATATATCAAATCATGTTCATCAGGACCCATCATCAGAAAGTGTGTGAAAACACCGAAAAAACCCCTAGAAAAAAGACAAAACCTATTCACACACACAAGCAAAATATATAAAAAGTTGTGAAAAAGAAGAATATACTTCGTCCTCCAGGGACAAGTCATATACAACAGACCCCCCCCCCCCCCCCCTTCCCTTACTCCTTCTCTTTTATCTCGGACTATACGTCGGTTTTCTCAACTTATTAACCGGTGGCGGTGGCCTATCATCCGGATACGGTAACTTCCATCCCTGCTGCTGCTGCCCCGCCGTCGTCGCAGGCATGACAAACCCCCCATTCGCGTTGCTAGTCGGTCGATTCGCGCTACGCGGAGGAGGAATAATTGGCATGGAGACATGTCCACCATAATCAGGGTAAGGAATGGGAGTTTTGGGCGGCACAGGGGGCGGTATATCAGGTCTAAAGCCGTCGGAACTTGTTCGCGGCGGCTGCGGTGGGTTCGCTATGCTGTTACTTCCCATCGAGCCGGGTCGCGCCGGGAGGTCGGCGCTGAGTCGAGAGGGAAGGGACGGTGAGGAAGATGAGTTTGGTCGTCCTTGTGCTTGTGCTTGGACTTGTGGGCGCGAACCCTTGCGGCCTATGTTTAGGGGTTGAGGGAGGTCTGTGGGGGAGAGGATTGGGTATTTGTCGCTTGGAGAGGGGAGGTTGGCGGATGAGTAGTGCGCTGGTACGGTTTCGGCGGGGAGCTCGAAGGCTGGGAGTTCGATTGCGTCTGGGGGTGGAGGAGGCGGTGGGCCGGGAGGTGGTGCAGATATTGGTACAGGAGCGGGAGTGGGGGCGGGCGCAGGCCCAGGCGTCTGATGATGCGAAGAGTTAGGTGGCGGCGGGGTAGGGGCATTTATCGGGATGGGCGGGACAGGGCGATACTGTTGCTGTTGTTGTGGCTGTTGTTGTGAGGGATTTACTTCTTCCGTGTTCGTGCCCGCAGCAGCAGCCATCGCCGCAGTGTGGGCCTCCGCTCGACGGTGCATGCGTTGGATCTTTGCAAGCTTAGCCGCTGCTTCTAGATTCATCTTCTGCGTCTCATTCTTCCCCAAGTACATGCGCGTACTCGTACTAATCTCCGCCAGGCGGTTCCACTCATTCATGCCAAACTCGCCCACGCCCACCTCGACATTCAGTCTAAAATAGTTTTCTTTGGGGACATTCCGTTTCGTCAAATGCTCCCTCAGCATGTACTGATGGGTCGTTTCGCAGCCTTCAATCTTCGAAATCAGCCGCCTCCGCGCTTCGGCAAAGGTACCCAGCGAGTCCGTGAAAAATTCCTCCCACCACTCGTGTTGTAGATGGTTTGTGCCCGGCGGCCGCTTGCCCGTTCCTACGCTGAGAAATACGCCTACTTCCCTACCCGGCCATTCGTTCACGGTCGCCTCATCGAGTACCTGCGGCGCCGGGTTGTATTTTCCAGCTCCTTCGTCGATAAACCAATGTTGCCCTATCCGGATGGGCTTGAATGCGAGTCCTGTTGCGGATGTAGCTCTTCCAGCTTCCCAGATGGTGCAGTTAAATTCTGGCGGGGGTTCTTTTCGCGAGTCGTATGATCTGAGCATGGTGGAGGATCCGTTTCTCGGAGTGCCTTTGTAGACAGCCGTAACAGCACTAAATGAAAGAAATGAGTAAATTACCTGCTTCACAAAACAGTATTCTGCATGAATGGAAACAAGCTCGAGCAGGAAAAAAA
>PDNA01000352.1:0-15654 GCA_002573605.1 Polytolypa hystricis UAMH7299 | reverse complement strand
TTTTCTGATAATTATTAAGCTTTCTGGGAAACCACGAGTTCAAGATTCAGTCGAGGATAGGACTGGATACTGGGACTAGTGGATATAAAAAATATAGATTATTGGATTTTGATTGAATAGATAAAAACTAATGTCGGTCAAGCTTTTTGTGATTGGGGCATGTTTGGCCCTTGGGGCGCCCTGCCAAGACGTATAAGGAATCAAGAGCAAGAAACAAGGAAAATGAAAAAGAAAACGGCGATATGGAAAGGGCTGCATGAAGGAGTCATAAGGCGGGGGGGGTGGCTAAGGCGGGCCCAACCTACCCTTTGGTCTGGCGGCGAATAATGAATGCCGTACATTTACATGCGAAAAGGGGAATGGGAAAGATTGAGGAATTGCCATCGCATTGTTTTATCAAGTATTCTAGGGTCTTGTTTAAATTTGATGCACTCCCACACACAGGAACAAAAGAAGAACAACAAAGACAACAAAGGCTTCTTTGGATGAGTGGTGAACAGATACACCGCCGAATTAAAAGTAAAAAATGCAATAGGTACAAGATCCATCGTGATTTAATAACTTGAGTTGCTGAAAGGGGTATCTCATCTATTCATATGCATAATCGTCAGATGCCTGCTTGATAAAAAAACAAAAGGAAACGTTGTCGCTGTTAATAAGTTTCACACAGATACCGGAAGGCCCGAGGTTCTGTATAACGCGCTCCACTTCGCGATAGGTGGAGGGGTTATACAAGCTTCCTTATCAAAAAGCTTCGAAGGCTTGCTTCCACATGCAGCCAGCAGCCATCTGGACATGGATCCCGCGTTCTGTCCACACATATCCCGTATGCAAACACTGCATACGCCCGATGATTTGTTTTTATTTTTTTCCGCCATGACTGGAATAACCGCGGCTCCTTCAGTTGTTGCTCGAAACAAAGGCCCAGACCATCACGTGATTACCGTGGGTGCAACAAGGATCGCTGGCTCGCTTTGTTTAACCACTTTGGACGTGATATAACTGGGTTGTTCTGTTGCGTTGTCTGTAGCGACGAGAATATTCCAACCAACGCTGGCGTCTCACTCGGACTTGCGGACTCGCGAATTGGCCCTGCCATCCTGCGCGATAAGTGGTCGACATGCGGAATGTCCCCCATGTGTGTAACAATGCATGTCTTGGAGGATTGTTGCAAATATGGATGCCACCTCATGGCTTAAGGGTATTACGCCAGCACCCTCGTCTATTTCACAATAGGATCAGCCGAACCTGCCGCAGGTCGGAAATTCAAAGGAATGGAGAAAAACCACCAACGTACCACAAACTGCTCCAGGGACTCTTCGAAGAGCTCATTATCCACACCAATGCCACCTGGGTGTTCAATCGGAGACAGGGGATTCTTGACAACTAAGGTTATCCCGCGCACACAATGCGCACCAGTCAGCGAGTTTTCCTTTCATCAGGCAAGGGATATAATCCCGAGCAGGACAGGGCGCACGGACCGTATTCCACGTAAAGATTGACATAAATCTGGTGTAGCGCCAATCGCATACTGTTGGCCTTGGTGTCGGTGAGCATGACGAATTTGGTATTCGTGGGGGTCTCGTAGTAGTGTAGCTTGTACTGGCTAGTGCGATAGCAGATAAAGCTGCATTTCAAGGGGGAAAGTATGTCAGCCGCAGTCGCCAGAAAGGAAGGTTATTTCGCCGAAAATATAAGGCCTCGTTGCAGATCTTTTGGCTCCTCATACCTATCGTCCTCTCCCCCGATCTTGCGAACCATATTGCGAAGAGAGTATACAGTTCCAAAGATCAGCTTTGCATCGTCTTCGGAGCTCAAGCCGGGCCTGCCAGTGCCGTTGGTCACACCGTTGCTAATAGGGACAGTGTCAGAGGTCGGCCGCGAGGGTTTGCCGCCGATAGAAGATGGGCGTGGCAGCCAACGGCGCTTGTAGATGCATTCCGCTAATAGGATTCACCGTGATCTAGTTAGCAACGTGAACAGATCTCTTGGGGTAGAATCACGATAGAATCGTGGCTTTTGCCAAAAAGGGAGATTGCGAAGGGGTAGCTCCGGGTGACGTACCATGGCGGTCGAAGATATAGAAAGAATAAACAACCATGATGGCGATCCCACTGCGGGGTGTTCAATTGGCGATCTGGAGAGACGACAACTGGCTGGATGGCGGGTAAAAGGGGGTTTGTTGTTAGCTGGCGGAGTAACCAATACTCTCCCTATGATGCGTTGGCTCCGTTTGGCGTCTATCTCTCGCTGTCGGGAAAACATATTTTCCGACATCTAGTTACTCTTTCTTCTCCGCAACACCATCAGATGCTTTATTATTAACAACTCTCGCTACAGTATGCACTAGAACTCGGTTCTTTTATGAGTTGCCTACAGTATCTATCCAATTATGGGCAACCTCTGGCTCTCCTTTTCAATTACACAACTTAACATCTTTGGCAGCATGGTGAGGAGGACGTGCTTCATCGCGGGGCAGAAGACGATTTTTCTTTCCACGGTCATGGTCCCTTTGGTTACTCCCAGGGTTTATTGCTACGAAAGGACGAGCCGTGATCACTTTACTTCGTAGCATTATACAAAAAGAAGAGCACCAAAATCTGTGATGATTGCCAACATCTATCTTCCCAAAGCTTGCCGATAGGGCTGGAAGTTTTCCTGTCATATGCACGTCATATCGTCGGATACGTGGACATTTTACCAACTACCTTCCGCATGGGGTTAATAGGGCGCAATTATGCACGGCGGAACCGGGGACGCATGTTCTTTAACACCCTGCAAACTGTATGCAAGCATGAGGCTTGGGCAGCTGATACTTTTGGTTGTAGAGTTCGCTTCGCCGCTGCGGGTCCACAAGTCACATATACGAAACTCTTTGCGGGATTTAAAGGAAAACAAAGGTTCCCTATGGAAGGTTTCGAATCCCGAAACTTGTGAAAGCTAATGCTAGAGATATCGGACATGTTGGGAGGGCTCCATTCATGACAGTCCACAGCAATAATTGACGACCAAGGTGAAACAATGTGGATTGACAATGCTATGGTTGATTTGAAGATTGGGGGCAACTGCTTTGGTTCGCAAGGCAAAGACCTTCCATCTCTCATATAGGTGAGCGGTATAGTTCTAGCGAGGTAGAATGCCGCAAGTTTTGCTCTCAGAATTGTTTGAAACCTTGCCCTGATGCCCAACTGTATCCATGTGCGGGCGTGGACCGTGGCGAATGGAGTATTTATTACCCTGCATATTCATACATGATACTACTCCTGCAGACTCGACGTTGGCCGTTCCACCAACCACTGGGATACATTGTCCAGGGTGAGGAACGGCATTCCCACGTAGCAAGCAGTTACTCTGCAGCCGCTGAGTAGCACTTGTAACCAATGTCTAACGCTCCTGTAACAAATATGCTTGTAGACTGCTGGGTTAGGATTCGCAAAAATGCCCGAAAGAGGCATGTAGAGAGACCGTTCAAAGCTGACAAGGAGACTCATGGTGGACAGGTGAATCTGCGACTTGGTCGTGTTGGTGGCTTTTCAGTTCTCGCCAGCCTGTAAGAATAACGAGCTTCCTGCGCCGTTTCCGTGTGAGTTCAACTTCTAGGTCGAATCAAAGCGCGCCGTGTCCCTTCCTGTGATGGCGCCCGGCAGCAGTCAGTAGCCAGACCACCAACCCCTCCAAAGCTGTTCCCCCCGCCCGTTCGTCTGCCTCGCAATTGACCTCCACAGAACCAGCAAGGAATGAACATCGCTGCACTCATAGAATGCATCTCGAGGCCACTAACCACATCATGCTGCAAACATAAATTACTTGATACTTTATTAATCTCCAGCCGTGTCTGATTCCGTTGACCATCACCCTTCCCTTCCCTTCCCCCACTTCAGCCCTGTTCCGATTCTCTTGGCCCATTCTCCAAGAACTCCTCCGCACTTCGCTACCTTCCCACACAGCCCTACATAACATAACCTGACCTACCTTGCTGCTTTTTCTCTGCCATCTCCGCAACCTTGGAACTGTGCAATTAGATGGCCTTTGACGTGATCCCGACTGAGACCCAGCAGAGCGCCGGTCACGCCCTATCACGAATAAACACTACCACGGAATGTAAGCGATCAGAGCCCCAGCAAAGGCGTGCCAATCGGTATGTGATTTTGAGCTTTCCAGGAGCTTCCTGCTGCAATACTACCTCGCTGCTAGGCCTTCTAAAAGGCCTGTGCGATAAGCTCGTTGACTGGTTTTACTGAATTATGCAGCCGTATCATGAGAACTACCTCTTTTGCGGCCAATTTTGCTTCGAAACTGCCCAGGCTAACAGGTTTAACACTTGCTCCATAGATCGTCCTATGATAGTCCCTTGAGACACCACGCCCGCAATCACACTGCTCCTCGTCGAGTCAAAGTTAGCCGCTTTACCCCTCCACCCTGCTCACTTTTACCATGGCTGTTGTTCGAGCTTCGACTATAGTTGTTTGGCTGATCAAACACTCTTCTTGCACAGGAAACGCTTAATGCTCGTTCTGAATACACAAATAGTCAAGATGATGGCGTGGCGGAGCATCGCATCAACCAGTACCTAATCAAGCAGGAAATTGGGAGGGGTTCATTCGGGGCAGTCCACTTGGCTACGGATCAATATGGAAACGAATTTGTGAGTTGACTCTATTTTACATACCAATTGACCATTAAAATTATGGCTGCAGGGCGAGCAGCATGATACTTTGGCCTGGGAATGACAGATCAGAACAGCTGCCTCATCCTCCCTTATTCAACTATAGAACCTGCTAACAAATAATTGAGTCCAGGCTGTGAAGGAATTCTCTAAATCGCGGTTACGGAAACGTGCAAAATCCCATGTCCTCCGGAATCCGCGCGGGTCGAGACCCCGCCCAGGCGTCGTTCCTGCTGGCTCAGGATTCAATTCGCCGCTCCATAGACACCCGTCAGCCACGGACGAAGAGGAGGGCAATTCTCTATATCTGATCAAGGAAGAGATTGCGATTATGAAGAAGCTACATCATAATAATCTTGTTGCTTTGATCGAGGTGCTAGACGACCCTACCGAGGACTCGCTCTACATGGTTATGGAAATGTGCAAAAAGGGGGTCATAATGAAAGTTGGATTGGATGAAGAAGCAGATCCGTACGATGATGAAAGCTGTCGTTGCTGGTTTCGCGATCTTATCCTGGGCATCGAGTATCTTCATGCTCAGGGTATCGTTCACCGGGATATTAAGCCTGACAATTGTCTTCTGACGAGCGACGATGTGCTCAAGATTGTAGATTTTGGTGTCTCGGAGATGTTTGAGAAAGATTCCGAAATGTACACTGCGAAGTCTGCAGGTTCACCTGCCTTCTTCCCCCCGGAGCTCTGCGTTGTGCGGCATGGCGATGTGTCGGGTCGTGCAGCGGATATATGGTCCATGGGAGTCACCCTGTACTGCCTCCGTTATGGCAGAATTCCGTTTCCAAAGGAGAGCATCTTAGAGATGTACGAAGCAATTAGGAGCGATGACATCAACTTGGACGACGAGACAGACGAGGAGTTCAAGGACCTTATGCGACAGATCTTGGAGAAGGATCCCGCCAAAAGAATTGACATGACAGAGTTGAGGGTAGGCATATACTGACTTCTTTTTTGCAACACCTCTTTTAGGTGACTGCTGCTAATCACATGTTTCAGAATCATCCATGGGTGACAAAAGGAGGCTCTGATCCTCTCCTTTCTGCGGAAGAAAATACAGCCGATCTTGTCAGCCCGCCGACAGAAGAAGAAATGGAATCTGCTATCACAAAAAATATGGGAAATCTGATGGCAGTTGTACGTTGCATCAAAAAATTTATGTGCCAGCACGATATCAAAGGCTAACCAGGCTATAGGTGAAAGCGGTACGGAAATTCAAGAAACTAATTAATCCTGCAGGGGCGGAACCAGTAAGTATATTAGGTCAAGATGTGGAGTCCAATTTTGTACAACCGCCTCTCATGATGGAGGAAGAAGAACGGCCGGACTTTGGACGGCGCCCAATAAGGCAGTACCCTAGGCGGAGATTGGCTGCAGGGAGACAAATCCAGGCCATAGCAGGTGCTGGGGCTGAAGAGGCAAACGCAGAGATCACGGAATTGAAACCGCAAAGCAGCGAGAGAGATGGCGCAATAACATCCGCCACTGGCACAACACGAAGTAGTATATCACGCCTGGCAGATAGTAGATTGCTGCCGCAACTAGACACCGTCAATGCCAATGTATCGACGTCGTCAACCCCGCCTAGCCAAGGATCGCGTGCAGATACACCAAGCAAGCAAAGTTTCACCGAAGGTACTCGAGGCCATGCCCGTGACCCGCTTGAGGAACATTTATATCTCTACATCGGGCCGTCTACTTTCTCTGGGGTCCCAGGAGATCACGGTTACGTGCCACCTGATTACTTGAGTGCCCACGCTGTTACCGATCCCGGGGTTGCAGATGCAGAAAATGAGTTTTCGTCGCCGTTTCCAGTAGACCAAGTTCCCATCGTGAGTGAATCTCCTGGTGCTGCAGAAATTGATATATATGAAACGGCGTATAAAGAGGAAATTGAACGGATTACGAAGAGGAGTTTGGAATTGCATAGTCCGGTACCAAGGGTGTATTTGACGCGCAGGGTTGAGAGCAAAAAATCAAGTCTAAGCGCCTTGCTCCAACGAGCTGCTGAGTCCCACAAGCTTTCCCCTGCTAGTCAGAACAGTCCAGAGCGGGACTGGAGCCAGGGTCAAAAAGTTGCGAGCGATGGAAACCAACAGGATACGTCATCAGACACCGTTGTGACCCCAGCTGCTGCTGGCGTAGACAGCTCTGACAACAGTTCCTCGGAAACCTCATCAGTCCTAGCGGCCCGTAGGGCATCCATAGCGGAGAGGGCGACAAGTACGGCCACCACTACCACGGCCACGGCCACGGCAACTGCGGAAGTGACAACGTCCCTTCCTGCCGGGGGAAAGCAAATTGGCGGCTTGCGCAGTTTGCTTGATTTGGCGAGGAAGAATAGTTTGTAGCCAGGACAGCAATAACAAGATTTGTCAAAGCGATGGTGAATGGTTTTACAGCTATTCGCAGCTGTGATTATGGACATACGAAATGAAGGGTGGGAAATCCAATATGCAAGATATGGATATGGGTAAAGCACAAAGTGGCTCGTTCGAACCGGGAGAAGAGAGGGGAGGCGTATATGGCAGGCGGTGTCCAGGCAGTTTGGCCTTTGGTGGATGCAGCAGTTTTGTTGACTTATACTGTCGTTAAATATCCAGTTTCATATCCCCCCCCCTTTTCCTTTTCTCCTTTTTTTCAATTGGAAGATGACAAAGAGAGGAGTGAGGGAGTTATCTTTTGTTAAAAATCATACGTCTTTTTATCCGACTTCCTTTTCCCCACCAGGCTTTTCTTCTGCTGTTGTGAAAGCATTTTCTAGTTTGACGTAGTCCCCCGTTGTCTCTAGAGATCTACAGAATGTATGTATGCCTACTTACCCTAGTCGCCTGGATACCATACGCGATTTGCCTGTACCTCAGTCCTACCACATTATTCAGGTAGACTGTATCATGGGAATTGCCTGATAGAGTCCTAATCAGAGATATGAAGCCATGTTTGAGATCAAGATGGAACCTAACATTTAGAGAGTGAAGGGGATGTCTCAAGATCAATACAAATTCTGGCTGTTCCTATACTTCCACATCTTGCTCGTGCCCCAACACTTTCATGGCACACAAGGTATATACAAAAAAAAGCTTCAAGTCAGGTTTTTTTTTTTTTTTTTTTCACCCATACAACCAGACAGCCCTAATCGGCGACACAAACGTGCCGTAACAGCCGACCCAATCTCTAGCCGTAGTATAGAAATCCGTGCAGCCGACACCACGGTAGAAATTTATCTGCGTCGTAACGCCTGACGTGTAGATGGAGTAGATATCCAAATTTTGCACCCAGATACCGTAGCAGACACCTGGGTGAGGCTGGGAGACCTGCGTCGCGAATTGGCTGGGGGTGCAACCGCCGCTGGTGTACCCGTTGACCCAGGCTGGCATGTCGCGACGGTGCTCAGCAGCATCTTTTGTGTTATTATTATCGTCAATAGTCGTCCAATTTCTATGCTCGCCATCGGGGGGGAACTGGGTCTGGCCGTCGAAGCGGATCCAGTAGCCCGGCGTGGTGCCCAGGTCGTTGGAAAAGGCCCATATCGCCTCGTCATCTGGCTTGTCTGGGTATTCTGAAAACCAGAAACGCTCCGGATGAGCTACTCGAAGAGAGTCGCTGGGGACGGCGAAGGGATCCACCTGCGCAAGGGGGAGGGTGAAGATGTTAGCTTCTGTGAATGAAAGTATAGTATGGTACCAAAATGCTTTTGAAGATAGAAAAGATAGGCGTACTTCTGGAGTAGCTTCCGCAGGAGGAGGAGCTGCTTGTACGGAAAGGAGAAAGGCAAATCCGGTCACGAAAATAGAGAGCTTCATTTTTTTTTACTTCGTAGTGTGTTCTTGATAGAGATGTATTTTGATGTGATATGGTCAGTTTTTCCCCAGACAAAAAAATTATCTAGGGTTGAGAGCGCTCTGGAGCTTTTTATAACATCATGGATGTTATAGTCTTGACCAGAAAATCAGTGCTGCCTCTCTCTCTATGCACAAGTTAGAAGGTCGAGATTTGCAACGGACCATCATATTGTGCTCTATCTCGTGTTACTATCAGTTAGTATAAGGGCTTCGGAAATGTTAATTGGCTGCACCACATGCATTACGCACGATGCGCTCGACGTGCCCAGCTTAGTAAAGTTCAGCTCGGGTTGACTTGCTGCATCTCAGCCCATGAGGCGTAAGCCATACATAGTATTCTTCCCATTGACCATATGAAGCCCCTGAATTGACCATGAGCATTTTATTAACTAAGCGTGAATAATGCTTTGTAAGGTTACTATATATATTGTCAGGGAAGATATGAGGTCCTACCGAGCAACCACCCTTAAGGGTGCCCTTTTTGGCCCAGTGGTCTGTCATATATATGCTGTGGTGAATAACTAAGTTTTCTATCCGAGTTGCGTGGTGGTCTGTACTACCCTGTATTCAACACTGGCACCCTTGAACTGTAGTCAGTTTACAGTTTACAGTGTCCTCAATATGCAAGCTTGCAAGTGACTAGACATTAGTGTTGCATCCATGAACAAATAGTCCGAGAATAGTCCGAGCAGGATATTCCCTTTACAGTAAAAGGTCCATTACAAACCCAGGGGCTGGATGCCATGCTTCACTTAGCTAATCTATTCTTAGCTGACTGCAGAATCAATTATGCATATTGTTGAATAGTAATCAAGTTAGTACTGTGTCACGGCGGTCAGAGAGGGCTGCAGCCACAAGGCAACCCTCACTTTCAACCCGCCAATCTTTTGCAGCGCCTGCTAGTAGTTGGTTGATACTGGTTGGATCTGTGTAGAGCAAAGACTGTAGGACCAACTTCCATGTGTTAGGCTTGTCAAAACTATTTAAGCAATGTTAAGGAAGACTGAACGGGGATTTGTTTTTCGGACAATATCTAAAGTCATAAGTTTACCCCCTTTATTGTTGGAACACTAGGAAAAATATCAATCGAGTAGTTTCAACACATAAAAAAAAATGAAGGTCTCTACTGCAACATGCTATCTGTTTGTCACTCTCTGCCTCTTCATGGCGAAGCTCACGCATGCCTCTCCGGTGGTAAGATAAAACTAAAAGATTCCATCACCCATCCCCTCCTTTCGCCAGAGCCTCACTAATACTAAGAACCGCCTGCCTTGTCTTTACCAGATGCTTAACCCAGGCTCTCCAACCCTCGAGCAGCGCTCTACATATCCCGACAGATTATGGGTTGAAGACCACGACGAAGCCCCTCCGACAGACACAGGCCTTTACGCCATCTCGAATGCCAATGGTACCCTACCAGCATTCTGGATCCACCGCGACGTGACTGTACCGCAGCTGCCCAAAGATATCAGTGTGATTCCAATCGACACCACGACGAAAATACTGGAAAAGAGACTACCCAGCTACGTCAACGTCTACGGAGGAGGTAGTTGTACAAACTACCGTGCGCAGATCCAAAACCCTCAAAGCGGCCAGTGCTACGGAGCCTTCACCTCTTATTCGGTTATCTCCATCTACATCCCGAGCACCAACACAGGCGACATTTTCAACCTGTATGGTGATGATAGCTGTCAGAGCTACCTCCTACAGTTGTACCAATTCGTAGGGTGTTATACCAGCCCATGGTATTTTTGGAGCTTTTTCCCTTGCAACATCTGTTCGTGATGGGGGTTGGCGAGGGCCATGCGCGGCCGCCGGAAATTTTTGTCTAGCGTTTTGTAAGGGATGATCGGGGGGAGGGCAGGGTTTGTTTCGAGGGGGTTCTCTTTATGTTATACTCAGGTTGTAGGTTTGCTGCAGATAGTCTCTCCCAATTGTCGGCCCCTCCACTCCTGAAATGTCTTCTTTTTTGAGCTCTGGTAGAATTTATGAGTAATGTCACATTGAATTGTTTGGCTTTGGTAATGAAGCACAGCACAGCACAGCACTCTGTTAAATTAGAAGCCGTAGATGATGGACGTTACAACTAGGGAAGAATCCAGGGCGTGGACAAAGTAGCCGGTTTGTCTCTCCCCATCGTATATTTCCCCCACAAGCAAGTGAGCTGTGCGGGAAAAGTATCCCGGCAAATCTAGTTCTGATTGTGGGATTTGGGGGCAGACACTGTACGCACAATGAGAGACCGAAGTAGGATCCCATTTCCCGGTCCAGCCTGACGAAAATAATCTCGACGACATAAAAAGTCCTACACAAATCTGACAAAACCTTTTCTCAGGAAAAAAGGACACACAAAGAAAGGGTCAAAGCATCTTATAGTTGCGACCGATCTAAAAGAAAACCCAGAAACAAAAGTTGTCATGCCGAAGATAGGAATAGCCACAGGAACAGCGGCGGGAGTCGCAGGAGCCGGGGAAGCGGGAGCTGCAGGGACCAGAGCTGGAGCATCGAACAGCAACAGATGCTAAGACTATTTCATTAAAATGTTAGGCCATGAATCTGGAAAATAACTCAAAGCCCATACAGAGAATTGAGAAAGGGTGGTGTCTTGCCGACAAGATAAAGATCGTTTATTTTCGGCACATGCATCTCAAGAAGATAACTCAAAAGTCCATACAGAAATTTTTCGAGGCAACATGATCGCCGCATTTACTTTTGGACTATATATATCATGAATTCAGTTAGCACAAGTAACATAATATTGAAAATTGAAGCAAGAAGATGCATACTTCAAAGCAAAGAGCGCCAGAAGAAGAACGTTCGTTACTACCATTAGACAGTGGGGTATTTTTTATATATACCACAGGGATTTCCTTCCCACAATTGGGAATGGTGGTAGAGGAGTTGACAATATACTTGGTTGTATTGTATGTACATGGACTTGGATTTGTTTTTCTTTCTGGGGGATGGGCAAACCAAAAAGAAATACTGAAGAAGAAATAGTGATATCCATCCCATCTCTTACCTCACTCTCTTGAAAGAGAGGAAGTAACTGCTGAGCAAAAGCTCTTTCTGGGATTTCTGATATTCATGGTGACATACTAAGCTGAATAACGACTGAGTAGAAATCCATTGTAGTTGAATTTCTGCGTTGCGAGCGACGTGCAATTTTGTTAGGCCCCTCCACATGTCGAAGCTATAGGATTGGCAACCAAAGAAGGTGCTCAGGGGTCTTATCATGTATGACGTCAAGAGGTAGCTGTCTCAATATGTAGCAACCTTCGAGTCGTGCAACTGAAGGCAGCGACGTCAGCGGTCATCATGCAAATCTCTCCTCATCCCGTCCTTGCGGCCCCTCTCAACTCTGCAACTCGCAAACCGAGCCAGGCAGCTACCTTATAGAACAACCCCTTCATTTCTCATCTTATCATTGACCCACAAACGACGAGCAACAGGGGGGACAGCCGGGCTCCATTAGAGCGTTGGCAACGAATTCCTCCTTTGTCATCTTCCCGCTGTCTACGAGCGCTTTGCCCTCCTCCCTCTTCTCTAAGGCTTCATCGTACTCATCCAACTCGCTCACCTTCCGCGCCGCGAATGCCTCAAGCTCTTCTTCGTTGTCAAATTCCTTCTCGCGCTTCGCCCACTCAGTAGCCCCCAAATGTCGGCGCAGCTGCGTAAAAGGAAAGCTGCGATGGTCGTTGAAGCCGGATAAGAGGAGCATGTGCAGCCACATGGCCCCAGAGGCTTGCGACCATTTGACAAGACTGGAGAGAGCTCTCTCTCTCTTCTTTGTGCCCCTGGCATTTTTTTGCCTCTTCCTCCTCCAAGACACGTATGAAAATCTCCAGGCATTTGAAGTACCGGGCGGCAATCTTGGGCGGCTCGTACCTTTGTAGTCCCACGCGCTATTGACGGGTCTGTCTTGGAGAAGCCACCACGGTGCCGAGCCAAATAGCTGCGCGGATCCGATGTATGACCACTCGAGATCCACTACTCCGACAACGGTGAGGTCCTCTCTGCTTTGGACAATCAGATCCGTAAGCCGAGATCGTCGCAAATCAGCTTAAACTTGCAACGGTCATACTTCGCGTTGACCAAGTCACGTATCAGGCTTTTGAGGACCTTGAACGCCACATATTTGTTTTTTTAGCATCATATAAACCAACAGTCGAGTTCAGCTGGTGAACAAGCTGCTCCCAGTCCTGCCCGACGACATATTGAAAATACTCGGTCGTCGTCGCAAACCCGTGGCTTTGGTCACCTAGAGATCATTTGCTTAGTTTTAACGCACTCGATCAGAGGATTAGGCAAAGAGAAGAGAAAATAAAAGAAAAGCAACAAAGGTGTACCGAAGGTGTTAACTCCTCCATTTTGTAGAATGCTATGTGCTTTAAATGTTAGCGGGCGTGTCGGTGTAGGGCTTTGGGCTTCAAGCTTGAAGAGCTGAAGGAGAAAATTCGCCAACTGCCTGTAGATAACTTCAATATAACTATCGCTGATGTCCTCTCTCATGAGTCTGGTGGAGCGCTCGGCGTTGGGATCCTCGAGAGAAGTTCGCAAAGGCTCACACCGTTAATGAAGTCCATCTTGCTGGCAGCGGAACCCCATGCATGGACTCTCGGGACGGGAATAGTAGTCCTGTTGCGGATGAGACTCAGGGTCGTCACCTCCATAGCAACCTTCTCGTCGGTGTAGTCGTCACAGATCATACCTACACGAGGGAAACGAACTATTCAGGCAGTGCTGTCGCTGAAGACCATCTTCATGCCGGCATTAAATGCGCCATGGTGAAAAGGTACCGTCGAGTTGACAGGGAAGCTTGTCGGGATGGAAAGTCGACACCCACTGGCAGAGACGACCCGTACTGTAGGTCTCGTTCACCTTGTCGACCCAAAGTTGGCCCTGCACCTCATGGACGAGATCGATAAGCGCGTTGGTGTCTATAACGTCAGAGAAGGCTTTAATGGTTGAGGTCGAGCACTGTGGGGGAATACGACTAAGTAAGGGGCTGCGAGCTCGTTTTAATGGTTGGTCGTGCATGGGCTTTGAGCGCCCAAAGCAATAAAATAAATAATATAGTATACAAAAGAAAAGAGAAAAAAAACGCCCAAATCTATCCTGTCATCTATCAGAGAACCCAGTGGTATATATCTCAAGAAAGCCAACAAAAATCCAACAAAAAAAGGAGTCTAATCCTGAATTTCCCCCAGAAAACGCCCCTCCGTTGAATGCAATAAAAATGAAAAGTAGATAGGCCTCAAAAAGCCGACAAAACATATATCAAAAAAAAGAAGGCCCTCCATTAATTCACAGGCCCAGGAACGACCATCTTCCCAACCTCCCTCTCCAACACATCCACCAACGGTCCCGCCAACGCCTCCATCCTAGCAACCTGCACGCTCGACATCTTCGCCAGGACATAATCCGCCACGACATCCGGCTCGCGACTCACGGGCCTCCCAATGCCAACCCCGATCCTCATCAACGCCGGCGCATCAGGATCCGTCTTGGCTTTCTGTCCGCCAGCCCCATTCTTATTGCGCGAAAGATATAAGTGCCCGTTATTGACGAGCGTCTCGACGACGGATTTCACGCCATTGTGACCCCGGTCCGAGAGCTCGGCGCCACCGACGCGAAGTTGGAGTTTTCCGGGCGGTTGTTGGAGCTCGTCGTGTAAGAGGATTAGGCTTAGAATAGCTGACGCCTTTTTGCTGCCGCTTCCGGATTGTAGGACTAGCGGTGCGTGGTTTTGGGCGAGCCAGGTCTTGTATGCGCGTACGAGGGTTGGGCCGGATATATTCATCAGAGAGGGGGATTGCCAGAGGGTAAGGCGCGTGTGCGATTTTGGTAAGTAGACTTCGCAGACGGAGGAGCTGCCGCTGCTGTGAAGGGAGGAGTCGGGGGAGAGGTGGGTCGCGAGGGCGGAGATAAGAGTGTGTCCGGCGCTGTGAGGGGTGTGTCGGTATTTGGAGCCCGGGTTGCCTAGCGAGGCGAGGAAGAGAGCGCGTGGGCGCTGGAGGGTCGTCATGCTGGATGGTGGTGGTATTGAGGGGCTTTGCGGGAGCTGGAGTTGGTTGGTGATTGTGGTTATTGAGGCATTATGGGTGGCTTTGAGATGTGGGCTTTTCACGATGTCTGCTGCTGCTACTTCTGATTCTTGATTGTCGTGCGAAGAGCTTAGAGTGTAATTATCCTTGAGACCGCGGCCGTGGAGAGAAACGGGCTCGAGCTCGTCGTCGTCGTCGTCGTCGTCGTAGCGTAGACCGCGGCGAGGGAGTTGGTTCCTGTGCTTCATCATTTTCTTTTCTTTTTGGCTTTCGGCGCGGTAGATGGTCTTTCTTGGCGTTCGATCTTTTCCCCCCCTGAAAATTTGGGGTCAAATGGGAAATAATCTCGTATATTGTTCTTTTTTTCTCTCTTCTAGGAAGAAGAATGTTCGTTTCTGAGACACCTGCACCGTACCTTATATAAATACAAGCAAGGGTGTGCGGCTGTGAGTCACTTGTCGAACTACGTCCTTTTCCTCATCAACACGTCAACGTGAGAGATCGAGTATCACGCTGCGTGCCTGATCGCCACGGGTGGGCAAACTTAGTTCTGACAACTTCCAACAAGGTTTCTATTTCCCCCCTGATTTAGATATCTTATTTAATTTCAACCCTTTTGTCTCTTGTCTCTCGACATCAACTTGAGCTGTTATTGCCCCCTGGTTTCTACTAGGTCAAGCTCAGAAACATGGTCTATTATATATATCTCGAGAATTCAATATGAACAATAAAAATTGTTTGAATAAAATATTTAGGACAAACTAGTAGTCTCTAAGAAACATGCCAGGGGCTAAGTTACTACTGCATTAGGTGTATGCAAAAGACTAGAAATGAAGAACCAAGTCCTGACAAGCCACAATAACATCTAAAGATGCAGCGGCTTCGTTAAATTAGTTGATAGGTGCTTAAGCTGGTACGGATATTCGTTATCTAGGCTACGTACACTAACCATAGGGAAGGATAGGGTTGGAGAAAAGAAAGAAAAGCGTCAGACCCGGCCTCCTCGCCTGACCTTTAACCCGGTGAGCGCGGCTCTGGGAATTCTCCATGAATATCTAATGCTCTTCGATGCTTGTTGGTTTGGGGG
>PDNA01000351.1:0-15727 GCA_002573605.1 Polytolypa hystricis UAMH7299 | reverse complement strand
TATACAGTGCAAGGCTGTCCTCTAGCTGGATTACTTCATCCCTTTGGAGAAGTAGATCACCCCCCATCACTACAGTGAGCCAAGGCCCACAACACTGGCTTAGGGTAATAAGCAAGCTTGGTGTATACCAGAGTGTATCCCCTAAGGGCATCACAGACCCCCGAGGTTTAGTTGAGGTTCCGCCCTGCTTAATCGGACAAGGTACTTTGTGACACTATAGAGTTAAAAAGACTTCAAATTAAAGAGCTGGAACTACAAGTACAAATGGAAGAAGCCAAGGCAAAAAGGGCTATAGCAGAATCTAATACTAGAGACTCCCAATTATTGACCCCTGTGCCTACCAGGTTCTCAAGCTCTCAACCCATTCTATATAAAGAGATAGGACTAATTGCCTACAATCCTAACTCCCACATTGGTTAAATAATTACTCAGATCAATAAATATAGAGAACAGGCTGGCAAACTGATAACCCTCAATAGCTCAAGTAACTTTGAAATATAGAAAAAGTCCCTATTATCCAAACTGGACTTGGTAAAGGCTAGAGGAATTATCAATAAATACCAATACAAACCTTCTACATTCACCCCAGAGACCAGGCAGACATTGGAAGCTATATAGCACTACTAAAATAACTGACTAGTCAACTATCTTAAAGAATCCCTACATTCCAGTATACAGAAGAAACTAGCTATCCCACTGAAATCCTGTGTGTACAATATCTATTATATGATATATTTGCTATACACAAGATCTAGGACTGAGAAATGGTGGGATATTATAATAGAATTCTTCAGATTATACCTGAAGAAATAGAGCACTGATAGAGAGTTCCTAAATACATTCAAAGACATCCAAGCTAGGCTGGATAACCTAGGCTATAAGACCTCCAATTACCTCCAATTGGACCTTATATATTTGTCAGTATCTGAACCTATTTACTACTATATTCAGGGCTGAATAGATGAAGAGATGGATAAAGACCTTGATAAGGATGTCAAGCTTGATATCAACAACCTCCTACAAGAAATAGAGGTTCACCTACCCTGGGAGAAAAATCTTGATTCTAAAAAAGAACTACAAGCTTATAAAAAAGACTCTGGAGATTCCAAAGGGAAGAACTGGAATAATAAATCTAACAACTAAAGAAATTCAAAAATACAGTTTAAAAAGCATGAGATATATAGTGCATTCCACAGGCCAGGATTATATTGACTGGAAAACCCTGAACTAGCTTCAGAAGAATAGCAGGAAAAGAATAAAGATTGTATAGAGTATTACCAAGCCTCTAGAGCTTCTACTAAGAAAGTAGAAGATTCTGCACCTGCTTACACCACTGCAAATTGTATTATCTATAGAATCCTATCTGCAAATTTTGTCACACTGATCAACCCTACTAACAAGCCTATATTGGACTCAGGAGCTGGTAGGTATATATTCAAAAATAAGAGCCTCTTTATCAATTATAAGAAGGTCTATAATAAATTTATTGAAAGTGTGAACAGCAAACTCAGTAAAATAAAAGGAATTGATAGAATAAGGATCTATACTAATAATACAGAACTAGAGGTAATCCACAATGTTTTTCATGTCCTCAAATTTGGATCCAATCTCATTTCCCTGGGCCAATTAGATAAGCAGGTATATATTATTAGCTATATCCAATGCTCAGGTGAAAGCTATTTTAGAGTAATAGCAGTAGATAGGGAATATTCATTCAAGGCCCACTTGATAGGTCAAAATATCTATACAATAGGGACCCCTTCCTCAGTAGGGGATTCCAATGTCAAACTGGCACTATTAGTGTTGCTGAGCCCCCAGCCTACAAATCCCAACATTGTTAGAAATATTCCTACCAACCCCCCTACTACAGAACCTAGTTCCACTATGAATATACAAGAAGATATATAGAAAATGATAAACCCTGATAAGATTGATGAGGATACCTTCCTAGTTTCCCTGAGAAACCAAGAAACAAAGATAGTAGCAAAGAACTTTACTCTAATAGAATAGCACTGCTGATTAAGCTATCTGGTATTTAGAACAATATTATCACTAGCTAGAGACTCTAGAACTGGAATATCAATATATAGTTCTAAATTTAAATACAACTTACCAACCTGCTCACAGTGCTCAGCCTGTATACAAGAGAAGTAAAAACAAGCTTCTTATAAGAATCCAATGAAGCAAGCAATTTGAAAACTTGGTATAATCTATATTGATATAGCAGGTGGAGGTCAAATATTAGAGAATAATAAGAATTCAAATTTGATCCCAGAGAATCTCATCTCTATACTAAAAGAGAATCAATATTTCATGGTAATTACTGACAATACCACACACTTCTGCTGGATATTTCTAATGGAGAAGAAGTCAGATATACTATATTATCTAATATATTGGTTCAAGATAATGAAGAATTCCCTAGAGAGAGTCCCTGCAATAGTCAGGTCTGATATTGAGGAATTGAATTCATTAGCAGCCAGCAAATTCTTTCTAGATCAAGGAACCAAGTAGGAGCCAACTGCCCCAGGGATCCCCCAGTAAAATAGTGTTGCTGAATAATTTATCAGACTTATACTAGAAAAAGCTAGACCAATGATGCTTGAAGCTGGATTACTGGGACAATATTGAGAGAAAGCAGTCCTAGCAGCTGTATTTATATTGAATATGACCTCAACATCCATGCTGCTATATACCAGAGCCTCAGAGCTGGATCAGAAGGTTAAGATTCTATATAAAGCTTGGGCAGGAGCTTTACCTTCTTCCAACAGCTTACATTGCTGGGGCTGCCTGACCTATTAAAAGATATTACTGAAGCTGTCTAATAAGCTAGCAGCTCAGTCTGAACCTACTATATTTGTAGATTATAAAGGATTCTCAAATTACCAGCTAGTTAATGTAGAGACCAGCTGGCTCTATATTTATTACCAAGAATGTGGAATTTATAGAGGATAAGATCTGGGAACCTACAATATCAAATAACCCCACAAATTCAAATTCTGCTGCAGAAACTATCAAATCACCTCTGACCTCTACCACATCCAATACTCAACAACCAATCAATTTACCAGCTAATAAAGCTGACATGGAGATCAATAAGACCCCAGGGGGTATTAATAACAATAGAGATGAGCTAATTCCTTCTACAAATTGGGTGGAATTGGTGGAGGAGAATAATGAGGGAATTGTATTTTCAGTGGAGGAGCCTGTTCAGCTCCCAGTCTTGGCACTAGTATCAACTAGATCTGGGAAATCCATGAATATCACTCTTACAAGCCTGCTGGCCCCTACAAATCCCCCAATCTCCACAATATTCAGGAATTCCACAGAAAACCTTACTACAAATAATACAGACAATCCTGCTACAAGGCTAAATATCACTATATTTCTCTGGGAATATACTACTACACCAATTTCCAAGAATTTGACCCAGACCTGTGCTTCTCAGGAATAGCTGTACTGGCAGGCTGCTATAAAAGAAGAATTAGGACTCCTATAAGAAAAAGAGGTCTACTGCTTAGTTGAGAAGACTGCAAATATATATATCCTTAGTAAAAGATGAGTATTTACTAAGAAGATTGATAATAAGGGTAATCTCATATGCTACAAAGCTTGCTGGGTGGTTAGGGGAAACTGCCAGGTTAAAAGAATTAACTACTTTGAATCCTACATCTCAGTAGTCTCTGCTATAACAAATAGAACCCTACTAGCTATTGCAGTATTAAAGAACTGGTCTATCATTCAAATAGATATAGTTACTGCATTTTTGAATGGAGAATTACCCCCTAATGAGCAGATCTATATACAACAGCTTATAGGATTCTGCCAAGAGGATGGAGATCTGGTCTGCAAGCTTCAACAAGGCTTATATAGATTGAAGCAATCTGCAAGAATTTGGTATAAAACTCTAGTCACTGGACTAGTCAAATTAGGATTCAAAATATCCCCCTATAATGCTGGACTACTATACCATGAAAAAGGTGTATATCTCACTATATATGTTGACAATATCCAACTATTCAGCCTGGATAAGGAATTACTAGAGAAGACTAGGGACCTTATCTGCAACTAATTTGAGTGTAAAGAGGGAACTGGGGACTGATATCTAGGCCTATGAATTCAAAAAGACCCTGACCTCAGCACTATAAAAATCTCTCAACCCCAATATATCCACAAACTATTGGATGACCATGGAATGGGAGATTGTATGCTGGTTTCCACTCCAATGGAGCCAGGCCTTGATTTATCAGTGGAGGATGAGAATATAGATTTATCTACTACTAAGAATCTTAAGGAATGCTATCAGTCTGGTATAGAGAGTCTACAGTAGTTAGCCAGCCAGACTAGACCAGATATCACATTCACTACTAGCTTCCTAGCTAGATTCAATGATAAGCTAACTGAGTAATGCTGGAAAGCCTTCCTCCAGGTTCTCCACTATTTAAAAGGTTCAGTGGAAATGGGTATCATTTATACTAAGGGTTCCCATGATAAACTGATCTTCTATTCCAATATGGATTGGGCTGGTAAGGATCCAACCCAGAAATCTATGTCAGGTTATAATATAGGACTGGCAGGAGGTCTAGTGGCCTGGCAAAGCTCCAGGCAGGACTGCACTGCAAAATCCAGCACTGAAGCAGAATATATAGCTGCTGTCAATGCTTGCTGTGAGCTAATTTGGCTGGGGAACCTCATGGAGGATTGCAAGCTATCCCCTAGTAGAAATAAAACCACTGAGAATACTGCTGGTGAGGACCAACCTGGTATACAAACCCCCAGTGAACTGATATTGAATGCTGATAATAGAGGTGCTATCACAATAACTAGGGCTGAGCAGATCTCTAAGAGCAACAAATATATAGAAGTCTGTTATCATACAATTAGAGACTAGGTCTCTAAGGGTCTCATTCTACCTAATTAGGTCCCTAGTAATGAGAATGCAGCAGATGGATTTACAAAGCCCTTAGATTGTGAAGAATTCAAACAGTTCCAGAGTCTTATAAGGGTCAATTAATAAGAATAATAGTCAACCAGCTAGTATAGCAAGGGTCAACAGGTTAGGCAGATTACACACTTCTTGAGCCTACATGAATCTGCTCAAACCCTGGATCTATTTTGTATGTAAATTACTAGCTAGTTAGATAGATAGGCTCTGCTCTCTCTAAGATTTGTGAAGTGAGAGTGTCAGGTGACTAAGCCCCTAGTAGTATATTCCACAGATCCCTGAGAGAGTTATCCCCTAATCAACTCTCTCACATAATATTATAGATTTACTAATATAATATAGCAAATTACTAGTACAAGTAGTCTAGTTATATATTTTATTTATAACAATTCTTTTTAATACTTTTTTATTATTATATTAAGAATAATTCTTTTATTTCTCTTACAAATCTCTTGATCTATTATACACTAGGTATTTTTTTTATATACTATTATAAAGCTGAATAGCAGTTTTATACTTTTTATATTAAAAAATCAGGCTGATTTACTATTTATATTATTATTTCTAATATTATTAAATAAATCTATTTAAAATATATATACTCAGATTTATATTACAGCTATATTTATTATATTAATAATAACAATTTTCTTTATTCTTTAATTTATAGTTTCAGTAGTATTATTCAGCTTAGTTTATTTATTATATTTTAATTATTATTACAATTTATTACTTTAACTCTATATAATTAGTCTTAATTACAGTTAAAAATTACAATTTCTGATTTATTCAGAAATTTAAATAATTATCTATTTTATAACTATTTTTTTATAGTTTTTTATACTGGTAATTTAATTTATATTTTAATTTTAATAAAATTACTGCTGCTGCAGTTCTTTATAAATTCTATAAAATTGATTCTTATATCAAAGATACTATACTCTGCTGAAACTAGAGTATTTTAAGTAATTCTGACAGTAATTCTGAGCAGTTTAGATAACTTTAATAAGAATTGTCTCTGTATTTCTACTGTTATAGTTGAAATCTTTATAAATAAAAGATAATTTCTAATTAGTTGTTACATCTTTTAACCAGTTAAAGAGAGAAAAAAGAGAGAAAAAATTAAAAAATATCAAAAATATCAAAAATTAGAAAACTTTATAAAAGAAAGTATTTATTTTTATATTATCTGTTTTCTCCTGTTACTATACTTTTACTAGTTTAGTTAGTACTGTATTTATAAGTAGAATAAAAGAATCTTTTTACTGCTACTTTATTTCTATTATAAATATATTTATAAAGTAATCAGTTTTAATTAACACTGTTTATATTATATTATTATTTATTAAATTTAATAGTTAATAAAATACTATTTAGATCTGTAAGTTTTCTAAGTATATTTTCTGCTTTTATCTATATTAGTTCAAATTATAACTGTTATTCTATTCTTTAGAAAGATTATTCTATTCTTTATTTCTTTTAATAGAAGATCTGTTTAGAGAAATATATTTATTTTATCTTTTTCTAAGCCTGAATCTGATAATAATTCTGTAGATAAATTAATAAAATTATTTATTTATTCAATTTTATTATCTTATTTATTTAATTTCTTTGTTTAGAATTAGTAAGTTTTTGAAAATTTCAGAATTAATCTCTTTGCCTGCTAAAGAGCCTGTATTCTTATATATATCAATATTTTTTCAACAATCTTTTTCTTTTTTTCTAGAGACAGCTTAGCTTCTACTTACTGTATTTTATTCTACTCTTTTTAAATAATTATTAATAGTTCACTATAAGTAATAATATTCTTATCTATTTCAAGAATTTTTATAATTTCAATTAAAAGTTTTTCTATTAATAGCTCTTTCTTCTTCAGTACTCAGTTAATAGTAGATAATAACTACAGTATTTCAGGATTATTAACTTGTACTGGAATAAGATATGAATTATTAATTAAATTTCTAAAAATCTGACCTTCTAGCTTTTCAAGAATATAGTAAGATTTAAACTACTTTAACTGGAACTTCTGAAGACTTTTATTACAGATAATGATCTAAACTCCTACTTTCAGACTTAATTTCTTAATTAAATTATTACAGATTTTCTGTATTTTTATTGTTTAATTAAATAGTAACTTGTTTACTGCTATTTAAATATAAATTATTATAATTATCTACTTTTTTTAATATTCTATTTACTCTTTTATTATCTGATTGTTATTATTAGTATTTAATAACTTTTAATTACTTTAATAGCTCTAGATTTCTCTAGATAGTTTTTCAGTAGATATAGTTTGATACTATATATTAAGTAAAATAGATTCTTCTAGATTACTATATAGAATTGTACTCAGACAGTAAAAAATACTTAACTGATATATTTATTTTAAAAATATATTAATTAATTTACAAGGAATTTAATAAGTATCTATTTAAAAAGATTATTAAAGTTTTTAATCTTGCTATTTATATAAAAGTAATAAGATATTATATTATACTATTATACAGCTAATTTTTAAATAAATTATTAGATTACTGCTACTAGTAGGTTAATATTATTATTATTAAAAAATTTTCAAAAAGCTCTAAAATTAATATATATCTTTTTAAAAATAAATTAATTAATAATTTTATTAGTAATATCAGAAACTACTTTAACTATAGATCAGCTTGTAGTATAATTAATTACTGTTATTATTTATTAATTATTATTGAATATTTTTAAAAGAATTCTAATTAAATTAATTCTCTATTACTTGAATAGTTAAATATTTGAATTAACTTGATAATAAATATATTCTTATTTAAGATTTTTTTAGGTCTTGAATTACTTAGCACTTTAGATAGAATTTAATATAATTTCAAATATCAGTTTCAATAGTATATTACTAAATATAGAACTGCAATATTTTAAATAGGTTTAGACTTTTAAAATAACTATATTTATTATAATAATATTTAATTATACTTTGTCTGAACTCTAGTTCTAGATAGAATATAATAATATTAAATAGAAATAAATAAGTAAGAGTATAATCTTCACTGCTATTATCTTATAGCTGGAAATTATTAATATATTTACTAATTTCTTTTTTTAACTTTTCCAACTTAGATAGTACTTTCTTAGATAGAAACTTTACTATTATATCTCTCTATTTAATCTTATCTATTTCTTGTAGGACAAATAAGACTAATAATTCTAAGATTTTATTAGCTAAATTATTCTTTATAAAGTCTAGATAATAGCTGATTATATTAAGTATAATTACTTTTAATTCTTTTCAATAATATATATCAAGATTATATTGTTAGAAATTGGTAATTTATTAAACTAGATATTTAGAAAAATTTTAAATTATCTGTAAATACTGCAAGCTTTTATAATCAGTTATAACTGTTATTGTTTTATTATTATTAATATAATAGTTTCAGATTTTAAAAATATACTTTATTATAAAGAGTTTTTTTTTTAAATAGAATAATTAAGTTCTACTCTTATAAGTTTCTAGCTATTATATATAATTAAATAGAATTTTCTATCTTCTTTAATCTATAAAAGAGAATAGCTAATTGCTTATTCAGAAATATTTATTTCAATTTAAAATAATCAGTTATAAATTAACTAAATTAGAACAGGTTTTTTAATTATAATCTTTTTCAAGATATAAAAAGCAATTTTATAACTAGTATTCTATATTATTATATAAAATTTCTTCTTTCTCAGATATTTATTATTTTTCTTGATTAGATCAGAAAGTGGTACAGCTATCTGAGAAAAATCTTTTATATAATACTGATAATAAATAGTTAAATCTAAAAATTTCTGGATTTTATAAATATTTATTAGCTGAGACTATTTATTAATAATATTAAGTTTAGATTATATAGATTTAACTATATTACTATCTACTATATATTTACAAAATTGAAGCTTAGTAGTAGTAATAATATATTTTGAAGATTTAATATAAAACTTATATTTTTCTAGTTGTTTAAGAATCTTTTTAAGATATTTAATATACTTATCTAGAGTATCTGAATAGATTAGAATATTATTCAAGTATACTAGATAAAAGTAGCTATTATATTTTATAAAGACTTTATTTATTATTGTTTAAAATATTACTGGTATATTAATTAGATTAAAAAATATTATTATAAATTTAAATTTTTTTACTGAATATTGAAAGCTGTCTTCAGGATTGATATTATCTTTATTTAAACTTATTAATATCTCAAAATTAAATTAATCTTTAATAGATACTGAGTTTGACTGATTTAATTTAACAGCTTCTGAATTTACAGTAAAAAATAATTATTTTTAATAATTAGCTAATTCAGGGCTTGATAGTCAATATATATCTGCTATTTACTCTTAGATTTCTTTACAAAGAAAACTGGAAATCTTTAAAGACTGGATAACAGTTGAATCAAATTATATATTAATAGATCTTTGATTTAGTATTGGAGTTCTTATATATAAGTATATAATAAAGAATAAACTTGAATATTAACTGAAACTGTATTTCCTATCTCTACTTTATATTTTAATTCTTAATCTAGTAGTAACTTGTTCAGTAATTAAGATTAAAAGATCTTTTAAAATTGCTGAAAGGCTTTTTAAATTTATAGATTTTTATAATTAAATATAATTTAATTCAGTTTATCCTTCTTTATATTAAATCAGATAATATATAGTATAAGTTTGTTTAATTTCTTCTAAACTGTACAGGCAGCTTGCTATTTAGTTATAAAATTCAGAGAAGTATTATTTTAAATATAGTATTTGCAGGCCTGGTTCCTGGAGATGACTGAAAAAACTGTAAGATTTGTTTATTAATAATAATTATTCATCTAGTCTGCTAGTTAATATAGAAATTGATTTATTTCAATTAAAATTAGTTTAAAATAAGATTAAAGTTTAATTTATCAAGAATTTTAGCTTAAACAATTCTTTTCTATTTATTTAATTAAAATAGAATTTAAATAATTACTGATAAAGTTATTCTTTAATTATTAAATAAATAAACAAGTCTAGTATATTTTTAATACTGTATCTAGATCTTGTCTACAAGAAGAGTTAATAATATATAATAATAAAAGATACTACTATCTAGTAGAGAATCTATTTTAACTTGCTTTTCAGACTTTTTTATTCTTTTTATAAAAAGTATCAGATTCTTTTCAATAGTATTTAAATATATATTAAACTTAGTCAAACTCTGTTATTTATTATTAGTCAAGTTTATAGCTGATAAGTTATTATTAATTACTGTCTTACTATTAAAATCAGCAATTTTAAATCTAATAAATTAAATAAATTAGATAATTTTTATATAAAAGCTTTCTATAATTAATCAGTAAATATTTTTAAATTTACTAATTATTATTATTTCTCTTTTTATTTTCTTTATTACTGTATTTTTAAAAATACTGAAACAATATATACTTTCTAATACAGTTATAATAGTATTATTATTTTTAATATTACTATTTCTATCTAGAACTATTCTTTCAAGATATATTTAAAATATAAATAATTATACTGAGATTTATTGTATTAAAATTATACTGTTTAGTTTATTAAATATAAAAGACTTTATAGAAAGCTACTTGATTCTGTAGTGTTTCAGCAAACTTATAACTATATATACTTCTTTACTGTATTCAGAGTATTTTTAATAATTTCTAACAGTTTCCAGTAGTTTTATAAATTTTTCTTACTTAATTTATACTGGCTCAGTTTCTATTAAATAGTTAATTTTAGCTTCAGTGTTACAGACTAATAAAGACTATTAATTAATAATAATTCAGAAAGGTAGAAGTACAGTAAAACAGAAAAACTAGTAAAACTTAAAAGTTATATAACTGAAAGATTATATAATTCAAAGTAGTAATATAATCTACTACCTACTTGTACAAACTACCTACTTATACACTACTTCACTATACAATACATTCATTAATTGAATCTTTAAAATATCAATAATAAAAGACAGTTAAGCCTTCTATTAAGAAGGAAGAGTTCAATTAGCTATTCAGATATTAGATAAAGATAAAATTTCAGGTATTTAAGCTGCTGTATATGTATACAAAATTCTTTATACCAGTCTAGCTAACTGACTACATAGCTGTATAATAAAAAAAAATTCTTAAATAAAAAATTGAAAACTGACTTCTACTGAGGAGTTAATTCTTGTACAGTAGATAATTTCTATAGATAAATATAGCTAGCCTTCCTGAGTGAGTACTGTATAAGAAAAAGCTAATCTTCTTTTTACTGATTAAGATAACACTATTACTCTATCTACTATTAATATTAACTAGGTTAAATAATTTATTAACTGCTATTCTAAGCTAAAATCTAAATTTTTATATAAGTATAATTATTAGCAGGCTCTATATAAAAATTCTGAAATTATCTGTAGATGATTCAAGCTTGTATAAAATACTATTGCAAAATATAGAATTCTAAAAGATAATATCTACAACTTTGATAAAACTGGATTTCAGATAGGAGTTATTAGCACTGCTAAAGTAGTAACTAAATTTAAAAAAGTCAACTATTCAAAGCTAGTTCAACCTAGAAATTGAAAATAGGTAACTGTTATTGTAGGAATTAATATTACAGATTGAGCTCTTTGTACAATAATTATTTTCAAAGGAAAGATACACTAATTCTGTTAGTATAAGACAGAAAAGCTGCCAGATAACTGGATAATTAAAGTCAGTAATAATAGCTGGACAACAGACAAGCTAGGCTTGTATTAACTGAAGAAGATATTTAATAAGAATATTCTATCCTGTACAAAGAGTAAATACTGACTATTAATTCTTGATAAATATAGAAGTTATATCTCAGCTGAATTTAACTGGTTCTGCTCTGAGAATAATATTATTACTCTTTATATACCAGCTCATTCTTTCTATCTTCTTCAGCTATTGAATGTTGGCTGCTTCTCCCCCTTTAAAATAGTATACAGACAGTAGGTAGAGAACTAGATATAGCTTAAAATTAATTATATTGATAAAAAAGAGTTTCTGGCCTTATATCCTGCAGCTCAGGCACAGGCCCTGACTGAGAGCAATATAAAGAGCAGTTTTAAAGCTGCTAGATTAGTTCTATATAATTCTGAGAAGATCCTTTCACAGTTTAATACTACAATATATACTTCTATCCTTCCAGGGACTTCTTACAGCTCTCAGGCCTTCTAGACCACAGCTACACTCTATAATATACATCAACTAGAGCAGCAGACTGAGAAAGTTATGAACTATATCAAGCACTGTATACAGAGCTTACTCAGTTCAATCAATCAAGCTCTAAATTAGCTAGTCAAGAGATGTTAACTAGCAATACACAATACTGTTATTTTAATAGCTGAAAACAGGGAATTAAGAGCTGCAAATACAAAATAAAAGAGAAAGTAAGAAAAGAGTTGTATATATATAGCTCAAGAGAATGCTTTAAGAATTGAAAAAGACTTATCTTGTATATAAAGTATTAATAAATAGAAACAGAAAATAATTAAAGCAGCTGACTCTCAACTATAAAAGCAGACAGTACTACACTGTAGTATATATAGAATTATTGAATATACTGCTTGTATATGCTCTAGATATACAGGAAATAACTCTTAATATAATTATCTTAATTTTCTTTGTAGTTGTTGTGAAATTTGACTATAGAGTTACTAAATAGTAAAGAGGTGTACAAGTAGATAGTTTGTACAAGTAGGTAGTGGATTACATTAGAACTGATAGTATTAGTAGATTTATCTACTAGATCTACTAGATCTACAGATAGTAAATTCAGTAGTATTAATAAATTTATCTATCAAATCTACTAAATCTATCAAAGAATTTATTATATATATAAAGAATATATTTTCTTTCTATTTTTAGAAATAAAAGTCTTCTATTTTGTATTTAATAATAATATTAATTTTAAATTTATTTTTAATTCTAGATTACTAGCTATAACAGCACTGCAATTTTACTTTAATATTATATATATTCTATCTTTATATTTTACTAGACTTTTTTTAATATACAGTGTACAGCTGTCCTCTAACTGGATTTTTTTATTTTTTTAAAGAAATAGATTATTCTTTATTACTATAGTAAGTTAAGGCCTACAATACTAACTTAGAGTAATAAACAAGCTTAGTAATATACTAGAGTATATTCTTTAAAAGTATTATAAACTCTTAAAATTTAGTTTAGATTCTGCCCTGTTTAATCAGATAAAGTATTTTATAATATATTAAATATCTATTTTTTAAAGTATTAGCTTGAAAAATATAAAACTATTTTAAAGATTTTTAATTATACAAGCTTATAAATCTCTTCAAAATCTTTTAATTATACAAGATTATAATAAAATCTTTTCTATTTTTTAACTATATAAGATAAAGAATATCTTTATTATTCAGGTAAGTATTACTCTAACTGAAGAAGAATTAATTAATAGAAAATATATCTACAGCAGTTACAGTACAAGCCTTACTAGCTAGAATTCAAGAGCTCAAGAACAAGATCAAAGAATAACAAGAAATAATTGACTAGATATATAAATAAATAGTTAATATTGAAAATTGAATTACAGAACAACTTTCAGACCAGGAGAAAGAAAATATAGTAGAGAAAGTAAAAATATAATCTTTTAATAGAACTAGAAACAGGCTCAGACTTTTTCTAGCCTATTTTAAAATCTACTTTCAATTCAATTATAAAACTGATAGTACTGATAGACTTGTTTACTGAATTTATTAAATCTATAAATAATAAATTTAGTAGTACTAGTAGACTTGTCTATCAAATCTACTAGATCTATCAAGGAAATTATTATATATATAAAGAATATTATTTCTTTATTTTTAAAAATAAAAGTCTTCTACTTTATATTTAATAATAATATTAATTTTAAATCTATTTTTAATTCTAAATTATTAGCTACAACAGTACTGCAATTTTATTTGATATTATATATATTTTATCTTTATATTCTATTAAATCTTCTCTAATATACAGTGTACAGCTGTCTTCTAACTAAATTATTTTATTTCTTTAAAGAAATAAATTAAACTCTATTACTACAGTAAGCTAAGGCTTATATACTTGCTTAGAATAATAAGCAAGCTTGATTGTATATCAGAATATATTCTTTAAAAGTATTATAAATTTCTGAAATTTAGTTTAAATTCTGCCCTGTTTAATTAGATAAGATACTCTGTAATATATTGAATATCAGTTTTTTAAATTATTTAAAGAACTTAAAACTATCTTGAATATTTAATATATTTTTATTTATTAAATATCTATCTTTTAAATACTGATTCAGAGATATTAAATTCCTTTGAAAACTTTATCAATATAAATTTATAATATCTTAAAATCTTTTAACTATACAAGATTATAAAGATCTTCCTTGTCTTTTATTATATAAGATAAGAAGAATATTGTTATTCAAAGAAAAGTATTGTTATAAACTAATAAAGACTATTAGTTGATAATAATCTAAAGAGGTAGAAGTACAGTAGAACAGAGAAACTAGTAAAACTTAGAAGTTATATAACTAGAAGATTATATAATTCAAGAAATAGAACTAGTAGTACTGGTAGACTTATCTATCAAATCTACTAGATTTATAGAATAGTAGATTTAGTAATACTAGTAGATTTATCTATTAAGTTTACTAGATCTACTAGAGAAATTATTATATATATAAAGAATATTATTTCTTTACTTTTAAGAATAGAAATCTTTTATTTTATATTTAATAATAATAATAATTTTAAATTTATTTTAAATTTTAAATTACTAGTTTAGCAGTTTGTAAGTCTGCTAATAACTATATTTTTAAAGTTATCTCCTGCTTATACAGCTTTTTAATTCCTAGATTATTCAGAATCTTATAGAAAATCTTCTGCTTTTTTTATCACTGCTGATATTCTATTAACAGGTAATATAAATAGGAAAATAGACTACCCTCTAATATAAAGAGCAAGTTATAGAGTTTCTATTAAAATAATCAAAAAAATTAAATAACAGTCAAGAAGTAATAATTATTTACTGCAAACTGAAATAATAAATATAATATACAATATTTTAAAAAATCTGAAAGTAATATTTAATTCTTTAACTGCTGAGTATTCTGCTCTTTCTCTGTCTTTTTCTTCTTTCTTTTCTTTTTACTGTCTTTTTCTTTTCTTTAAGATAGCTGTTACTTCTTGTATTATATATATTGTATTCTTAGTTATCAGTTCTAGAGAGTAATTATACTTTCTACTACAGTAAACTATTATCTCTATAGATATATATTTAGTTTTAAATTGAAAGTAATACTATATTAAATACTTAAATACTTCTGCTGTTACTGGATTTAGCTTTCAGTTTGAAAAAAAGTGTAAAGCTAGTATCTTCTCTAGCTTGTTTAAGCTTTTAAAACTTTAATAAGTTAATCTGTATATTTAATATCTACAGTTTCTGTACAGACTTTATTTACATGTACTAAAGTAATATTTAAATATTATTTATTTAAAGATTATACTGCTGTATACTTAGCAGCTTTATTAGCTTTTTTATTAATTAAAATACTTTTATATCTAAGGTTTATTTCAATATTAAAATTAGAAAAGAATTATTTATATTATTATTATTATTATTATTATTATTATTATTATTATTATTATTATTATTATTATTATTATTATTATTATTATTATTAATTAAATTTAATATCTATATTCAGTTTATAAACTATAACCAACTTATTATTAAT
>PDNA01000350.1:0-15743 GCA_002573605.1 Polytolypa hystricis UAMH7299 | reverse complement strand
TTTCAAATAAGAAATTGAAAACTGACTTTTACTGAGGAGTCAGTCCTTGTACAGTGAATAATCTCTATAGATAAATATAACCAGTCTCCCTGAGTGAGTGCTGTATAAGAAAGAGCCAATCTTCTTTTTACTAATTGAGATAACACTATTACTCCACCTACTGTTAGTATCAACTAGGTTAAATAATTTATTGACTGCTATTCTGAGCTAAAATTCAAATTTTCATACAAGTATAATTATCAGTAGGCTCTATATAAGGATTCTGAGATTATTTATAGATAGTTCAAGCTTGTACAAAACACTATTGCAAAGTATGGAATTCTGGAAGATAATATCTACAACTTTAATAAAACTGGATTTCAGATAGGAGTTATTAGCACTACTAGAGTGGTAACTAAGTCTGAAAGAGTTAACTATCCAAAGCTAGTTCAACCTGGAAATTGAGAATAGGTGACTGTTATTGTAGGAATTAATACTACAGGTTGAGCTCTTTGTACAATAATTATTCTCAAAGAAAAAGTGTATCAATTCTGTTAGTATGAGACAGAAAGGCTGCTAGATAACTGGGTGATTAAAGTCAGTAATAATAGCTGAATAATAGACAAGCTAGGCTTGTATTAACTGAAGGAAGTATTTAATAAAGATACTCTACCCTGTATAAAGAGCAAATACTGACTGTTAATTCTTGATAAATATAGAAGTTATATCTCAGCTGAATTTAACTGATTCTGCTTTGAGAACAATATTATTGCTCTCTATATACCAGCTTATTCTTCTTATCTTCTTCAGCTATTGAATGTTGGCTGCTTCTCCCCCTTTAAAATAGTGTACAGACAGCAGGTGGAGAACCAGATATAGCTTAGAATTAATTATATTGACAAAGAAGAGTTTCTAGTCTTATATTCTGCAGCTCAGGCACAGGCCCTAACTGAGAGCAATATAAAGAGCAGCTTTAAAGCTGCTGAATTGATTCTGTACAATCCTGAGAAGATCCTCTTACAGCTTAATACTACAATACATATTTTCACTCCTTCAGGGACTTCTTACAGCTCCCAGGCCTCCTGGGCCACAGTTACACTCTATAATATACACCAACTAGAGCAGCAGACTGAGAAAGTTATGAACTATATCAAGTACTGTATACAGAGCCTATTCAGTCCAATTAACTGAGCTTTCAATCAGCTAGTTAAGAGATATCAACTGGCAATATACAATGCTGCTATTTTAGCAGCTGAAAACAGGAAGTTAAGAGCTACAAATATAAAATAAAAGAAGAAGTAGGAAAAGAGTTGTATATATATAGCTCAAGAAGATGCTTTGAGGATTAAAAAGGGCTTATCTTGTATACAAAGTATCAATAAATAGAAACAGAAGGTAATTGAGACAGCTGACTCTCAACTACAAAAGCAGACAGCACTATACTGTAGTGTATGTGGGATTATTAGATATACTGCTCATACATGCTCTAGATATACAGGAAATAACTCTTAATATAATTACCTTAATTTTCTTTGTAGTTGTTGTGAAATTTGACTATAGAGTTACCAAATAGTAAAGAGGTGTACAAGTAAGTGGTTTGTACAAGTAGATAGTGGATTACATTACCTCCAGAGCTTTAATAAGCTAATCTGTATATCTAGTACCTACAGCCTCTGTGCAGGCTGTTACAGACTAATAAAGACTATTAATTGACAAGAACCTAGAGAGGTAGAAATACAGTGAAACAAAGAAACCAGTAAAACTTAGAAGTTATATAACTAGAAGATTATATAATTCAAAGTAGTAGAACTGATAGCACTGGTAGATTTATCT
Organism: Polytolypa hystricis UAMH7299; assembly: GCA_002573605.1. Classification (NCBI taxonomy): domain Eukaryota; kingdom Fungi; phylum Ascomycota; class Eurotiomycetes; order Onygenales; genus Polytolypa; species Polytolypa hystricis. Next base: position 13,931 of record PDNA01000350.1, on the reverse strand, counting down.
ATTAGATTTACCAGATCTACAGATAATAGATTCAGTAGTATTAGTAAATTTATCTACCAGGGCTACTAAATCTACTAAAGAAATTATTATATATATAAAGAATATATTTTTCCTATTCTTAGAAACAGAAGTCTTCTACTTTGTATTTAATAATAATACTGATCTTAGATCTATTTTTAGTTCTAGATTACTAATTATAACAGTACTATAATTCTACTTTAATATTATATATACTCTATCTTTGTATTCTATTAGATCTTTTCTAATATACAGTATACAGCTGTTTTCTAACTGGATTACTTTATCTCTTTAAAGAAATAAATTATTTTCTATTATTACAGTGAGCTAAGGTCCATAATACTGGCTTAAAGTAATAAACAAGCTTAGTATATATTAAAGTATATTTTCTAAGAATGTTATAAATTTTCAAGATTTAATTAGATTCTGCCCTGTTTAATCAGACAAGATATTTTATAATATATTGAATATCTATCTTTTAAAATATCAGCTTGAAGAATATAAAACTATTTTAAAAACTTTTAATTATATAAATTTATAAATTTCTTTAAAAATTTTTTAACTATATAAGATTATAATAAACCCTCTTTATCTTTCAACTATACAAGATAAAGAATATCTTTATTATTTAGGTAAGTATCACTTTAACTGAGGAAGAATTAATTAATAGAAAGATATATCTACAGCAGTTACAGTATAAACTTTATTAACTAGAATTTAGAAGTTTGAAAACAAGATTAAGAAGTAATAGAAAATAATTAATCAGATATATAAGCAAGTAATTAATATTTAAAATAGAATTGCAGTATAACTTATAGATTAAGAAAAAGAAGATATAACAGAGAAAATAAAGATTTAATCTTTCAATAGAATTAGAAACAGACTCAGATCTTTTTTAGTATATTTCAAGATTTATTTTTAATTTAATACTAAGTTAACTAAGACTGATAAATATTTAATAGCAGTATAATATATATAAGAAGAAGCAGTAGTATAGATATAACTTTATTTAATAATATAGTTTAGTAAAAGATCTTAAAAATCTTATATCTATTGAAACTAAAAAAATTCTTGTAATAAAGAATTTCAAATAATTCAAGAATATATTAACAGTAAATTTTAAAATTACTGATAAAAAAACAACAGTAATACAAAAAATTAGATAGATTTAATAAATAAAAAATATAGCTAGATATCTAGTAGAATTCCAAAGACTAGCTGCAGTACTGAACTAGAATAATAGTGTATTAGCAGAAGCTATATATAACAGACTTAAAGAAAAGATTAAAGATAAAATAGTAAGATTAAAGGTACAATTCTATATACTATTCAAGATAATCAAATATATAGTATATATAGATACAATAATTTAAAAGAAATGCCTAGAATAAAAAGAATATAAATAATTTCCAAACTATACAGTAAAATAATAGAATTATAAAAAAAATTATAATTTTTACAGACTATAATTTATAGAATTAAATATAACTATAAAAAGCTAGGACTATAAAAAAGACAAGCTATACTAGAAAAAGTTATATTTCTTTTATAAGAAACTAGAACACTTTATAAAAAATTGCTATAAGAAATATAGAAACCAGCTATAATAAAAGCTGAAAGTAATTATAAAAGAATAATACTATTCTACTATTGATATTGGTAGAAATAAACAACAATTTCTATATAAAACTAGGACTAAAACTAGTAATATAGAAAAGAAGGAGGACAAGCTATAAGATATTATAGTAGAATAGATATTCTAAGAATTAATAGAAACTTGACAAGCAGAAATTGACAGTGAGACAATTAAATTAATTAAAATAGTAAAGATAAAGTATTTATTATCTGATTACAGAAATTTATACTAGAAAGAGTATAAGAAATAGTAAGAGTCAGGAAATCTATAACAAAGTAATAAAGATTGCAATTATTATTACAAGAAAAAGAACTAAAATATTACAGATCTAGAATATTTATAATATTATAAATTTCTTATATTTATATACAATTGTAAATAGTATAAGAAGATATAGAATAAGAAAATTCAATAAGTCAGAAATAATTTAATTTACTATTATTAGAAGCTGTATAGACACAATATAATAAAATTGAAGTATAGAAAAATATCTAAAAAGTATTAGAATAATTTAATTTATAAGATAAAAAAAATATCAAGCATCTACAGTATAAGAGATTTATTATATAATATTAACTATCTATAGTATACAGGAATATTTTGAGTATACTGTATAGAAATATACAGAAAACTGGAATATAATATATACAAGATTAATTATATATAAAAGCTAGCAGAGTTAATAGAATACTAGAAAGAAGAATAATATTACTAATATAATAAAAATACTAAATTATAGATATATTATAAAGTCTGATATAAAAAAATATAAACTAAGATAATAATTATAGATTTATAGTAAGATAAAATTAAGATACTATAAAACTAATTAATTCAAGAATAACTGAAATTCTTATAGATAGAAGTTTTATAAAAAAAATTAAATTATTAATAGAATTAAAGAAATAACTGTATTAATTAAATAGATTAGATAAAAATTAATTAGACTTTATATAATAGAAAATATATCTAGAATTATTAATAATATAGAAATATTAAGAACTTGTAAACTTCAATATAACTAATCTAGAGAGTTATAATATAATCTTGAAATTACTCTAGTTAAAGCTGTACAACCCTGATATATATTAGTAGAAAAGAATAATAAAGTTAAACAGATATAAATATTTTTCTGTACCAGATTTGACACTGAAAACTAACTACAGTTTATAGAAAACTAGATATAAAACTACAGTAATAGATAAGCTGAATAATCAAGAATAAACATTATAAAAATAATTAATTAAATAGATTAATATTATTAAAAATAGAAAAACTGCTAGAATATATTTGAAAAGGTCAGAAAAATAGTATTCAAGAAATATTAGAACTATAGAGAAATATTTGAAGAGAAAGAGCTATTTAAAAGTTTATTAAAATATAGAAAATAGAACTACAAGATATAAAAAAAAAGCTAATATACAGATTAATATATTAATTAAATAAAAAAGAGCTAAAAAAATTATACTAATATATCAATAAAAATCTAGAGAAAGAATTTATTAGACTATTAATATTATTAATAAAATACTCTATTCTTTTTATACTGAAAAAGAATAGTAAATTATAACTGTATATAGATTATTAATAATTAAATAGTATTATAATTAAGAATTGATATCTGTTACTACTGATTAAAGAAATACAAGACTGATTTTAAAGAACTAGATAGTTTATTTTACTGAATTTAAGAGCAGAATATAACTAGATTAAGATTAAAAAAGATAAAGAATAAAAGACAGTATTTTGAATATACTATAAATACTTTGAATACTTGATTATACTGTTCAAGTTAATTATTATATCAATAATATATCAATAATATTCCAAGTAATAATTAACAAGCTTCTTTATAAATTCCTGAATAACTTTGTAGTAGTATATTTAGATAATATTCTGATCTTTACTGATAGTACAAGAATAGAATATACTGAGAAAGTAAAAATATACTGTTGAAACCAGAAAAATACAAATTTTCTAAGAAAGAAATTGAATTCTTAGAATATATTATTACTACAGAGAGTATATAGATAGATTTAATAAAGATTTAAATAATAGAAAAATAGTTAATATTGAAAACTGTAATTAAAATTTAGATATTATATAAACTTATAAACTACTATTAATAGTTTATAGAAAAGTTTTCAGATCTGATAAAATCTCTTACTTCTCTTTTCAAGAAAAATATTGAGTTTTATTAGAAGAAATAACAGTAGAAAGTGTTTAAAGCTATTAAAAAGGCTTTTTAAAAAGAAGAAATATAGATATATTTTAACTTTATAAAATTTGTAATTATAGATACAGATATATTAAATTATATAATAAAAGCAAGATTATAGTAAAAAGAAATAAACACTCTTTAAAACTGTCAAAGATATAAATATTTTAATCTTCAATTATCAAGCTTTAAAAGCTATATAATTGGTTACTATATTAATAAAGCTTGAAAATAAATTACAAACTCAGATACAGGACAATTCTACTATATTAAAAGATTAAATATAAAAATAAGTTCAAGAATAGCAACAGTTTACTATTATATAAAAAACTGATTTATATTTTACTGAAATTAAAGAACAGAATTTTATAAGAAAATTACAATAATTTAATAACAGAATACTTTAAAATTAAGAAAATCTAGAAAAGAATTTCAAGAAACTATTATTAACTAGAATTATAATTATTAATTAAAATTTATATATAAAACTGTAATTGTATATAAAATGAAGTAAATTAATATAAAAAATATAACTTATTACAGCTGATATTTTATTTACAAGTACTATAGAAATTAATAATAATAAATTACTAAAATCTAAGAAACTGTAAATAGAAATAGAATATAATTCTATCTTAACAGTTATAAATTAATTAATTAAATATATATACTTCTTACTGTTTATTAAAAGAATATCAGTACCAGAAATAGTATATATACTATTATAAAACATATTTATAAATTATAGATTATCTAAAGAGATTATCTTAGACAGAGATCTAAAGTTTATAGAATACTTCTAGAAGATATTTACAGTATACTTAGATATAAGATATCAAGCTATAATAGTATACTATCTATAGATAGACAGATTAGTAGAAAGATTGAACTAGATAATAGAACAATATCTATAAAATTATATAAATAACTGACAAGATAACTAGATTTTACTATTATCAATAGTACAGATTGTCTACAACAGTTTAAAATATATAATAACAGAATATATACTATATTTTATAAATTGTAAATAAGAATTAAATATTCTATAAATACTATAATATATAGAAATAAAAGTGTATTTAAAAAAGATAAAAATTTAAAAATTTTAAAAATTGTATAAATAACTGCAATTGAACTCAGAATTTTAAAACAGATTGAACTAGTTATATATAAATTTACTTTATTAAAAAATACTTTAGAATACTAAACAATATTTATTTAAAGTTAAGAACAAAGAATTAAATAAATATAAAATTAAGAAAATTCTAGAAGATACAGTATTAAAAGAAAAATAATACTATCTTATAAAATAGAAAGAATATTTACAGTTAAATAGTACTTGAAAATCTGTTAAAAATTTAAAGAATACTCAGAAAGTATTACAGTACTATTAAAAACTATAAAATTGAAATTAAAAGAAGAGAGAATATTACTGATAATAGTTAACAGGGCTTACAGCTTATCTATAGCTGTAATTTCAGTTTATTTTCTTTTATCTTCCTCCTTCTCTAACTTTTCTAACTCTTTAAGAGTTTGTGTATTGAACTGAATGAATTTGTTGATTTTTATATCCAGAAACTGTTTCTTGAAATAGTTTAGATAATTTATAGTAATAGAAAGCTGAGAGGAAAGATAATAGAATTTCTTATAAATAAATTCTTTATCTAATTTAATTTTATTATAGATACAGTACAGTTTAAATGATTTAGAATAAGAAATAAATTTCTCTTTTAAAATATATAATTTATCTGATTGAATATATTTATTATAATACTTATTATCTTTAGAAATAATACAAGATATTTTCCTTTATTCACAATAATAATATAGAGAAGATATAATAAAGCCTGTATATTCAATATTAGCAGCTCAAGCTTGGTTTTTAGCAGTGTAGCTGGATACTATAATTAAAATATTCCAGGAAACACTTATAAGAAAGAGAAGGAAGAATAATTAAAAGTAGAAATAATATCAGTTATAAAGAAAGAAATAAATTGCTGGGACAGCTTACTAGAAAGAAAGAAGATAATATTACAGATTAATAAAGACTATTAATTAATAAAAATTCAAAGAAATAGAGATACAGCAGAACAGAAAAATCAGTAAAACTTAGAAATTATATAACTAGAAAATTATGTAATTCAAAGCAGTAGAACTGACAGTACTGGTAGATTTATCTATTAGATCTATTAAATTTACAGATAGTAGATTTAGTATTATTAATAGATTTATCTACTAAGATTACCAGATCTATTAAAGAAATTATTATATATATAAAAAATATATTTCTTTTACTCTTAGAAATAGAAGTCTTTTACTTTATATTTAATAATAATACTAATTTTAAATATATTTTTAATTCTAGATTACTAGCTATAACAGTATTACAATTCTATTTTAATATTATATATATTCTATTTTTATATTTTATTAAATCTTTTCTGATATACAGTATACAGCTATTCTCTGACTGAATTATTTTATTTCTTTAGAAAAATAAATTATTCTTTATTATTACAGTAAGCTAAGGTCTACAATACTGGCTTAGAGTAGTAAGCAAGCTTAGTATATACCAGAGTATATCTTCTAAGAGTATTACAAACTTCTGAAGTTTAGTTAGATTCTGCCCTGTTTAATCAGATAAGATATTTTGTAATACAGGCCCTATTTATATATACTAAGATAATATCCAGATATTATCTATTCAGAAATTATACTGCTGCATGCTTAGCAGCTTTGTCAACTTTTTTATTACTTGAAATATTCTTGTATATAGAAATTCAGCTTATCTATATCTCTCTTTCTGCAGTTAGTAAATCCTAGACAGCCTACTATACCTGAAGTATGAGGTCTTAGCTAGAGTCTGAATTCTTATATTTTAAATAGTTATTAGCAGTTTATAAATCTAGAAGTACTTCTATTAACTCTGAAAGATTTTCTGCTAGTATCTATTCAAGAGCTTCTACTACTTTTAGAAGTTCAGTATTGAAAACCTTCTTTCTGCAGCTTAGAAAGGTTAATTAAATTTGGTAAGAGTTTTTTAGAAATTTATATACTGCTGCAGTGTTAGAGGGTTTGACCTAGCTTGGTCAGAGTATTCTGTACCAGTAGGGCCAAGATAGGGAATGGGTAACAATAATAAGGGGTTTAAGGGGCTTTGGGGGGTGGCAAGTATTAGAGAGACTTGGTTGATCATTCCAAGGGCTTAAGGCAAAGGGACACTGAGATGTGGATTGGGTCTTGAGATAAGTCCTTATAGAAAGACACAAGCAAGCTCTGATTATAGTAAAATAATAGAGTTGTAGATGTTCTTGCAGGTCCAAACTATAGAGCTCTGGATTGCTTATAGTTGGTGCTAACTGATAGTAGGGGTAAGGTAATAAACTGAGATAATTATAAGGAATTATAAGAACTCCTCTGGACAATGGATAAGAACCCATCTTTATATACAACTCTAGAATCCTAGGGTAGTCCCTAGTGAGCTTTCCTGGAGTAGTCCCAAATGGACTTCCCTCAGGGTAGTTTTAAACAGACTATTCTACCAAGGCTTGTTATAGACTCCCCTGTCATGTAACTCTTCCCAGACTTGGGTTTATCCTTCTGGGGATAACTCCTCCTACCATTCAATCATCCTGGGGATGCACTGTAGGTCTGTAACATGCAGTATCTATTTATCTATTTTCTAGCTGAAACCTGTCTATCTATAATTTTATACCTAGATACTTTTTCTAAATATATTTCTTGTATTATACTGCCTTGCTTTTCTGATATAGATTATACTTTTTAATATATTTCTAGATATTTAACTATATCTCTGACCAGTAATAATTTACAGTTCTATAGAATAACTATATTTTCTTTATATTTATTAATATTAGTTAATTAAGTATTACTTGTATTTTTTCAGAATCTATCTATATTCTATCTTCTGAAAGTATATATTTTAAAAACTTGATTTCTTTCTTAAAGAACTTATACTTTTTCAAGTTTAATAAAATATTATATTCTAAAAATTCTTGTAGTACTTGCTATATTTTTCTTATAAATTTTCTCTTTAAAATAGATTATAATATTATTAAGATAAACTGCAATAAAGTCTTCTAAGTACTTTTTCAGTATATAATTTATCTATATTTATTATATTGTTGGTCTGTTAATTACTTTAAAAGATATAACTAAGTATTTATATATTTTCTATAATATAATAAATACTGTTTTCTATTTATTATTTTTTTAAATTTATATAATAAAATACTTTTTTCTAGTTTAGTACAGTAAACTATATATATTTATATAGTATATTCTATATCTATTTAATCAGTAGTAGTAGATATTAATTTAATATTATTATATTATTTATTAATCTATAGTTAATATAAAAAAATTATTTTATTTTTCTTTAATATAAAGAACAGTAAATATTTTTCTAATATTTTTAATAGTTTAATATATTTCTTTATTCTTTCTTTGCTTATATTTTACTTAATCAGTTTATATTCTTGTTATCTATATTTTCTTATCTTAAAATATCTGAATATTTTATTTTCTTTGAAGTTTATTTTGTAATCTTATATATTACAAAATATCTGGTTCAATTAAACAGGGCAGAACTTAACTAAATCTCAGGGGTCTGTAATACTTTTAAAGGATATACTCTGATATATATCAAGCTTGCTTATTATTCTAAGCTAATATTGTAAGCCTTAGTTTACTGTAGTAATAAAAAGTAATCTATTTCTTTAAAGAAATAAAGTAATCTAGTTAAAAGACAGTCTTATACTGTATATCAAGAAAGACTTAATAAAATATAAAAATAAAATATATATAATATTAAAATAGAATTGCAGTACTGTTATAGCTAGTAATTTAAAACTAAGAATAAATTTAAAATTAGTATTATTATTGAATACAAAATAGAAGATTTCTATTTCTAAAAATAGAGAAAATATATTCTTTATATATATAATAATTTCCTTAGTAGATCTGGTAGATTATATAGATATAATAGATCTAAATCTACTAAGTCTACTGAGTTTACTAAGTTTATTATTTCAGTTATATAACTTTCTAGTTATATAATCTTCAGTTCTACAGGTTCTTTTAATTCTACTATACTTCTTCTTTCTAAATTATTATCAACTAATAACTTCTGTTAGTCTGTAATATTATTCTCTTTCTTTCTAGTAAGCTGTCTCAGTAATCTATCTCTTTATAACTATTGCTTGTTTTATTTTTTTATAACTAATTATTTCTCTTCTGTAAGTTCCTGGGATATATTAATTATAGTATCCAGCTGTACTGCTTTCAACAAGATCTGTATTACTGATATTAAATATCTAGATATTATTATATCTTCTTTATATTACTGTTGTAAACAATCTAAGAAATCTTGTATTATATCAGAATATAATAAATACTATAGTAAATATATTCAGTAAAGCAAATTCTGTATTTATAATTTAAATTTTATTCTTTATTTTAACTGGAATAAATTGTATTATACCTGCAATAAAATCAAGATTGATAAATATTATACTGAAGAAAAGCAGACTCAGTATAATATTGATATTATTTATCTAGATAATAAAATAATTTATTTCTTTACTACTTGTTAAAAATCTATAAATCAAAACTATTATCTTTATAACTAAGAAAAATTCTTAAATAAATATACAGGCAAATTTCTTAAATCTGATATTCAAACTTTCAAGAAATTAGAAAAATTAGAGAAAGAGAAGAATAAAAGAAAATAAACTGATATTATAATTATAGATAAACTACAAGTCCTGCTGATTATTATCAATAATATTCTCTTTTTTTCTGATTTTAATTTTACAGCTTTCAATAGTACTGCAATATTTTTTAAGTATTTTTTAAATTCTTAACAGATTTCTAAATACTATTTAACTGTAAATATTCTTTTTATTTTATAAGATAGTATTTTTTTTTTCTAATACTGTATTTTCTAGAATTTCTTTAATTTTATATTTATTCAGTTCTTTATTCTTGATTTCAGATAAATATTATCTAGTATTTTAAAGTACTTTTTCAGTTGGTAAGATATAAAATATTAAATATATCTATATATTTTTTAATAAAACAAGTTTATATATAACTGGTTCAATCTATTTTAAAACTTTAAAAGATCTAAATTTTTAATAATTAAATTTATTACTTGATTATTTTATTTTTATATTTCTTTATAAAAGATATATTCTTTTCTCTTCTTTAAAAGTACTGACAGTATCTTCCAGTATTTTTTATTATAGTATTATTTTATCTATTTACTGTAAAATTCTAAGTTTAATTACAGTTACTTATACAATTTTCAAAATTCTTAAATTTTTATCTTTTCTAGATATACTTTTGTTTCTATATATTACAGTATTTATAAAATATCTGATTTTTATTTATAATTTGCAAAGTATAGTATATATTTTATTATTATATATTTTAAACTGTTATAAACAATTTATATTATTAATAATAATAAAACTCAGTTATTTTGTTAATTATTTATATAATTTTATAGATATTACTCTACTGTCTAGTTCAATTTTTCTATTAATCTATTTATCTATAGATAGTATACTATTGTAGCTTGGTATTTTATATTTAAATATACTATAAATATCTTCTAAAAGTATTTTATAAACTTTAAATCTCTATCTAAGATAATTTCTTTAGGCAATTTATAGTTTATAAATATATTCTATAATAATATATATACTATCTCTGGTACTGATATTCTTTCAATAAATAGTAAAAAGTATATATATTTAATTAATTAATTTATAACTGTTAAAATAGAATTATATTCTATTTCTATTTACAGTTTCTTGAATTTCAGTAATTTTATAATAAAATCTATTACTATTAATTTCTATAATATTTATAAGTAAGGTATCAGCTGTAGCAAGCTATATCTTTTATATTAATTTACTTTATTTTATATACAATTGCAGTTTTATATATGATCTTTAACTGATAACTATAATTCAGGCTAGTAATAATTTCTTGAAATTCTCTTTTAAATTTTTTTAATTTTAAAATATTCTGCTATTGAATTATTGTAATTCTTTTATATTTAATCTTTAATACAGTGAAGTTATTCTATATTTAAGTTTATAATTCATTTTCAAGCTCTATCAATATAATAACTAATTATATAGCTTTTAAAGTCTAGTAGTTAAAGACTAAAGTATTTGTATCTTTAGTAGTCTTGAAAAGTACTTGTTTCTCTTTATAAACTGTTATCAGATCTGATTTTCTATTTAATATATCTATTTAAATATTATCTTTTTCTTTGCAATACTGTATTTTAAAATTATAAACTACTAAGATTTCTAATTAATAAGCTTGATATTATATTAACTCTTTTATAGTTATAAAGTATTAAAGATTATAATAATTCAAAATTATAATTATCTAGTAATTTATATTTTTTAAATATATTTATTATTTTTTCAGTACTGCTACAATTGCAAGTAATTATTTATTATAAATATTGTAATTCTATTCAATTAGTATTATTAATCTTATATAACAAGTAATTAATTTCTTTTTATCTTGATTATCTTCTTGCTGTAATCTTACTTTAATTATATAATTTAATATATTTATATCTATAATTACAGATTTTATAGAATTGAAATATATCTATTTTTTTTTTCAGAATGCTTTTTTGATAATTTTAAATACTTTCTACTGTTATTCTCTTCAATAAAACTCAATATCTTTCTTAAAAAGTAATATAAGAAGTTTTATTAAATTTAAAAATTCTTTTATAAACTGTTAGTAATAGTTTATAAGTTTATATAATATCTAAACTTCAGTTACAGTTTTCAGTATTAGCTACTTTTCTATTATTTAGATCTTTACTAGATCTATTTATATATTTTCTGTAGTAATAATATATTCTAGAAATTTAATTTCTTTCTTAAAAAATTTATATTTTTCTAGTTTTAATAGTATATCTTTCTTTTATAGCCTGTTGAGTACTATTTTTATTTTCTTAGTATATTTTATTCTTGTACTATTAGTAAAGATTAGAATATTATTTAAATATATAACTATAAAGTTATCTAGAAAATTGTAAAGAAGTTTATTAATTATTACTTGAAATCTTACTAGTATATTAATTAGCTTGAATAATATAACTAAATATTCAAAATATTTATAGTATATTTAGAATACTGTCTTCTATTCTTCTTCTTCTTTAATTCTGATTTACTTATATCCCACTCTCAAATCCAGTGAAGTAAACTATTTAATTTCTTAAAATTAGTTTTATATTTCTTTAAGTAATAGATATCAGTTCTTAATTATAATACTATTTAATTATTAATAATTTATATACAATTATAACTTGTTATTTTTTTTTCAGTATAAGAAAAATAGAGTATCCTGCTAGTAATATTAATAATTTAATAAATTTTTTCTTCAGATTCTTATTAATATATTGATATAATTTTTTTAACTCTTTTTTATTTAGTTAATATATTAATCTATATATCAGTTTTTTTTCTTCTAGCAATAATATCTTGTAGTTCTATTTTCTATATTTTAATAAATTCTTAGATAGCTTTTTCTCTTCAAATATTTCTCTATAGTTCTAGTATTTCTTAAATACTATCTTTCTAATTTTCTCAGCTATATTCTAGCTTATTTTCCTGAATAAAGTCCTAGTAGTCTTTCTATTTTTAATAATATTTATCTATTTAATTAATTGTTTTTGTACTGTTTATTCTTGATTATTCAGTTTATTTATTACTGTAGTCTTATATCTGGTTTTCTATAAACTGTAGTTAAGTTCTGGTATTAAATCTGGTACAGGGGAATATCTATATCTATTTAATCTTATTATTCCCTTCTGCCAGTATATATTGAAGTTATATAGCTTTAACTAGAGTAATTTTAAGATTATATTATAACTTTCTAGATTGATTATATTGAAGTTTATAAATTTTGATATCTCTGTATTATTAATAATTCTTGATATATTTTCTATTATATAAAGTCTAGCTAATTTTTATTTAATCTATTTAATTAATATAGTTATTTCTTTAATTCTGTTAATAGCTCAGTTTTTTTATAAAATTTCTGTTTATAAGAATTCCAGTTGTCTCTGAATTAATTAAAATATATATATAGTATTCTTTCAAGATTATAGTAACTGCTAGATAGCTGTTTTAATCTATATTAATTAATAACTATTCTATTATATTGTTTACAGATATTTATTTATAATAATATTATTATTTTCTATCTGCAATTGTAAAATATTAGTTTTCTATTTTAATTTATATAATAGATCTTTTAAAATTCTTTTAAATACTGTTATTTATTGCTTGATTAGTTTTTTTTAAATTTTAAATATTCTAGATTTAATTCTTTTTAATTAATTTTATAGTATCTTGACTTTATCTTGCTATAAATCTCTAATTATTATTTCAGCTTGTATTTTCTTGTATTAGATCTTATAATATATTTATAACTTAATATTTTTATTATATTAATAATATTATTCTTCTTTCTAATATTTTATTAATTTTACTAGCTTCTATATATAATTAATCTTATATATATTGTATTCCAGTTTCTTATATATTTTTATACAGTATACTCAAGGTATTCCTGTATATTATAGATAATTGATATTATACTATAGATAATCTATTTATTTTTTAAATATAAAAATTAACTCTTTAGAATAGCTTTTATTACTGATCTGTATTTTCTATAGTAATTATAGAAAGTATTTATTTACTTATTTTTTTAATAGTATATTCTGCAATTATTTATTTAATATAATAACTAAATCAATACTCTAATCCTGTACTTATTATTATTTTTTCATCTAGTTTAATAATAATTAATTATTTCTTAATTTATTCTGTAATAGATATAATCTATAATCTCTTTCTACAGTTCTTTTATATTTTTATTTTTATTAAAGTTTGAGATTATATACTGTTTTAGCTACAATTTTTTAATTTAAATTACTTTCAGCTGCTTCAGTAAATCTGAATAATAATAATTATCTTTTATTTTCTA
>PDNA01000035.1:0-206643 GCA_002573605.1 Polytolypa hystricis UAMH7299 | reverse complement strand
TGTAGGAATTTGATGAATTAGTCAGAGAAGAATGAGAATTCGAAGAACTTACTTCTTGGTGGGTGAAGAAAAAGGTGCATGGAATTCGAATTTCAGACCCCTGTCAGGGGAAGCATACTAACGAAGATTCCGGGTCTAAGCATAAACAAAGCCTTATCGGAAAAAGATAAAGCCCGATAGACCGGAAAGCCAGGGTTAGCGTCGACTCTATGACAACTTCCTCTCTGACCCCTCGAGGAATTCCATATTGTGAACGATAGAATGTATGTAGGCTGTCGTGGCTTCACTATGCTAGCATACACTATTGCAGATTCGAATTACACATTATCAAAATTCTTGAAGCAAAGAGAAAGTAAAGAGGGAGATCGACAAGCTTCTGGCATATTTGAAGCAGCAATGACAGCCAACAGGTCCAACAGAAGATGGGACTAGGTAAGAACATTTTCTGAAGGAAAAAAAAGAAAAGGTGAAGAAAAGAGAAGAGAGCACCCAAATGAAACTGTTTCAAATGAGCAACAAAAAGGACCACCCAAAATTTCGAAGAACTGCCTCCTGGTCCAGGGGTGCTTGGCACTTTTCTTGACATCCACCGGAGAAGTGAATAATGAAGGAAACATACATGAAGGATAACATATCCCGCTTATCAGGATTCCCCTGCTATTATATAGGGATGAAGGCTGTCATTGGGACCTCAAGCTTTTTGGGTTCCCTCACTATACCGACTCGCGTTTCACCCTCACGGGCATTCCGTCGGGCGTCAACTCACCCCGAAAACTCGGATCATAATCCAAACTCTGCTCATCCAGCGTCGCCACATAGCGATTCCTGCCTCCTCTCTTTCCATGCGTCGTCGCGTAATGCACATTCAAATTATCATTGCGGGAAAACCCGCGCTTGCAGCCGGGGACCCAGCAGGTATGCGGCTTCTCCTTGGAGTGGCATTTCATGTGCCGTTTCAAGTGCTCTTGACGCTTGAAGCGGCCACTGCAACCTACTTCCGGGCAGTGGAAGGGCACTTGCTTGATTATTGTGGGTAGGTTTTCGAGGCGGAGATCGCGCTTTCGTTGGGGTTTGGTGGTGGATCGGAGAGGTGGGTCTGATGGTAGTGGCAGTGGTGGTAGTGACTGTCTGCAAGGTGGGGAGGGGCTTTGTGGGGGTTTCGGAGCTTTAAGAAGGGTGACTTTGTCGGATTTATTTGATGATTCTAGACTCATTGCGGGCGTGAGGAGGGTTGACTGCTCGGAGAGTGGACTTTCAATGGTCGGTTCAGCGTCCAATGACTGGCAGGTGTTTCCGTGATCATTCCCATAACCCGTGAATTTGGGAAATTGGTAATTGCAAAGATGGTGCTGGAACCCAAAGGGTGCCGCTGTTTCAATGGAGAGCCCATGCAGCACTTGGAGGGAAAGCATGCGGGCTTCTTCATAAGTCCCTGGGATATAGGGGCTTCCAGGCATTCCATCGATTCGAAAATAGGTTACATCCGCTGCTTCGGAGGGGTATGATTGTGAAAGGCAATCTTGGACCGATTCTGGAAACTTTTTTTTCCAGGTCTTCCACTGGTGCAGCTCAATGTCCGTTGGGGTGATCGAGCCTAGATCATCTTTCCAGGTATCCGTCGAATCAACGGACATATGTCGCCCAGCACCGCCTCTGGGGAATTGGAGCAGTGAATCCATGAATTCTCAGGATTTGAACGAATGGTAGTTAACATGAACGCGGTACTCGATGTTTGTGTGATTTTATTATGCAGTGGGCGTAGCCCATCCTCGAACTCTGTGACCCTCGACGTTGGTGCGATATCGCTGGATTCCTGGCCGAATGTTAACCACTACAATATTTAGGGAGATTCAGGCGAAGAAGGATGTTCTGAACTGCTTTAAAAATTGTCAACTAACGGATGGCTCACCTTCCAGCGGCTTTCTCCTCTAGCGCCCGGTGGAAAGATGGAATTAGATCATTTAGATAACGACAGGCTTTTTTTTCTCGTCAGGCTATGTGCCGAAAAGTGCAAACAAACCTCAGTGTACGCTCGACGAATTTCTTCCCTCTGTTCGCTTTATACTGATCTAGAATTTAATAGCTCAGCATTAATGAATGCTCACACAAGGACTGCCAAAGGCGAGCTTAATTGGGGTCGGCTCGTCCGAGGCAAGACCTGCAACTACCCTGCCGCTGGTGTCGAATAGGTAAATCCAGATCTTCTGCCACAGATTTTACAGCTTGTGTGGCATTTGGGCGAATGATGGCGCTGCAGGGTGTGGGGAACTCGAAAGCTTAGGGGTCAGGTCCGCGCAGCTTGCCTATGCGTCCATCCCGCAAACGACGACCCAGGGTTGGCCACGTTTGTGCAAATGCTAGCTCAAATATGTGGAATATCTTCAGAACCTGCATAGTGGTACCTCCCACCATCTTAGCTCAACGTGGGGAAACCTCGTCTGCCTCCTGCATTACGTTGCTTCAAGCAGAGGCCCTGGTTTCTGCTGAGTACACCCCATCTCCTCAGTGGATGCGGCTTGGGGCAGTGCCTTTGCGTTTAGTTGCATGGCGAACGTCAGCTCACAGCCTCTAGCATCGGTTGGCAAGGCTGCACTAGGCCGCTCTTTCCAAAACAAAGAGCGTATTACTCTTGATGAGGGATAGCTTTCTTTGGATACGCCAATATGGCGGGGCTTGATGATTTGTAGAGGTGCAAATCCGTTCAATCACGATTCACCCAGAGTCGGAGAGCAGGCTGAGCCAATCCCTGCCGTCGTTGACGCGAGGATCTGTGCGTTCAGGACATGCAGTTTTTTTCTCTTTCTTAGTCCGTGCGGGAAGTCTACGAGATGATGTCGTTTCTCCGACTCTTCAGGATGGAAAAAGTGGGTCGTGGCTGTTTTTGGCTTGGGGGGACTGTGGAAATCGATTCGATGCTTCATTGCTTCTTAGTGCTTGGCTTCTCTAATCTGTGCAGGCGACAAATCAGAACGAGTGAACTATGCAGTTAACGACGCCATAAAAGATACCAACTAGGGCAAACAAAGTTTCCGCTAACAGGTCACTACGCTAGAACCCATCCCCATGCTTAGTGCTGATTGTTCGCGGCCGTAAAAGGCACGTTCCGCAAATCGCCGTATTTCCGGTCTCGAGCGTTTTGAAGTGATGTGATCAATCGAGCGCAGCACCCTTTGACAGAGTATATAAATTCCGCTTCGGTGAAAACCTCAGAAGAGTGTGCCTGAGGAATTTAACCGTCGTGTCAACAATATTTCCCGCAGGCGTTTCCTTTCCCTCAGAAACGCCTCTTCCCTATGAGATGTTTACTTTCATATCATATGCTGCCGGTCATTATTAACTGATGAATCATAATAATGTCATTTTTGCAGATTTCGTCGTGTTGAGCTGCCCAACATCCACACTTCCCGCTGCGCAAGACTCAGACCATTCCTCAGAGACAAGGACCACGCGTTCGCTAGCGTTGACTTGGTGGTTGCTGACCCGCACATCCAGGATCTTGAGATAAGTATGCACCCAAATGCGACCATAATCGAAAGCTGAAGCAGACATCCTTGCCCGTCGTTCGGCAGAGTACCTTGAACAATGACGTCCCTACTTGCCATGCATGCTGGTTTGCATTGTGATTTTTATGGAAATAACACGAGATGTCCTTGCCAATTTCATGCTGATATCGACAGTGCTGCATACATGCAGATGGCCTAGACCTCCCTACATTACTCGTGCCGCTGCAAACCTGCAGTCAGCAGAGGGCTTGAATTCATTAATCTGCAATTGGGGGATCCTCTGGAAACTGGAGGTAAATCTACATGTTTGTTACGAGGGTAGATCTCAGAATTTTGGATGTGTCAACCCTTGCCGTGGGATTGTTCGTCTCCTGATGCGATTTCCCGTGCGCACTAACCACAGATTCATGTTGGTCTATCTTTGTGGAGTGTGCTCCCATGTCGGTACCGAATTAAACGCATCTGATTGACATAAAACCAAGAAACAACCCCGGCAAATCACGGTTAAGTCCAGCTACATATGCGGATTCGTCAGCCTGAAGAAATCGAGGACTTGGCTTTGATCCGCAAACTTTATGTCAAACCCGGAACGCGGCACCTAGCCAGGCTTAATTATCAAGCATTGACATAGTAGCTGACCGTTTTTCGCACTTGGGGATTCGCATCCTTTCTTCCCGCATCCTGCATCGAATCATATTGACTTTGTTGTTCAAGCTGGACGACTGAGACACATAGCTGGACCGCCATTTTAGTTACAAATGGGTCATCATAATTCCATTCCTCACACCCTTGGGGTTGTATATGTGGCCATCTGATCTTGATCTATGATCTACGACCAATGCTTGCTCAACGGAAGCTCCTGTCGTCGTCAGGCCATTCACTTCCAGGATCCCCCCTGAGTATGTCACCCTACAAAACCCAGGAAAACTGGATTTTACCGTCTCTCTCTCTCTCGCTTTCACTACTTGAGCACTTGGCCGTCCCACACCCCCCTGCTTTCCGTGGCTGTTGTTCGCAGTTAGATAGATCATAGATCAGAGATATCTCGGGCCCGTCGGCATAGCTCTCACCGATTTTTTTCAGCCAGGTGAGGCCACCGGCGCCGGAAAGACCAGCCATGCGAGAGAAGCAAAAAAGAAGAAGCAAAAAATATATATCGGGAACGCCGTTTGTGGTTTTGCTTTCTTTTTTTTTACAAGCTCCCTCCTCCAACCCGCCCCCCTTGTTACCCGTGCTCCTGGATATACATACGAAGTCGAACATATGTTCTACACTTGCTGGGCCCCGTGAATTGTGGGGACGAGGGCTGGTAGTCGGGCATTGGCAGGCCGCGTCCCCGTTTTCGATATATGTATGTATGTATGTATGTACTGTACATGTATACATAGAAGCGAAGAGAGTGCGCTGCATATTGCGGCTCAGCGCCTCCATTTCTTCTTTTCTTTTGGTACATCTAGTATGCTTTAGATCGAACGTGTTTTGTTCTTTCTTTTTGCGTTCCACGTTTTTATCCGATCTAGATCCCCGCCCCCTTACTAACATCGACAGAACTAGATAGACCCCGAAGGTAAGGAAAAAGAAAAGGTTCAAGCATCTAAGTAACGGATGCGAGTGAGTTGGTGGCTGGCTGGGCAAAGACGTCTGTATGTATGTGCAAATATCCACAGCAATAGCAACAACATGGGGGAATCCAATCACGCACCATGCCACTTTGTGGACTGATGTGTTGGGAGGTAAAACGTTAAGACTAGAAATATGGAGGGGAAAGTCGTACGTTAGGGCGGTTTGACATATAGATAGAGACTATTTGTTTTAGAAAGAAATCCATACCTCGAATGAGAACAGAATAAAAATATGATAAAATAAAAAGAAGCCGTAAGTTTTAATCCGTAGTGAAAAAGGATTGATTTGTTTTTTTTTGTAAAGTACACTTTGGCGCGTTTACAATCAAGAGCGAGAGAGGCGGGGGAAAAAAAAGGAAGGGAAAGGAAAGGAAAGAAAGAAAGATTTCCCAAAAGGAAAAGAGAACAAACCACCATACAAAGAACCATCGTTAAATTGAAAAAAAAAGAAAAAGAGAAAGAATGACCACCGACGAGATCGCCTTTACCTAACCCTGCCCACCCACACACTCCCGCAAAGCCAGAAAAAAAAACAAAGAAACAAAAACAAGGAGTTGGTAAAAGAAGGAAGATTGAGAAGAAGCAAAACATTGGATAGAAGGGGAAAATGAATTGCACGTGAAAAATGTAAACCAAAAAAAAAAATCCCGCAATAACACCACCCTCCCCTGAGCATTAATGTCTGTTGTTTTTGAAAGCATGAACTGGGCGAAAAAAAAAAAGAGGACGTGAAGATAAAATCTCGGAGGGAAAAGCACGAGTAAGCCCCCCGGGTGCAAGTTGAGGAGCGCGGGAGAGACGAATGGGGTGAGAGGAATGAGGGGTCCGAGGAGGGGGGGAGTCGAATGACAGAAAGTAGAATGTTATATAAACGGGCATCAGTGTAGAAGCAGAAACATTAGAATGCCCAACGCCGTGATACCGCCCAAGTCTTCCGGTGCAAAACGAAAATTTAAGAGAAAAAGAAAACGCCAAGATAACGCCAGAAGATGTGGACGAAAAGGAAAACAAAAAAGAAATATTCAAAATATCAAAGAGAAAGAGAGAGAAATCTATTTCCCCATGCCGTTCTGCATCAAACCGTGTTGTTGTTGTTGCTGTTGTTGTTGTTGTTGCTGCTGCTGCTGCATGGCTTGCGCCTGCGCCTGGGCGGCCATCTGGGCTCGTTGCTGACCTTCGTGCCGCATCAAGTTGGCTATCCATATCTTCGAAGCCTTTTCTAGCCCATCAACATATTGTTGGCGGATCGCAGGCGGCCATGCTGCCGGGTGGCCATACTGTGGCATGAGTCTCTGGGACATGTCAGCGCGTGCTCGGTGGAGGTGTTGGTTGTACATTGTGTTATATCGGGCCATGGCCTTCGTTCGCGGATCGTTGGGGTTGCCGGCTTGTCCCGTAGGCATGAGTGGCGTCTGCGATGGCTGCGCGGGATTTCCCTGCTGCTGGTGGTTCTGGGAAGCCTGTTGCATTTGGGCTAATTGTACACGCATAAGCTGTGCTTGGTAGGCTTGGGTCTGGAGATTAACGTTCGGATGTTGCTGCTGTTGTGCCTGTTGCGCTTGCTGAGCTTGTTGCTGTTGCTGTTGCTGTTGCTGCTGTTGCTGTTGCTGCTGTTGCTGCTGCTGTTGCAACATCTGCTGCTGCTGCGCCTGCTGGATGCTTTGGTGAGCGTGTGTATTAGCATGAAGCTGGGCCATTTGTTGCGGCGTAAGCTGCATCCCTTGTTGTTGCGCGAGTATGTGCTGTCGTTGCAACATGGCATGTTGCTGCTGTTGAGGCGTCATCCCCATTCCGTTTACGTGTTGCCCTGGCATCACAGTGTGACCTGCAGCAGGAGCATGGGCCATGGTAGAAGCGATCGGGCTTGCGTGAGTCATACGTTGAACCGGCGTTGTGTTCCGCATAACGGGCGTGGCGTGTGACATGGCAGGAGTGCCCTGATGAATCTGCGGAGTCCCATGTCTACTTTGACTTTGCTGACTTCGAGACACAACCATGGGATGGGCCATGACCCCGGGATGACCGTGCTGCAGACCGGCAGTAACTTGAGGAGGACTTCCTGCTCCCTGGGCGGAGCTTGTCATAGTCATTGGTATGCCTTGAGTCGTCTGGGGTGCCATTACATTGCCGACAAGTGGGGATGAAGCATGGGGAGTCGTGTTGCGCACAACCGGTGATGACTGTTGCGCCTGTGTTACCGCATTGACAATTTGCGACGGTTGTGGATGTCCTACTGGAATCACGCCACTGCCTTGAGATGGAGGGCGACGGTTCTGCGCAGCGGCAAGTTGAGCGTGTGCTTGCGCTTGGACAGCCGCCTGCTGAGCAGCAACGTGCTGTCTTCGGGCATCTTCCCTGGCTTGTTCTTCCGCTTGACGTTGCTCCAAAATCCGTCGTTTCTCCCTTTCAGCCTCTTGCTGCTGTCGCTTGGTATGGTCTTGCTGGACCTTCCTCTCATGTTCCAGTTTTGCTTTTTCTTCATGCTGCATACGGATATTCTCGAGGGTTTTGAACCTCGAGAATCGAGGCTCGAAAGGAGCTGCTCCGCTTTCGTCATCAACAGTAGATTTGGCGCCACCAGCACCGCTCGAGGTGGTGGGTTCAAGTCTCTCGTCCATGATAAGCATAAAGCGCTCTTCCTCAGCCGCGAGTGCCTCGTCGGCGGCCAGTTCAGCCACGGTGCGGCGCCTCGTCTTTGGTGATGGAGGTCTCGCCCTGTGCAACGGATTCTCAAGGAACTTAAGCAGTTTTTCGCTGGCTGCTAAGCTATCCACGGGATCAAGATAGAGTGGAGGCGCAGTTGCTCTAATCAGTTTCGCCTCAAAGTCTAGGAGCTCTTGGGGCTCAACCATCATCTTTTGTCTCTTAGCTGGTGGAGCGCGATCGAGCACAGGGGATGACGGCAACGCTGACAGTGGCGTGGGAGGTTGTTGATTGGAGGAACCTGCACGCGAACCGCTATAAGCTTGAGATTGTCGGCGGTTGTTTGCTCTGGGATCCGGCGTCATCGACAAGAGAGTTAACTCTGCTTGTAATGACTGTGGTGTTGGATGTAAAACTGTAGTGAAGACTTTAGGTTTAGAAGCCTGTTGCTTGCCGTTACCTGAGCCCTCGGAGCTTTCAGTTCTATTCTTAATCGGCTCTGAGCTGCCGGAGGCCGCGTTCGGGCTAGGTTGCGCCTTGTCATCCTTTGGCTTCAGGTGGGGCTGATTTTGTTGCGGGTATGGCACGTAAGGGGACGGAGTGATATGTTGATTATAGTTATGTAGAGAAAAAGGAGCGCTCTTTTCACTGGAAGACGAAGTCGGGGAGGGTGTGGGCTGAGTCGCAACAGACTTGTGGTCTACTACACGAACAATGAGGCAGTCTAGAACTCATGGATTAGCTTATATCCTCCCGCTATCACGAAAGATCACTGCGTACTCTCGTAAAATCGAACTCCGCCCTTTATCAGCTCCTCCACCATGTCGTGAGGGACGGTGCCAGCTTTGAGATGCTCTATGATCAGCTTCATTTCGGAATTGTAGGGGAAGCTTCCATCCTGTTGGTCAAAACGAAAATGAGTCGGGTGAAGGTGTATTGTGAGGGACGGGGTGCATTTCGAGTATTTGTTAAGGATGTAGGAGGTTGTTTTCACTGCCACACGCGCACTGTTAGCTTTCGCGAGCGCGACCTTAAGATCCAAATCAGCGCATGAGATACTAACCGTAAGGTTCGGGAAACTTCTTCGATTGTCGACGGTCGCCATTCGCTCCATCCGCGCCATTGATTTTGGCAGAAGGTCGCTGTAAACGGGAGGCAGGGTCTCCAGACCTTTGTGACTCCTTCCTCGGTCGTGCGGTTGGTCGGCTATTTGCGCCATTCGCGACCGCGCCAGCAGTCGGAGTCACCGACCCAGATTGCTTCATACTCGACGTTCTATTTGCAGCTGCCAGCGGCGACGGGGACGGCTGCGAGGACCGGATGCCATTTACGCCGGTCTGAACGAAGGTCGGGGGAGGGCGTTTGATCTTGGGAGGGTGGGCGGGGGGCTTTGTGGACACGGCGGTCGCCATGCTGGCAGAATCCGCCACAACGCTCGGCGCGCCCAATTTTGCCGGCGGAATGCGGCGGTCAGCACGCTGTCAAGTGGACGCAGAGAGTGTTGAGAACCCCGGAAGTCGATGATGTCGTCGATGCGCGAGACATGTGGGGAGATAGGAGGGTGGTGAATCCGGGGCGAACCCACGTGTCCGGGACCGACTCCGGAGCGGGATAGAAGGGGTCGGAGAGGCCCAAATGGCAGGTAGTCAACAATGCAAGGGACCAAAGCAATTTAGAGAGGCGCAGAAGGGCCGCTTCGATGGAGCTCGATGTCTGCTGGATAAAAGCCGATAAAAGCCCATGTCGTCGCTCGATGATGCCAAGGATGAGGCTCGCAGGGCACACGTGATGTTGGCAGCTGTCAGGCTGAGTCAGCATACAGCCACGTGACATTTCGGATATCCATTGATTCTCTGTATTACTCTGTAGTATGTCTCCAGATATTATTACTTGGAGTGACTGTGTGCTAAATCAGACACTGCGTTGTTTGCTTGTCTGCTGCATCAGTGGTCTCGTGCTTCATTTTGTCTACGGGCTTTGGCCCCTGTCATTCTATCCAAGTGCCTCATTGACGTGCCGAGTCCCCACAGCCTCTAACTTTTAAATGGATTAATATCTCGATCTCGATCCTTACAAGGCACCGGAGAGGTGCCTTATTCCAGGGGACCAGGGGGCTCAATCAAGTCCAGGCCACTTGATCTTGCTGTGCGTACATATTGCATTGCTGAGGAATTGTCACTCCCCAATTTGCAGCAGCAAACTGCTTTCAGAGCCTAGTTTGCCTTGACACACAATGCCTCCTTTACCTGTCCCGTACCACGGAGCTGTTTTCGCTGCTTGCAAGTTGATGATTGTCGATCGATCCGCTAGCACTGTCTTGGCATCTCTATCTCAACTTCAGCTGTCAAATTTGAGTTAGCATCATACAAACAGGCTCCCCGCCTACGCCCGTAATACCACCATGAGAGCCAGCCAAGTGCCCGACCGTATCAATACATCGCATTGATACTGATCGTCGAAAATCCTGGCAGCGCCGGATCAGCCTTCACAAACACCTAGGAATCCTGCAATCAGCATTATCATGATGCAAATACTGCTATACCTTTATGCAATCAATTAATGTGAACGGAGAAACATATGTCCCTAGGTAATCCCAGCAGATAAATGGGCCATGTGCTATGGACTTGACTGAATCCTCCGGCCCTTCAAAATGGTTTCGCTGTTTGCTCGCGAGAAGGTTTACTTCCGTTCCCTGCAAGGTATAAGGAAGGTACACTATGCGAGCTACAACTATGACTGTGATCCTTATTAGCTCAGGGAGCTTCATTCCTTCCCTCTTCTAGATTTCCTTCGTGGCCTGCCCTTTCCTACACATGAACACTTTCAACGTTCTCCGCCACGAGAGGTTTCTCTTGCAGATGCGCTCCTCCATTCTACCGTATTCTCCTAAAGCATTCCTAATAGCTGGGATCTTGCGGGAACCGCAGCAGTAAACCTCTGCTAATGGTCGACTGGAGTCCGGCGGTTGTTATTCCCGTCATTATTCTAATTGGCATTGCGTTTTTACCGGATACACTATCTAGGATTGCCTTAGCGTCTGCGTTAGACTTGGCGGTGCTGTCTTGCTGCAGCTGGCTCTACGCTCATCAAGTGACAACGAGTACCTGTTATCAGCATATTGACGCCTGTTCAGTGCGCTGTGGTCCTTGCACTCCGATAGTCTTGTGGGAATATTTTCATCCGGCCAAGTGGGGACTCCAAAAGGCACCAGTCGCAATTCATTTACTGTGTTAAATGAGCAGTATGTTCGTGCTGGGGTCCTGTGAATTGATTTTTCAACCGATGGTCTTCCTGCTGCCCCTTTTTGCCTGATACTCCCTCGCCAGCTTGATCCGATGGTCATTTTCTTCGTGGTTCCGGACACTTCAAGGACAGTTTCAACACCTGTCGTCTCTTTCATCGGTCTCAACTTCCTGGTGCCCTTCTTACTGCTGCAGCTTGTGGTGGCAACGACGGAACTGAGCCAGTTAACAACCCTGAACAACTTGTCTATATCCAGCATTAACATGGCGCCAGCGGCGGACCCCTCTCACTCCAGCGCCAAAATTCCCATCGTCATCAAAGGATT
This sequence comes from Polytolypa hystricis UAMH7299, assembly GCA_002573605.1. Taxonomy (NCBI): domain Eukaryota; kingdom Fungi; phylum Ascomycota; class Eurotiomycetes; order Onygenales; genus Polytolypa; species Polytolypa hystricis. The sequence goes on along the minus strand of PDNA01000035.1, from coordinate 195,307 downwards.
CGCTGCTCTAGGAGATTCGTATGCTGCCGGCGTCGACGCGGGTGATATGCTTTCTAGGAGTTGTTGGCGTTTCAGTGATGGCTATCCTGGTCAATTGAATCGTTCTGACCTGCTCCCACCGAATCACACCTTCGAGTTTTATGCGTGCACCGGCGCGGTTATGCGAAACCATTGGCACTCAGCAGCTCGTCCAATACTTCTTAGGAGAAAAGAGATTTGGGAGCAGATCCGTTCTATCAAGAACCCCGACTTTGTAACATTGTCCATCGGAGGTAACGATGCCCGCTTCTACGATATAATGAACAGTTGTCTGTATAGGTTTACCGGACCTCGTGCCACACCTTGCGATACGGTATTAAAGGAAACAATAGCTAGAGTTCAAAGCGATGAGTTTGCAGAGACATATAATAGGGTTATCGATGAAATTCTGGCGACGAATTCTGCAAACACATTTAGAGTCTTTGTTCTTGGATACAGCCATTTTTTTGATGACGCTCTGACTGACGATTGCAATGATAGAAGCCTTGGTTTCTGGAGGTTGTGGCAACCGAGACTGACAGTCAATCTCCGCCGGAGACTCAATGCCGCAACCAGGGGCCTGAATGCACGAATTGGTCAGATCGTTCGAAACCGCGATGACGAGCGCGTTATATGGGTTAATTGGTCTCCGAGGTTTCATGGGCACCGATTCTGTCGCCCAGGAAGGGGGATAATGGACAAGACTACCTGGTTTTTCGATGCGGCGTTCCGTACCTTTGCAATTGGTGGCATTGACCCTCAGACTTGCGAACAGGATCCGGCCTTTAACACATGGGCAGCGGAGGCTCTTTGTGGCATTGCAATTACTCACCGCGACTATCCCGACCTAGAGCCTCAGGAAGGGGAGCTTGAGACACTGGTTATACCCTATATTGGCCCGGACACAGCAAGGCTGTTTCACCCCACGCTGGAAGGCTACGCTGCTATTGTGGAAGAGATCAGGGCTATGTGGCCGTATAAAGGATTAGCCGCCGAGCCTGAATCCTTGGATAGGACGGAGGGCTTGCACTTGACATGAGGGCCGGATCAATGAATTAGTTTGTGTACGCGGCATCAACAAGACGGCAAGCGCATCTTGGTAGATTGATCCAATTCATCCTCCGAGACTTTGGAAGCCGGTACTGATCATCGTTTCCTCGATTTATTCTCACCGTTCGATATGCTCGTCAGTTTTCTTTTCCAGGCGGCAATACTGCAAACGGTTCAATTGGTGCTCATCGAAGATCGGTTTCCCTCCTTCCACGAATACCAACAGGCCACCACGTGTCAGAACATAAAAGGGGAGAGATGCAGCTTTATCGCTTTTGTGTGGTGATACATGTATTTATGTGCTTGTTTGGCGTGTTTTATTGGGTATACCTTGTCTCTGCTCGTAGGAGTGGGCGTTTTTGAATATGGCAAGTGGTACTGGGATATTAAGAAATGAAAGGAGGTTGAGCTTGATGCTAATGCTCCAGTTAAAGAGGCGCGGTTGATTGAATAGTTTCCTGGTAGTGGTTACCATCGATTTATATGAAGAGCCGTGAAAAGTAAATTTCGTGTTTGTCTTATCTTTCTCCCATATTAAAGAAGTATGCAGGAAGAAAAGGCTGCAAAAAGCCATGAACTATCCCTTTCCCTCTATATATAAAACAAAGACTAATTGCATACGTCATTTCTAGCGCTCTTATACTGCTGACATGGCCCCGCAGCCTCCTAATTATGGAGTTCCGTTGTTATGTACCTGCTCAAGGCTAAGATTGTAAAGCCATGGATTTTCTTTTTCTATTTTTCTTAAATGTTGCATGTGATATTGACTATTTCAATTGCGCTGTAGGGGAACGGCTTTAACATATATAAATAGGAGCTAAATACAATACAGGATGTGGGAGTGACATTGTGTTGGGGGGGGGGGGGTTCTTTACAGCCGGGGACGGATTGAGAGCAAAAAAGGGGCAAACAAGGGGAATATATGTAAGAGAAAAAGCCACAAAAAGAGGCGCGGGCATCAAGTAGGTTAAATAAGTAAATAAGCCAACGACACAGTAAGAGGCACGTCACCCCGCAGGAAATTTCATCACAAAAAGAAGTCGAAGCAGCCAGCGGTTTTGGGAAATCATTAAAACCAAAAAAATCCAAGTGCCAAAAGAAAAGTCAAAAAGCAAACCGTCCAGCAGTCCAACCACGAAAAAGGGGAGAAAAAAAAAGGAAAACCGAGAAATTCCACCTATTCATGTCCTGAAACGCGTCTCTTCCAGTCTTCGCCCATCCTAACGCCTTCAACGACAGCAATTCTCTTGCCCAAACCCGTCACACCTTCTTCCTGCCACCACTTGCTTCCCTTCTCTGTACTAACAGCAGTTGCAGTAGCAGCGTCATCGTCGTCGCTATCCACGAGCCCACCCGCCTCACCGCCAACGACAATCACAACCTGCCTCACCCAGCCGGAGATCTGCTGCACGGCGCCGCCTTGCTCTCCAGCCAGGCCTTCTTGGACGTACACGATCTCCGGCGCTAGGTGACGGAGTATATGCACGTAGCCGTTCGCGGTGTTAAAAGGCATGATCATCGTGTCTTTATCGACGAGTGATTGCGCTTGCGTGTACTGTGTGCGGAAGAAGGGGGAGGCGGAGTCGAAGGTATCCGGCGAGCCGGCGGGGCGCGGCTCGAGAGTCGAGAGATCGCCCGCGCTGCCTTCGGCGGCGGCAGCGGCGGCTTCTTCGGGCTCGATGTTCGAGTACGAGGAATTGATAGAGAGCGGGGGACGGGTTTCGGATCCGCTGCCTGTGCCGGTGCGGGGTGAGAGGTTGGGCGCGTAGATTAGCACGAATACGCGGGCTGTGTCGGCGTCGACGTATTCGGGTAGATGGGAGAGGATAGACTGTAATGAGAGTAAATGGTGTTAGTTGGTCTGAGTTTGCTTTTTTGGGGATGAGAGTAGATGGGTAAGAGTAAAAGGGCCAATGGGGTGGGGGAGACATACAGCATGTTCAGATGGATGGCTTTCTTCACTAGCATCTACAGATGGGGCCACGGATGAGATGACAATGGCAACGGTCTTCCGCTTCTTCGCCGCCGCTGCTTGCGCGGCCGGTGGTGGAATGGATGGCGCAATAATACCGCCAGACATGCTACGCTGTTCCGCCGCGGTCACAGCCGCAGCAGCGCGCGAATCCGCTTCTTCCGTCCATCGCGAGTGATCTTCAAACCCGCCCCGGTCTTCCTCCTGGATAGATGTCAATGCACCCCCGACGGCAGAAATGCCTGCGGCCACTCTCCTGCTAGCCCCGTCGAAGAGCTGCTGCGGACTCGGGGTGCGACGCAATGCGTCCTGGAACCGGGAGAGCACGCCGGTATCCTCGCCGCGAGCATGGACGTCAGAGCCCGTGGCGCGCATATACCCTTCGCTCTGCGCGCCGTATTCTGGGCCTGGGCCACCTGCGACTCTACCGGACGTATTGTCGTGGCGGCGGTGATACTCGTCCCCTTCTTCATCGTCGGAGTCGTTGCCTTTTCGCTCGCTCCAGACCCATGCTGCCAGCCCGATTGTTGCGGTTGTGACGGTCACCGCGAGTGGGAGCCAGTAGCCAAGCGCTGAGCGGTTGCCGCTGGTGCTGAAGCCGGTTGGACCCCTGGCCCGACGGCGGGAGTCTTGGAAGTAGTTGTTGGACATGGTTTAAGCGCAATGGAATGGGGAATGACGGTGGTTTGGTTAGGTGGGAAGCTGCGTGATCCACTGGTTGGCAGTGGGCGCATCACATTGTCTCCCTGCTAGAGATGTAGCAGGAACGGAGAAGGATAATGAGGAGGCCGGTTCACAAGGATCACAGAGGGATGGTTGCTAGTGATGTGGAGAGAAGGAAGTAAACAATCGATCAACCTCGGAGAATAACAGGCTGAGTCAGCAGAGACGTGGGGAAATCATGTGGCTGGGCAGTGTCACGTGGCTGCTGACCTCATCCAGATTTTATATCGAAAAACAGTCATTCATTCATTCAGCGAGGAAGAGGAAGAGAGAAAGAGATACCCAGCAACAATAGTACCTCACAGCTACGGGTTATGGATGTGTGCGCGTAGGAGATTTGCGCTATATCAACTCTGCAACCAGCTGGAAATGGAATATATCCGATTTTCGCCCTCCAATTCGTCTATCCTACACCATCGCATCACTCCGACTCCGCGCCAACGAAGCAGCTCATAGCTCTGAAAGACGAGCTCACGGAGCTAAGATCCTGAGAAACCGCATAACTGGGAAGCCCAGAGGAGACCATTACTCATTGAGAAAAGCTCAGCTCTGATATTGCGGAAACGAGAATTGCAAGAAATCCGCCCGTCCAACAACCCCTCCATCACCCCGCCATACCTCCACCCACCATGCCTCACGTTAGCGGACCTGGCCGTTCGGGCTTCCAAGCCCTTATTCTATGCGGTCCCGGGGTCTCTTTAAATACGTTCACATCGAATCCGGAAGAATTCCCGAAAGCGTTGGTCCCGATTGCCAACCGGCCCATGGTGTGGTATCCGCTGGACTGGTGCTATCGCATGGGAGTTACCAGTATGCGCCCTCTTCCCTGCTGTTAGAGTTTTTGATTTCTATCATGGACGCAAAATTTCATGGCGTTTACTCGACCTTGATCTACAATGCCGCTTATGCGTACTTGTATGTACTAACTACTCCCAGATATCACACTTATCACCCCGCCAGCTAGCCAAGGACCTCTTGAGGCAGCTCTCTCGCAGAACCCCCATCTCACATCTCTACCTTCACCCTCTCCATCGCTCGTTGCTCCAACAGACCTGACCCTCACAACTGGAACCGCAGAGCTACTTCGACTGCCCGAAGTTCAGGCGTGCATAAAGACCGATTTCCTCCTCCTACCTTGTGATCTAATATGTGAGCTCTCCGGCGAATCGATACTGGAAGCTTGGATGTACAGTCAAGGATCTCTAGATGGTCTATCAGTTCCTGAACCCTTCTCATACCGACCCTCCAGCACAGTAGGGAGGAATGGAGAGAAAGCTGGAAGGAGAGGTGGAATTGGAGTTTGGTACCCGATGGCAACGAAGCAAGAAGGTGTCAAGGGAGAAGTTGCAGATTTTGTGGCCACTGCACCACTTGATGGAAACGATGCCCCTGTGATAAACTCAGCACGCGACGGTTCTGCATCAGTTCGGTCAGCGCTCTCGAAACTCGTTTATGCGATGCCAATGGATACTTTGAAGGACATTATGGAGGAGAAAAAGGCCTTCCTTGTGCGGCACTCACTTATGAAGAAGCATGCTAGGGTCAAGCTGTTGACTACATACCGTGATGCACATATCTATATATTCCCATACTGGGTAAAAGAAATGGCCAAAAGGAATGAGAAGTTCCAGAGTGTAAGCGAGGACCTGGTGGGCTGGTGGGCAAAAGCCGAATGGCAAGACGGCCTAGCAGAAAAGCTGGGCCTGCGGGAAGTTTTCGAGCATAAAGAAAACTACGGTCTTCAGAGTATAAACCAAGATGAAGACCTTATAGAGCGCGAGATCGATCTTTTGACGATGAGCACGACCAAGTTTGGCGCTTCAAACAATTCAGATTTGCAAGATGCATCCTTCCACGAATCATCAGAACGACCGTCCTTGTTATCACGCACAACAACCATGCTCACCGTGCACGACAGTATTGAATCATCAAACGAACCTCTCACCGTCCCCTCGATCTTCGCATACCTCCACCCATCGCTCCCCACCGCCCCATTGATCCGCCGCGTCGACAACGCCTCCCTCCTCCTCAACACCTCATTACAACTCGCGAAACTCGAGTCCCGCGATACCATCGACCCCGCCGACGCTTCGCCACTATCCCACGCGCACAAAATCGCCTACCCAGCCGGCGTCGCGCCGCGCTCGTCAATCACCCGCGCAGACTGCTTGATTGCCGAGAACGTGACTGTCGAAGAGAAATGCGTGATCAAAGAATCCGTCATTGGCGCAAACTGCCACATTGCCTCCGGCGCGCGCTTGACCAAGTGTCTCCTCATGGACGGCGCGGTCGTTGGCGAACGCTGCCAATTGACGGGTTGCGTCGTCGGGAGGAGAAGTAAGATTGGTCGCGAGAGTGTGCTGAAGGATTGTGAGGTGCAGGATGGAAATGTCGTGCCTGATGAGACGGATGCGAAGAATGAGAAGTTTATGGTCTTTGAAGGGTTGGATCATGATGAGGATGGGGATATGGGTGAGGGCGGGTTTAGTGATGGGGATGATCGGGAGGGGTTTTAGATGTATGATGTTATGTGTGGTTTTGTTTCTGGGGAGTTTATGACTATGGCCTTTCTTTTTCCCCCTGCATGATTGGAGTGGAAGCTTTTTTTTTATTGGTTTGGAATGGTTTAGACATATTACAAGCTAGGTATACCAAAAGAATTCAAGCTCTCTATATCAATCATCTAGTGTAGGATGATGATAAAAACAAATCTGCTGGTTACTTGAAAATATGATGTCTACTTGCAGCCTATTGCTACTTCTTTTACAGATGGTGAGATCTTAGAAGAGTAGCAGCTACTGTTCACACACTCCCTATTCTTTAGATATAAATATCATTTGATATTATTTGAAATCAAGTTTCATTTTTTCTGCAACTAAACATTGTGCCAATCTAAATAAACCTTGTTATAAAAACCACTTTTTTCTTGCCAAAACTCCACAACAGTCTATGTGAATAAAACCATGCATGCCCTTTCTTGTTTTCCCTTTCATGGCGGCATATATATCTTGGCATGCAAATATAACAAGAGAGGGGGAAAAACACAAATTCCAATGTCCATGTCAAGAGGATGACAGCATCAAATCATGGAAAGCAAAAATTCTAAGAAGCAACAAAAGGAGAGGGGGGTAAAAGGCATGAGCAAACAATAAACAAAGGGGGTATCAAAGCACAAAAAAGAATTGCGCACTAGCAAAACAAACAAAAGGAACCTCCCCACTGAACAAATGCTCACAGTGCATCATCATTCCGGCGGCAGTAGTGTTATGAGGGAATTACTAACCATGTCTACTGCCCAGACGGCGAATCATAAAAGTCCAACCCCTCAAGCGCGCCCGGCCCAAGCTGCGGCAGCAAATCCGCAGTCATAGGAACCATCTCCCCGCTCAAGTCCTCGGGATTCGGAAACGAGTTAAGAAGTCCGTTATAATTGACATCGAATAGGTTGGTAAGCTCATAATCGATAGGCGCAGGATACCGACTCCCATTATTAGGCATAGTATTACCATTCCCACCTTCGTGGGGGCGGAAATTGAGTTTACGACGCGCAGACAGATGTAGAGGTGGCGAATTAATAATCGCGCGCGTGTCGTCGGATAGCCAGTCATCGTCGGGCGCCCAGGGCTTATCCGCGACCGCATCGATGAGGGTGCCGCCTACGGCTTCATGATAGCGCCTGATGTTGCGCGCGCCGGGAGTGGGGCTAAATTCGGCGCTTTGGCGTGTATAGCGTCGTGGACGAGGGTCAGTGCCGGAGTTATCGAAGGGGTTGTGGCCGGACATGGGGAACGGGGTCACTTCGTATTCGAAGGGCGCGTCTTGGAGGGAGTCTGGTGCGTTAAGAGCGGATTTAGATGCTTGGTCTCCGGCAGGGAGAGATTTGTCGTGCGCTGCGGTGGGGCTGGTATATGGGGAAGTGGACTCTTCTTCGGAGGATAGAATGTAGGTTTCTGAAGAGTCTACTGGGGGTTCTCTAGGTCCGAGGAATTGACGGCGCTGGCGGGCTGGATGTTTGGAGGGGATAGTAGGGGCGCGTTGTGCGGCATGCTGCTCGGGGAGAGCGTGACGGTCGATGAATTGATTGTCCATGGTGGTGCTTGAATCTTGGCTTGAGTCTTCGATTGAGTCCTGAGTAGATGGATGGAGGTCCTTGGTGGTGGAGATGGGAGTGAAATATATGAGAGGGCTATTTATAGGTAGGTCCCTTCGCGAGCTGCTGGGGGAAGTCCCGGTCTGATATGGAAGATTGAAAAGACCAGACGCGTCGTCCCTGGGTTGCTGGGAGAATGGCGACATCTTTGGCGCGGTACAGTGTGTCCTTGTTTGTGTTGTGCCCTTTTGTCTCGCCTCTCCTTTTCAGGATATTCTTGGCAGGGACAATGCGATGAAATGTTGAAGGTAGTATGCCGACTTTGTATGCGACTTCGGCCCGTTTGGGATGAAAGGGTTTCCAAGTACGTCCTTAGTTTTCGTCGGGGTTGTTGATAGGGATGAAAGGACTCTCTGAAAGTAGCGAGGAAAATGTGTGGTTATAAGCTAAGAATAATGCAATTCACTGGCATTGTCCTTGTGAATTAGCCATTGACAGTGAATGGCTTTGTACCATTCACATTGAAAAGACTGTCGAATTCACCTATTGCTTTTCAGCAGTGAATATCTGTAATAATTCTGGAGGCTGGGAGTGTATTCCAATGTCTTCATAGAGAGAACATAACCCGAGTCATGTCCATCGATATTAAGGACGATAGTCTCAACTCGGATGAATCAGTCCGTCCCATGTTCCCTCCCCATCTACCTTGACCTGAAGAATGCTCGGGGCAGTATAAAGTCAAGCGCCAGATAGCGCCTAACAGGGCATATTCTAAAGGGAAACAAGGGCACTTACCAACATGGTGTAACCTCCCTGATAGGTGGTGCTCTGCATGGTTCCACTCTCCGGGAAATAGTTGCCTCCTTGTCATGTATAAAGCTGTAAATTCGGATCTCATAGGCGAAGTTCCTCAAACAGGCAGTCCATAAGTCCGGGGATTGTGCAATCGGTGTACCTCAAGTGCTGCTTTAGGAAATAGGAAGAAAAGCCATCTGATAATATATCTGCGATGCAGCAAGGCTATGGGATAAGCCCGTGGAAAGAAACAGGAATGACTTTCCTTTTATTTCAAAAGCAACTTGAAGGTATACCCGTTATATACCCGATACTGAGATCGCATAGAGAGATGAACAGTCCAAAGTAGAAACGCGACATGTAGCCATGTAAGCTACATGGGATCGACCAGTAAACACTATCTAAATACTGACAAGCTTACTCAATAGTAGGCAATGAAAAGGGTGTATTAGAAATCAGAAAAGAGATTAAGCTATTGAGCACGCCGTAACCTGTGTATCATTCAGGGGAAGAAGCAATCGAACGTTGAGTTAAGAAGCTGTGAGGACAAGGTACAGTCACGTGAGCCAACGAGCCCTAATTGTCGGTATATAAATAAAGGAGAGGAACAATATCAGATCGATGAACGCCAATTGAAAAGGCCTTTTAAGATTACGCGATATGTTAAAGCTTTAGTCATTGCAAATTACTAGGGCTTAACTTGCCAATTCAGCATCCGAGGTTGGTGCCAGCTCCAGAGCGGTTTCCACAATCTCTTTTGACAAATTGGTCTATGAAGACGCTGTCATACTCAGATGCACCTAGAGGGTAGTTAGCGCTAACATAGACTTTCCAAATTTTGCCATTATTGCGCGAATCACAATGAGGCTGCTGAAAATTAGAGAATGGGTGTTATCTGCGCAATGAGCTGGTGTAGGGGGCTTAAGCACAGATTTGATATGGTAATGTCTTTATTGGTACCTACTACAGCTAAAACACGTCTACCTTGCGAGGTTTTCTGCACTGAGGGAATTCTTGGCAGCTTGATATAGTTCGCGCTCCCAGCCCCAAAACGGATCTCGTTGCAGCCCTTGAAGATCGATTCTGGCTGGTCTTTCGGGCGCTCATGGGTACTAAAAGATCGCATTCCCATGAGTGTCAGCGCCAGCAATTTCAAACACGAAGGTATTACCTTCACTGATAATGATATTGGTCGGCTATATCTCAATGTCAACCGCGTAGATCTCTCCTAGAATCACTTCCTGAACATCCGCGGAGTGATAATTGCGGTACGGAAGATATTCGCGGTGGTAAGGATGGATAGGGTCGGTCTTTCGCAATGAACAACGTAGCCAGCCATTCGTCACAGGAACAGGGTCTCCATAGAAATAAACTATTTCATTGGAGACATCGGATTGCGGGGGGGGATGCGATGGGGAAACTGCCAGGGGCGTTCGTGTGTTGTCTAAATAGGCTCGGCTCAATAAACTAAGCTACTGCATCAGCGAATCCGCTAGTCCGTTCCTAGAATAGTGTAAACGGAGGCTGCCCCTTTTCTTATCTGATACTTTGTCCACCGTTGTTTTCTTCGGGAAAATACTATGTATCCTTTCCCTAGAGCTTGATGAATGTAAATACATAGAATATATCTTTCGACATCGAATGTCACATACCAATGAGAATTCTTTTGGTTGCAATTTTTGTTCCAAGCGATTTACTGAAGAGGCATCTTCCCATTCACAACTCCGAAGGGAACCGTTCCAAAGACTCTACGGCCATTGTTCGGGTGTCTCGAACTTGCAAGGGTTCTGCACGCATGAGACAGCCATGCACTGGTTACCAACCCTGCGTCATCTGCCAGTCCAAGGATGTACAATGTGTCTATACGCAGCGCTTATGAACAAGAATAGCCATGGTTCGTGATTCCCAGACACCTGTACCTGCGGTAGGGACAGGCCACAAGGTAGAAAAGACCTGCCAACAAGAAGGACGAGCTCATCTCAACACATCTCTAGATGAGCGTCAAGGCAGCTTTCAAAAAAAGTTCGAGCGTCCAACAAACGTCTATTCCCTACGATACTCTGCTTGCGGGAGCCGCATTAGAAAACTTGACTCTAAAGGCGCTTCCTGAAACAACGATGGCGGGGAATCGACGATCACCAGGACGCCAACCCTCGAGCCCTGCTCAAATGCTATCTCCACCCAACTCCAGAATGCTTCCGAATGCAAGAGGTATGTTTAGAAACGCCATTCACCAAAGCAATCAGAATGCAGGTGTGATGCCTTATGTTATGACGGCGGAAAACAGTCACTTTTTTCAACTGAAACCAGATGATCGACTACGGGGTGTTACTATACTACATCAGTAGCCAACTGATTAGAACCTCGGCAAGACCAATCCTATAGTTATATTCCTAGGCATGAATTCCATTCCTGTTGGTATTCTCGAGACGAACGATTTTCTATAGGATGCTGGTACCTCTAAAGTCCCAGGCTCGGGAAAATTAACCGCCAGCACCTTGTCGTATCCTTCAGCTAACAGCATTACTTTCATGAGTTTTAAGATTACCAAGGGATGCAATAGCACAACACGAGCTCCTACACAAGGCCATAGCAGATACATGTGAGCAAGAAAACTCACGAGTGAGGGAACCCTAGCTAACGCAGGCTATAATACTGAATTCAATTAACATGATATACTCTAGGGGAGAAGTAAATACTCGAGCTTGCTAAGCCATGCAAAACTCACCCATCACCTATTATCGGCAAAATGGTATTTTTTACATCTGCTAGTCCTACCTCCCATTGAAAAAAGGACGAACACCTCACGACCTCGACTACCTTACTATTCGTGAGCATCGTCATACAGAGCTACTTGGACCTAGAGATCGCGACCCCATTGCTCAAGCCGAACTGTCATATGCGTTGCAAAAGCTGCAGAAACTATGTAAAGATGAGAAATCGGATAGAAAGAAGCTTGATTAAGTATAACGTATTTCACCACAAACTTGATCACACCACGAACTTGATCAGCCACCCATGTGATATTAAACTCTAATAACCCCTGGCTTGCTTGGCTTCACCAAATATATAATATATATATATATGACTACTAGTCCTAGATACCAATATAGAGGTGCAAGCCTTGTCTAGATGTTGTACACAGGCTCTGTATAACTGGAGTAAATGAAATCATACTTATCTAGCCCCCCCTGCCCTGGAAAGAAGAAAAGACAAGAGAAAAAGAGATTGTACATACTAGAAACTAGTCAATAACAATTGCAAAAGATGGTGTTGAACTATCTGTTATTAAGGCCTTTGGATGCCTATTTCTACTTTTATTATCTGAGTCAACAACCTCAATTATCTCTACTGCACTCTCACTGTCTTGTACAGAGCAGCAGCTGGTATAATCATGCTATTTACAGTTACCACATATTCTGTCAAAGTAGCCTGGTAGCTGGCAATACTCTGGAAATAGATAAAGACCTGGATTACTGTAGCAAGCAATACAGGCCTGCATCTCCAGCTATCCCTGAGATTGAATAAGAATAGCATTTATATATAAAGGCCAGTGGCTTAAAATCTGATACTTATTCATAGTGCTATATATAAACAAAATATCCTGTTCTGGAAGAGCCAGAACTGCTCTAGCCTGTAAATTATAAATAAAAAAATTAAGCTGTTGACCAGCTATAAAAAGAGTATAATAGAGCTCTTGGAAGCCAGTGAGACTGAGAAATATAAAAGATCTATTATATAAATAATAGTTAGCTTTATATCTTACTAGTAAATCAATTTACCTGAGTTTTGTATATTATATATATATAGTAGATATAATAGTATATTAAGAAAGAGAAAAAGAAGAGAAGAAGAAAAAGAAAAAGAGAAAAAGAAAAAAAAATTATAGAATTTTAAATACAGTAAATTATATTATTCACTGCAGTTATCTAGTAACTATATATAAAAATACTCTATACAAAGCTAACTATAGTATAGATATATATAAGCAGTATATTCAAGAATCCTGTATATACTACAGTATTTAAAAACTTAATTTCTATATACAGAATTATTTATATTAATTACTAAATTTTTTTTATTTTTTTGTACAGAGTTCTCAGCAGTTATCTATATAAAATCTCTAGTATTTTTTTATATAAAGTTCTTACCAGCTATCTGTATAAAATCCTTATTATTTCTTTACTTCTGTATATTTTCTTTATCTGTTTATATACACTGAGCTGTATTTCTATAAAGAATATATATATTTTTTCTTTTTCTTCACTGTAACTGTTTTTTATTTGTAGATCTAAGCTCTATATTCTCTTGTATAAAAAAAATATTTTTAACTAGAACTTTTTTATAGTTAAGAAAGAGTTTATTCAGAAATTAATTAGTTGAACTTGAAAGAAACTCTGTACAATATTATATTTAATTTTAAAACTGTATTACTTATCTTTATATCTTTGTAATATTTTTAGATATTTTTATCCAGAAGCTTTCAGAGCTGTGTGAAGTAGTAAATAGAGAAAAAATTAAAAATTAAAGTCTTAATAGAACTATTTGAAAATTATATAGAACCAGTTTAGTAACTTTGAATCTACTCTATATAATTTGCTCTGTAAAGGTTTCAAAATAAGTATCTTTATATAAAGCTAGAAAATCCAGTTTATCTATATAATTAATTTTATATTGTATTTAACTCTCAATCTTCTGTCTGTATAAATACTTTAAAGAACTGAAATAACTTATATCTAAAAGCTATAAAATATAAAAGAAGTGAGAAGGTATATATAGAAGAATAATTTAATTTTCTATATAATAAATATTAAATTCTAGAGTAGTATAACTTCTATAGCTGTTTATAATAAATAATTGATATTGTTTTTTTATATAGAGCTAAGTTTATTTATTAAAAACTTTCTTAATTTAAAATAATCTAAGCTTGTTATTAATCTATCTATTTTAACTATTTTTTACAATTCAGATAAATGACAGGTTAATTTAGTCCTTGTATAATAAAGTTGTCTTTTTCTTAAATATAATTATAGAATCTAGAATTTATTCTATAGTATTAATTCTATTTACTGCAGTTATTTATTCTTTATTTTCAAACTGTAATAATTTCAGATAATTTCTTTGCTTAGAGCTAGTTATAATTATATAAATTACAATTATTCCTATTATAAATCTAGTTTTATCTATATTGTATATATTATCTGGTAGAATACTGTATTTTTCAATAATATCTTGTACAAGTTAGAACTACTGTTATATAACTGTTGAGCTTTTACAAAAAGTATATTTATAATTAAATTTTTGTATAATTTTAAAGTTGATTTTCTTATACTGCTTGATAAAATATATTATTCAATTAAATTTAATAGATTCAGGATTTTTATCTTCTTACTTCTCAAGAAGGAGATTTGCCATGCTTTATACAGTAGAAGATCAGAAAAGAAAGCTGTGTCTGTCAATAAAAATGATCCACTGCATGAGAGCAGCTTTTTCAGAAGATAGTAGCTTGTGCTTCTTAATATTTACTGCAGTCTTGTTTATACAGTCCAGTATATAATTGTTTAAGCTTGAATAAGGAACATTGTACAGCCTGGCAGTATTTTGCTGGCTTAGTTTCTGATTTTGAACAGCTGAAGCAGCTAAAATAAGGTGATTTACACTTATAATTACTGAATATATGAATATATGAAGGTTAAAGCTGTATTATTTTGATTGGTGCTCATTAAACTATACTATATCATGTGGGTGGCTGATCAAGTTTGTGGTGTGATCAAGTTTGTGGTGAAATACATTATATGGAACGCATGCGCCCTTGTAGACTATACTAATAACATTGGTTCTATGAACAGATGTAATAGTATGGTGAAGGGAGCTCGCTTGGAGAAACAGCAAAAGACTTGGGGCAGGGTGAGGTTGAAGTGGAGAAAAATCTCGCGGTTCGCTCGTTGCTCTACTATGTGCTGCCTCCGATCCGTCAACCACGCGTCACTGATGACAGAGCTTCCGTGAAAGGTACCATCAACAAGTATATGAATCCATATAACCCGGATTGTCGACTTCGGAATATTCCTGTTCGATCGCATACATTTCCCCCTGAATTTCACGGGCATCGCTCTCCAGGTCAGGTCGCTCGGACAGGGTTCTGGATGATTGATCCAAGGGGGAGACTTGGTCCTGTTGCAATCTAACAAATCGAGCTGTAGGGTCCTCGTCTGAAGGTGGCTGCATAGCAGCTCTATCATCACGACTGGTAACAATTGAGGAATATTGGGATTGATCGCAGTGAATAAATCGAGGCTTGATGCGGCCAGAGGAGAGTGATTTCGTCTCGGTTTGCCTCTCTTCTAGAATCTGACGATATAGTTCACGCACTGCTGCCTTGATCTTCCCCCAGGTGATATCTGGTGGGAAGATAGAGAGGTTGCCTCTTCGGAACTCAGTTTCCAGCAGTTCAATCTCCCAGAGGCGGCGAAAGATGCGCCATTCTCGCATGTCATCATAATGCTTTTCGAGTTCCTTATCATGCCGCTCCTGCTCTTGGAGTCCAAGGCGCCGTGCCTCTGCCAAACGGGAATCAAGGGACTGGAAACATGGGTCGAAGCGTACCACATCCTCGACAACGCATCTACCAAGTGAATCACGCAGCTCATACCACGGATGGGACAGCGTCACCTTGAAGAATACCGGCTCATTGGGATTGTATATTTCGGTGATAGAGTCAGTTCCCTCGTGAAAAATTTGTTTCGGAGGGGTTCCGTCAATAGTAATTCCCACCTTGAACTGCGGGCATTGGGTTGGTGTTGGCAGGATAGGGGGTGCTTCAATAGAGGGTCCAGAGAAATTATAGCCCTTGGCCGGGTCTAGCCTAATGTGCACGTTGGTTGGAGCGAATCGCAAAGTGTGCCCAGGCACAAATGGTTCCGTGGATCTTGGGCTGGTCAACTGACTGGGCAATTCTTCGTTCTCCAGCAGATCTTCTATGGCATCTCCAACCGGACGTGCGGTGCGACCCCTAAGGTGTCTCATAACAAGAAGTTGGGCCACGTCGCGGCTTAGCTCCCAAGGGATTGCATTCAAATCATGGAGCGTCAGGCTACTAGTTGATATGATGGGCATGACGCGTGCCACTGTATCTGCGGGTATGCGAAGTACCACTTGTAAAAGCCAGGCGAGTCTTTGCTCCCTTCTTTCGTCCATGTTTCCTCCTTAACAGGCCCAACTGTATAGTGCGGAAGGGGTAAGAGGAAATAAAGAAGTAGAGTGATTGTTCTGATAAGGTGAATAAAAAATGAGACCCAAAAATCAGCTTGAGACGCGCGCTTAGTGTGGTAAACAGGTAGTGAATCTCAATGAAGCCACACAGAGCAAACCTCATGAATGGTTTGCTTAGTGAGTTTGGTGGCTGTGGGCAGAGAATGTCTGGAGAGTCTGTCAACAGTGCATATTTAACTTGTTATTCATTAGTAGTTCTTGCTATATAGAACAATTTGATACATCTCAGTAGGGAAAGTGGCTCTGGCAGCTCTACCCTGTTGTACATGTACCTGCTTTATACATCTTCATCTGACTATTGCAGCAGTGGTTCCTACTGCCATGATCAACCATTTTTGGTTGCCATGTAAACGCCAGAATTGTTTATGACATAAACACACTGGTATACTGCTCTGTCTGGCTATTTGTGGCAAGAACATTACCTTCTGGGAATAGATAAGGCAAGACAGACAAACAAGAGTGAACTCATCAAGCTGGCAGGAGCAACTGGGAGATGAGACCAGTGCCCAGAAACAAATTGGCAAAGAGAGCCCTTCACATGAGAAAAGAAACATAGTGTAGATGAGAGAGAGGGTAATAGTGGCAGTACTAAGAACAACAAATTTTCCTGCTTGAGCACTCCAGCATTGACCTTGGTGGACAGCTATCTCTCTTATTTCTCCTCAAGTAGTATTGCTCCTCCTCGAGTTTCACTACTTTGTAGACTAGTAAGTATGCTTGATTCAAGTAACAGTTGGGGCTGGATTAACTTGCAGCAATTATTAAGGATCCGTATTTCTCTCCCCAGCGAATATAAATTGTCCCATAAGTCCTGCGGGGAGCATCATACCCCTAGCATTCGACACTATATTCGTGGCTGGGCACGCGCTTGTGGGGTTGGGATGATAAATTTGTCGCGCTCACTTTGTAAGTTGCGTAATTTTCTTGTTGGTGTCGCATCAACCGGAAATCCGCTGACGAAAAGGAGGAATTCTAGACATCCACACTCGGGCAAATAGCTGTTCAATGCACTGCTACAAAATTCCGTGATACCTCCACACAGAGGACCTGGACCCAACCTAGGAAATTTCCCGGGGCCAACTCAATTTTTGACAGCGACTCACATACTGCGTGGCCTTGCCTTCATGAAGGAATATTTGGCTTTTCTACCTGCGCGTTTTCCAAGACCGGTGTACCAAATGGCTGTCAATCGGCACCATGGTCTTGGTCGTGCTCTACTACATACCAAGTCTAGTGCACACTATTCTCAAATGCAACCCCCCCCTTCTTTGGGCCGCTATCTAGGACAAATCGATCAAAGGCGCACGTTGTATAGAGGGAAAATACCCGGTTTGTATCTTCGCTAGCTTGAATATCGCCGTGGATATATGGTTCATCGCCGGTGCCTTGCCGCGCGTGCGGAAACTTAACTTCCTCCCCCGACAGAGAGGCACTGTTAATATTCGTCGTCACCCTGGGGTGGCTAGTTGTCGTTGCTGGAATTGTCAGAGCGGTGACAATTAACTGCGACCATAAGAGGAATGCGGAGATGACCTGGGACTCGTACAATTTTGCCGTCTGGTCGCCCGTTGAATGCAGCGTCAGCTTATTCTGTGTCGCGGCTCCATGCAAACTGAGGAATATCGCGCTGCGCCTGATGATGCAGATGAGCAGTGCAACACGTAGTACTCACACTGGCTTAAATTAGTTGGCTATTGGGGCGTATGTGGGAAGGCAGGGTCGGGGTGGGACTATTGAGCTGATCAGTACGGATGCACTGATACTATCGACCTATGCTAACGGCTCCGAGTTTGGGGCTGAGGGGGGTCTGAGATGTCTGATAACAAGAGTCGAGAGCATGTGATAGCTCCGGACAAAGGGGTGACTGTGAAGCAGATCACAATATCTATGGAAACAAGCAAGAAGCGCTAGGCAATCAGCAGCCAGTTCCAGCTAATATCATCATAGCAGTATAACTCTATGATATGAAGATGAACAGGGATATACATACCTGATATATTTTAAAATGTTGTGTTCCACTGCTCAGAGAGAAGTTTATCAAGTTCCTGTGTGGATTTCATTAAGGTCCAACTCCATCCGTATGAAGCCTAGCGGGCGGAAGAGTCAGGAAGATGTAACATTGAAAGAAAACTGGGACCTGGAGAATAAAATCGATCTCAACCACTCTCTGAAATTTTTTGGCTTGAGACTCATTTAGAGTTAAGCCATGGGTCTCCTGCTAGGTAGGAAACATAGACCTGGTTGGCCCCAGTCCCGAGTTTGAAAGGCCGCAGGAGCAAAGCCAGCGGTCAGATAACATCATTTAGATCGGGCTATTAAAGGCCAACCATCCAAAGGATGCAAAGTAACATGGGAGATTAAAGGTATAAAGACGCGAGATTATAGCTGACATAGTCAGAGTGCCTTGGTAGGCTCCCTCCGAACCTCATTATTAACAAGAAGCAGGGTGGATACACCCAGGCTGACACCAGTTGCAGCTCCAGTCGTAATCGGCAGCGTAACAGTGGCCTGCTGGGTATCATTTCAAAACGGGAATCATCTTTGTATTCCCCTCTAGGCATTGTTATGGAATTGATAAAGTAGTTGTTCCTCTGCAGTTCTTTGTTTTTGCCATCTTGCTAGAGAACAATGGAGTGATGTTTTAAGGGGCAGGGATGATACATTGGGGGATGTGATCATACTATGTAAACTTCGGCCGCTAACTTTATATAAACTAGTGTGTTAGGCGGCTCTTGGCGCGCGTGAGTGTGTTATGTAATCCGTTCTTTTAACTAAGCTAGCCGAATCCACACTAGCGCCAAGTTAACTTATCCGCCGCTGACAGCAGCACAGGCCACATCCCACTTGATTAGAAATAGCAGTCTGAAAGTTATAGCAGTTCTCTGATATATTGTGCTTGTATTGGGAAGCACATTCTCAGCACACCACACAGTATCTTATTCCCATGAGGCTTCAATTTGTCTTATATTTCCTCCTTCCCTCATTTGCTCCCTAATTTTAATCTCACCCACCTCATCTCCATTTCATTCCCCCGATAGTCTAGGCTTTTGCCGCCAATAAATTGCGCAAAAATAGATCCTTGCTCGATATAATCTGGGGTTACGATATTGTGGGATTCTAGAATATATAAAAATTTGAAAACAAGATTGGCAGTATATATCCACATTAAATTCCAGCCAACTTCTATATTCTCCTAAATTTCCCAAGGTATGGGGTAGGAAATTCCCACAGCTTTCTTGGTGGATCCGAAAGGGTGGTTGTTGCGCAGAGATTGGTATATACCGTGCGGCAGGATAATTTCCCTTATTTCCTTACTCGCCGTATAACGCCTAGCCAGCGCAGCCGAGCCCGCGAGATGATGAGGCCTTCTAATAACGGAAATCACAGCACGCAGGCATGCCACAAGCTATGAGCCCCCACAAGCCCCATGCACCTCGCCGGTAGTCAGGAACCATCTCATTCCCAAATTTCCTGCCACAAGCATTCTTCCAGGGAAAAAAAGTATGTGAAATGGTTGCACATGTACTATACAACGGTTTCATATGTGCGGGAAGACTGGAAAGGTGGGGGAAAAGGTGTGTTTCAGCATATTCCGTATCTACGATTGATTAAGTGTCACCACTGTGTCAAGCGTGTGGCGCGATATCGCCCCTTTCGGTGATTCTTTTGTTGTCGAAAACCTTGTTTCGTACGCTGGATAGAACCCGAGCGGAAAAAAGTAACTTCGTATAGCCATCAGGTTCAGTAAATATTCTCCTGCTCCTTGCAATACCTTTTGGCTGAAGAGGGGTGCTTCGTTGCTGTCCTCCAATGCATATCCAGATGCAATATGGACTTATACGAAGGTTCTGTTAGCTACTTGCGATTAACCATACACAACCGCCACCACACATTGCTGGAGAACATGATACCGGTCCTGCCTTTTAAGCGCTGGTCCCCCAGAATCCTACCAGGAAAACTAGATATAGCCACTCAGAGTCCCAGCAGAGGCGGCGGTTAGTTGACCCCTTCCAATTAAATCCCCACAAACCCAACAACCAAAGAAAAGGGGGGGGAAAAAGGCAAAGGTAAAAAATAAAAAAGGATTGCTTATCATCTTCTGTGGTTTTGATGACGTTGCAGAACCATTCCCTGCTGATCTACTCCGTACAGTGGACTTTGGAGTTTTTAGCCTTTTAGGATCTAGTGGATGGAACCGAAACTGAAACGCAAAGAAAGAAATGGAGATAGAAACTGTGAGAGTCTTAGATAAGAGCAATTGTGTATGTAGAGGTCGATTTCCAATATGTAGGAATCAATGGCGTAATAGCCTAGCAGTTCTGTATGATTTTGATTTTCTTTCGGATAGCAAGATGCTCTTTACGGATATCTACCTAGTGCTTGTGGAGGTATTGATATATTTCTCATGAGGAATGAGGCATATCTTATGCCCACAAATAGCTACATCTCTACTATATTTTCTTGTCTCCTATGAAGTAAAGATGCCGCAAAATATCGCTAGAAGCCATAGAATCATTCATCCTTCTTATTTCCAGATTACATCTACACAATGCGACCTACAATAATGATAGTGTTCTTTACCCCGCCCCGAAATCCCACACTAGGTCAGTCAAGAAACCTACGCAGAAGTTCTCTAGAGATATTAGTAAACGGATCTAACATGTTAGTTGCTTCATTAAGTAGCTATAGGAAGCATATAATATCGGCCGGGATGAAATGTGCTGGTGGTGGGTTCACTTGCAGGAATTGCGTAGGTGTGTGTGGGCGATCGAGGACATACATACTGTGTACAATGTACTCCGTAGTGCATGCGAGGGACTGGGACGGTTGTGGAGAGAGTACATAAGTAGTGTTTATCTGTCACGCGTATGTAGGTACCGGGTGGTGAATGACTTGTGCGGAGGGACTTGCTTGCGATGTGTGTCGTGTAGATCTGGTGGGGTTTTGATGGATGGTTGCTGGATATTATCGGATTGGTAGTAGGGCATGTTTTGGCATGCT
Source organism: Polytolypa hystricis UAMH7299 (assembly GCA_002573605.1). Lineage (NCBI taxonomy): Eukaryota > Fungi > Ascomycota > Eurotiomycetes > Onygenales > Polytolypa > Polytolypa hystricis. The sequence continues at coordinate 174,386 of PDNA01000035.1, read as the reverse complement.
TGGATCTGACTGGCCCATGGGGAACATCATAAACCTGGGTGTAGGAAAAAAGATAGAAAAGAAAAAGAGGGGCAGAAATGGTTCTTTTTATCATTTACCATCATTGGCGGTCTTCTGATATATGCAAGTTAGATGCAAGATGGATAGCGTCGGGCTTGAGGCAAGTGGTGTCCAAGTGTGGGTGCAGCTCGCGCTGTGCCACGAATTGATTGGAGTGAGACATTCTCTCTGCTTCCCATGGAACAACGGTCCATGGAAAACGCCTCCACTCTCCGCATTTCTTATCTCGCGAAATCGAGCGAGAGGTTTATTATGAAGTTAGTATTAGTGGGTGGCTTTTTATGAACATCCAGAAATTACTTATCTGCGGGTTAGATGGTCAGATGGTTAAAAGCACCCAAGAAAACGCCATCCAAGTTCGAAAGCCCCTGGAATTCGAAGGTTTCGGGATTAAGCCAGATGCAGGAACCGTCCGCATTGACATCCAACGAGACGAGGCGAGGAAAAATAAATAAATCAATAAAAATAAAAAAGGTATAAGGTTAATTTTTTGAGTTTTGACGAGGTGTTTGGGATTGAGAATGGATCGGTCTTGATTTTCTTATTATCTTGCTGCTTCGAATATAGTTAACTCTGCTTGCTGAACCTTGCATGCGACAATTTATTACGCTGCGTTAGGGCGGTTGCGGGATAGCCTTCCTCTTTCGGCTTGGGAAGAAAAGCGGGCAGGCGGGACTTGGAGCAGGCTGCGGCGGAAGCATCACCAGATGAACTGCACGGCATTGAAATAATGAGGGAGTCGATTGCGATAGTAGGTAACCACCGACATGGATATCTGACTGAGCAATAACCATGTCCAGCAAGGTATGTAGGAATAACAAACATCTTTATCGTTCCTCTCGTCAGGAAAATAGTTTGAAGAATTTTGCCCCTCCTCCGTCTCTTGTCTGTCTCAAGGGGCCCAACTCTTTCCCATTATTGCATTATTATTTCTGACTCCGACTGAGGATCTCTGTTTTAGGCGTCCAGGGAAGGACAAGGCTTGTTCCTTAGGGGGGGAACGGGCTCACATCCTCCCCCCTGGCAGGTTTAGTATGAGTTGGTCTTGACCCTGCGACCCGTGAGCCCTTCAATTTCGAACGGGCCCTGCAGTCGGGAAACCATTTTTCTACACCGCAAGACAGGACCCTGCATCTTTCCAACCTCTTTGTGACATGATATCTGGACGAACGTAGAGAAGAGGCGTAGGAGTGATATTTATTTCGAGTCAGCCAAAGAGTCCGCGGCTGAGCAGTGGAGCGAACGGCATAAATCATTAAATCAATAAAAATAGTGCAGAAGGCTAATTAAGCAGCCAGTAGCAAGACATGCACGCTCCCCCCTAGAATATGCCCACAATGTCCCCGCGGTATGGCCACTATTCACACGGCATGCACCGCTGGGCTGATGACGACACCTGACTCGCTGTTCCCGTCCTGACTAAACAGTGGGGTCTGGTTTGAGCGTAGCGTAGCTGCAACAGCCAATAGAACCAGGCCATTTGACAAGCTTGGTGGGCCCTGTCTATCGCGATTCCGGAGAGTCCCTAAGCCGGATCCAGTCTAGCTCCACCAACCGGCGTGTTTCCCCTTCCTGCTGGCGTTATGGCGACGCGCTGGGCGGTGCTGTGCCTGGCTCAATCTGGCTGTGTGGTGTGTCTGTCTGTCTGTCTGTCTGTCTCTCTCTCTCTCTCTCTCTCTCTCTTCTCTCTCCCTTCACCTCCATCCTTCCGTCTCTCTCTCACTCTCACTCTCTCTATCGTTGTCTCTCTCTCTTTTGCTTCTCGTTCTCTCTTCTCCCTTCCCCCCTCCCCTCTCCCAATCCATCGCTGGCGTTGACTCCCTCTCCCTCCCTTCAGTTCCCCCCCCGCCCTCCAGTCATCGTTCAAGCTCTTTTTTTCTTGTCTTCATCTTTCTCCAGAGCTTGAGGCGGTTGGGTTTTTCGCTTCTTCTTTCGCTGGCCTTTATTTTGCTTCACTTCTAATCCGCCCTCCTTCGACCTGTTATTTATTATATTTCCCTTCTTTCTCTTTTGACCAGCTTTCTTCTCGCGTACATGTCTTGTCGTTGAGTTCTTTTATTATTCCTGCTCGTCGAGCATTACCTGCCTTCGTTTTTCAACAGCGTCAATCATCCTCAGTCCATCGTTCTCCGCTGCTCGTCTTTGCATTCGTTTCGAAACCTGAGCGTGTTCATAGTCGCTGCGTAATCACATTCGTTCGCAATTATTCCGTCCCGAGACAGGTAAGCATTGCTCTCCAATCCCCGTCCGAGTTGCCCAACAACAACACTCTGCAATCAGGAGAGCCTTTCTCTCCCGCGTCTTTCAACCTCATCCCTATCCATTTATTAGTATCCGCATAATCTTTCCTTCCCCCCTTATGCAACGCATGGCCTTCCCTGCTCTGGATCGATCATCAATTGCCTGTTCGGATTAAGGGGAAGACTAACACATGGCCTCTTGCCAGATTCTTGTCCTACTCTGACGCTGTTTTTGTTTCCCATTTTTTTGATCCTGTGTTGTGTAGCTGTGATCAAAGTCGAAGCTGCCGCCTGCCTGAAGCCATTGTCTCATTGATTTTTCTATTCACCTTTGCCGCATCATAACCTTTCCTTGTGCATCTCAAAATCATGGCTGCACTAGTCCAGACAATTCCTCAGCAAGCCAGTACCATCACCTTGCTGCAACCTCGTCCCTCTTCGTCCTCCAGCGCCCTCACCTCTCCGTCTCACTCTTCGATGCAACCAAACCCGCAGATGGCTCGGAACCAGCAGTCCTCTCGACCGGCCTACAACACTGTGGGAAGCTCGGGCGTGTACAGGCCTTCTCAGGCCGCTCAGCCAGTGGCTCCGTATGCCTTCACAAGCACCCCTAGTCTGACGGCCGCCGGCTCTCACCACATTCGCCAGAATACTCTACCCGCCTATTTGAAACCAGAAACCAGAACACAATCTGCTCCGTCAGTGCCGCAAGGACAGACAAGCCTTACTATAGCCCCATCTTCGCGGGTTCACTATCCAGCTGCTGGTTCGGTATCTAATTCATCTACACCCATTAATGTTTCTTCCACCCTCTCCCACGGCTCGAAGGATGATAGTGCGCTCCCCGCAAGACGACGGGCAGGTGAGCCTGCTGCTCGTCCCACGTCTGTAATAGGCTTCACCCCTCCAACCCTCACCATCCCGTCCTCCCCTTCGTCGTCTATGAAACCATCTCCCGACCGCTATCGACGAGGCCAGCGACGAACTGACCAAACCCAATCCCCCGTCTCTACGAGCACGAGTTCACCTGTCTCAGCCAATGTGCCTAACTCTGCGATTTCCGGACCTACAACGTCAGATCCATTGCTCACTTTGGATTTCGATAAGTCATCTCTTCTTGACCTAAACAAACCTCCTACAATTGGCCATCATTCTCGGGTCGTGAGTGCGGATGACGGAAAAAGCACACCAAAGTCACAGACTCCAGAACTGGCAAAGCGATACAGACGGAGAAGTGTGGGTAGTTTCGACTCAGCTGGGCTGCTGAAGATCTCAGGACCTAATGGCTCTTCTCTCACTTTGCCTAATACCTCTGAATTACAAACGCGTGGAAACGCTACACCCTCTAACCACTCACATAGCGATAGCTTAGAAAGCACCTCGTCTACGCGTTCCCAATCGTCTTCGGTAAGCAGCTATTGGCGTCTTGCAAGCTCGGTATAGCCGTGACTTGTTATTTTGGTTTTCCTTTTGGCTAACAGCTTTTGGCTACCAGATAAAATCTGATGCCGTCACGTCCCAACATACAGTGAATAATAGACCCTCATCCCCTAATCGAGCCCATGAGTCCCAAAAACGTTCAACTACCCCATCCCCGCTTTCTAGATCCTTGAACGTCGGGTCTGAAAATGGAAAGGCAAAAGATGCGAGAACAATGCCGACTGAGATTCCTGCCAGAGGCTCAAGTCAACAGGCATCCGCCCAAGCCAAACCTCAGAGCCCAGCGGCAAAACGTCTCGCGGAGCTGTCGAACAAACAGGGCAAGCCTAAGTCCAGGCTTAGAAGAGCTCTGTCCTTTGGTAGCGCTGCCGAACTTCGAGCTGCATCTGCCCCGCACACTGTAGAACAGCCAACAACACCCTCTGAACCTCTGACCCGCAAGCAACAGCTTGACGCAGAACTTGGTGCTGAGCAAGCAGCGATTGCCGAAAGGCAGGAGGCTAATGGACTGGGAGAGAACATTTACTCAGGCCATCTATTCTCTAGCTCCACAGATAATCTATCTATCTCATCCACTGCGTCCTCTGCCTCGATTATGTTGAGGAAGATGGGCAAGGGGGTTAAGAGGTCGACACGATCGCTCGTGGGACTTTTCCGTCCCAAATCAATTCACGCGTCTTCCCCGGATGCTATTCCCCCGCAAGCCATGGTGCCTCAGGTGTCGATGGTCACAGTTGAGGCTGAGCGTGAGAAGGGCACAAATGCGAACGGATCCGCCAGATCGAACGTCACGAACGGATCTATCTATCGCGGTTCTGTCGAGGATGATACTTCGATCAGAGGCGTGAGGCAGAGCAGCACTGACAGTGTCCAGACTCGCAAGAGCATTATTGGAGGGGAGAGGGAGCGAGCAGAAGTGCTTGCCGCCGTCAGAAAGGGCATTCTGAAAAGTAGGTCTCATTGTCATTGGCGCTTTCTGTTGCAATCCTCTAACCACTTCTTCGCTCCTACAGAGAACAGCTCATCCCCCATTATCCGTCCCGCCGATGCAAGAGGTGACTTGAACGGCGTCCCTGCCCATCATCTTAATGACTCGCCGCATTCCAGTGTACCCAGCACCCCTGTTGACGACCACCCTCGCTCTGGTCATCGACGTACCGACTCTGTCACGATCGAAGGAGAGGACTATTTCCTGCCTGGTGGCCGATTCACTGGCGGCGACAACAACAGTGCTCCTACAAGCCCGCGCGCCGGCTCCGTCAAGAATATCTCTTTCAGTCCCCGTATCCAGTTCCACGACACATGGCCCCCCGGAGAATATGATCGACGCGGAGAGATTGCAACGTGTAATCGTCTGACCCCTCTTCTTGCTCAGCAAATCAAAGAGGAACTCAATACTTTCAAAATGGTAAGTACTTGGTGTCGGTTCATCGCGCAAAACATTACTGACAGACTGATTTTTCAGGAAATGGAGGTCCACGAATCTTCCAAAATTTACACACATTTCTTCTAATGATACTGCATATCTGGTGGCGTTCTTCCCCAGCAGTGTGTACAGGCGTTCCCCACGTGTACCTTTTTTTTTTTAATTCGACTGTTCCGTCTGCTCTCTCGAGACGTGGGTCTACTCGCGCTACTTTTCCTCGATCTCTCTTCTCTTCGTATTTTATGACGATCTCGAGACTCGGCTATGTTTGTTTCCAGCGAATGGGTTCTCCGCCGTGCCATTCTACTCCAACTGCCGATTCCTTACTCTTCACGACTCTCCTTTCGGCTCTCTCTTTGTAATATGCCATTTGACGCTTTTTTTTCCTTGTCTCTAATTCTCGCGTCACGTCCTTTCTTGCTTGTCTTTCTTGGTGGTTGGATCCTTTTTCCTGTCCATTTTCCGTCACGGATTGGCCGCGTCTTTATTCATTACCGCTCTCCGCAGCTCCAATGCCAGAGGTCTTCATCCTCCCGCTCTGTGCGCGCTCTGGTCTTTTTTATCTGCCGGGCCCACCTGTGTTTTTAATCCGACTCTGTTTCTTTGGCATCTCATTTCTTTCTTGCGCTATGTGTCATTTTTTGTCAAGCGACTCTTTATTTTTGCTATTTTTCTCTTTGTGTTGTCTTGATCTGGTTTTGAGCGCATTAAGGCATGTTGTTTTGTTCGCTTGAGGCCTCTGATCCATATTTCTATCTTTTCTTACAAGTACAGCTTGTCTGTCGTTTCATTTTCTTTTTTCCCTTCCCTTGGGCAGTTGATTTTTGACTTCCTTTTTTTCTTTTTTATTTCCTTTACGGTTCTCATATTTAGCATTTTTTTGATTGTTTTTTTCTTGCCAAGCTTTGAGCTTAGTCTCGTCATATGTTGAATCCAGTCAATGAAAAATGCGAGCGTGAAAGGTTCTGATTTTTACAAATTTTCCCTTTGTGTGTGTTTGGGATAGCTTGCCGTTGTAGTGGTAGGTTGCGTAAATCGTATGGATATATTGTCGATGAGGAGATGTGGTGGTACTCGTAACGTGCGATGGGTAATGTCAGGGAACAGTATTGAATTACTTCTAATATGCTCTGTATACATGAAGGTTTAACTAAAGAAGGAAAAAGAAAGGGAAGAGCAGAGTTTTCACAGTCTCTTGGGTCCATGTTGTTCCACCTGAGTCATGAGACACAAGAGCCAAGGGATGAGAATCAAGAAGCAAGAAGCAAGAGTTGGAAGGAATCAGAATGAGGGCAACAAGCAAGGCACAAGGGATGAGAACTGAGGAGCAAAAACACAAGTCAAGGTAGGAGACAAGTATCGAGGCACTATACGGGTTCAACCCCTTACAGGCAAAATATGGAGAGGTATGCTTTAGCTGGCTGGCTGGGATAACTCGCAGCGTAGATGTGTTAACTTCCAAGCTGGGTCGGCATTTTTCGGCACTTCTTATGGCGGATAGAAGTATCGAAGATATATCCACGCCGACGGTCGGGATGTTTGTTACTTAGTCGAGCTGCCCTGGCCATTTATATATAGGGGTTATATGCTCTGTGCATAGAGCACGTATAGCCCGATGAAGGTAAAGTTCACAGATACAAACTCCACAACAAGCCCCCCCAACCCCTTTTAGAAGAAAAATGAAAAATGGCTATATCAGCGCATACCAGATCTCTAAGGGAAAAGTTGTCATGGCTGGGTTTCTTTGTTCTTTTTATATATCTCCACGTTTGGAAATGTATGTAGTTGCTATGTATGACGTATGTACAGTACATCTTCTTGGAGGTTGACATTTATATGCCTCTAGAGAAATAACGGGAAGTCCTTTTGGCTTAGGGCATGGTTATGTGAGTTAGTAAATCTGAGGGATAAATGCTTGAGATGCTTGAGGATCCCCTTGGGAGACGTGAGCCTGGAGATTTGGAGATCAGATTTGGAGATGTTGGTAAGGAGACCCGTTCAATTACATTGAGAAATGTGTATATTACGCACAGAGTTGAAAAAGTGGGGGTTTATGAAGGAGAGGTCTTTTTTTTCGTATAGAGTATGTAGAAAACATGTAGCCAGGAATCATCCTTAAAAACAAATCTTTTGCTAATTTCGGCTACATTATGTATTTCCCTCTCATGTACAGATCAAAAAGTCAAACCACATTTATCCCCCCATTGATACTATTCCAAACCCCACTGTTTTCAAGTATATTGGATCTTCTTCCACTCCATCTCGTGGTCCAATCAAGCCATGTTTTCGCAGACTATTTGTTTCCTCACTCAAAATCATAGCACCGGAAGCTGTAAATGGGGTAATCAACGTTCGGTTCAAAGGACGTAACGGTGGGTTCTCCTCCACAGTTGTAATCACTGTGCTTGTGTTAGTATAGGTGCGTTTTTCATTGTCTTGTGAAAATGTGGGGGAACAAGAAAAAGAAAAGGGTCACGAAAGGGGTTCTGTGGGCAAGATTGAAAGGAGAGAGAGGGAGAGAGGGGGAGAGAGAGAGAGAGAGAGAGAGAGAGAGAGAGAGAGAGAGAGACACTTACTTGTGGTAAAGATAACATTCACCATCTTGCACCTGGAGAGATCTGGTTCGCTGCTGCCTGAAAAGGGTTGGTTAGTACTTATGTGTGTAGGCGGTGCGGTTTGAGATATTTTGAATGAGGAGCTGGCTGCTTACCATGGCTGCGGCGTGTTCCAGCAACCTCCCGATCTTGGCTGGTAGGTCTGCTGTTGGCCGTAAAGGTTATAGTCCGAATAAAGGGTTATCTAGAGTTGTTGATTATAAGTATAGGTCTTTTCATAATCAAGAGATGAAGGTTGGCATGGTGCGCGACTAATATATATAGCACGGGATTTGGGATGAAACCAGATGTATGGGCATATAGACGGTTGTGGTGCACAAACCTGGACCGCGGAGGCGACTGAGGAGAGAAGCCCTAGGCCAAGAACAATACCAAAGGCATGCATGTTGTTTCGAATTAGAAGAGATCAAAGGGGGATAGTGACAATGTTTTTTCGACAAATATGAGGGAAGATATGGTTGTTTGATATGTAAAAATGATGAGCTAGGAGAGACTTCTCGAGGGGTTCTGAGCGGAATTTATACCCTGGGACCCCTTCTGACCATGTTGCTGAAGACGCTCTGAGTTGACATCCAGGGCGTGAAATTGATCGACAGAGAGGAGTGCGATGTGGCTCGAGTCGAACTTTGGCGATCTCATATCTCTGGATGCAGCCGATGATGGAATTGCTTCGCCAGCCATGAACTTCCACGATCTTGATCAGCGAGGATGCACCAGTGAAAGGGGCGGAGACATGTATTTTGATATGCACGGATGATCACATAAGGCCTATGCTTCGTGATGAGATGGATATGTAGATCGGCCAGGTCGGGCCATCCGCTTGGCGCTCCGTATTTTACCATCACCAGAGCTCGTAGACATGATATTCGTCCTGAGAGTCTGATACCACTATCTGCTCATTTGGGTCGACTCTTCCAACTCCCTGATGATATGTAGCTGAGTGAGAGTTAGTAGAGCTGATTGTAAACAAGTATTAAAAAGGAACCAGTTGTATATGCCTTGGCAGGAGATAGGAATAATGTCCCCAGGGCTAGTTGTCAAAATATGTAGCCAAACTCTAATTTTGCGAACAAGACACGGCCGGTGTGGCCGGCCAAACATATCAAGCAACGCGAAGATCATCTTCAGGAACACTTGTTGCAGAGATCATGGCTGACTAGATGGTTGCACAAGGAACTAAGCTCTGCTGCTCTGCAGCAATATGCTCAAAAATGGGTAGTGGGAGGCACTGCCGATCTGGCAACGAATGTTTCCACGGAGCTATTTTCCGGGTTCGTAACCTAGCGTAGGACTGACAGTGTGACTCTATTTAGTTGAAATAAAAGTCGCCTTTTTCTGGATCTTGTTGGCGTGCATATATTCGCTGGACGATGGTTGGGAATACCATGGTCAGGGTGCCAAGCCAGCCCCCCATATTTATGGAGATCGGCAGGCGGTTATTGGTTCGTCGCCGGACAGTGGGGGCTTGCCGCAATTCGCTAAACCGCTTTCATGCTAGGCAGGTTTCTATTGCTGAGTCAGCTCAACTTTATTCGGAGCACACATCACCTGACTTGATATCAGGGAGGAGAAGCCGAAGGCTACAAGAAGAATGTCAGCACATTTTGTCTGGTTAATCATCCAGATCTATGTGTTCTGCAGACAGTTCCTCCATGAGGTATGAGGTTAGTAGTTACCTGTTCCACACCTCAGTCTGAATGTTTCCTCAGCACAGGTAGTAGTGCTCCAGGGACATTGGAGGTATGAGCCATGGCAAGGACCGTCCCATTAACAGCATTGAACTTGTAAGCAATGACCTTAATGAGCTCAATTGGGCCATCAGATACTTTCAAGTTGAGCTGAGGCTATAAATGATAGCCTCTGCGTTGATGGAAAGCAAAAGTCGATTTCATTAATTCTTGACGCCATGAGCGCGCGATATCACGTGATACCAGGGTGGTCGTCATCAGCGCCATGGCGGGCATCAATCGAATCTATTCTTTCCTAAATCCCCCCAACCACTTGCTGCCCGTCCATGAACGCCGCATCCAGGCGCAACACAACCCACTACGGTACCGATCTACTTCCCTATCTCTGATTTGCCTCCGAACGTTGCTTTCTTTCTCAGCCAGCCACTGTTGCACGATTTCCGCCACCTGTCAACACACCGCACCCTTCACCCTCCATCCACCGCAACATGAGCGGGCTCAAGGGGTTCGTCAAGGAGGGCTGGCATCCGAAGGGAAAGGATGGCGCTAAGGAGAGCTGGCGGGGCGACTTCAAGGGAGTCAATCAAGTTGTGAGTTGCGCGGAATGTCCTATCGCTTTTTTTCTCCCCTCCTACAGCGACTAATCAGCTCGACGACTTCAAGGCGGGATGGGTAGGCAAGGGAAAGAGTTCCAGCACATCCGCGGAATCAGAGCACGTAGCTCGGCCGCTATCCACCTTGAGAGACCCGTCATCGTTTGCCCCGCCCCCATCGCGTGTTAGCTACAATAGATCTCCCAATAGCGCTGGCGGGGTAGCTCCGGTCAGGACCGGCTTAGGCTCACCATTGACGCCAGAGCAGCTCCAACAACAGCAGGAAGCACAGGCTCAGCGGGAAGCTGCTGAAGCTGCTGAAGCCGCAGAGGCCGCAGAGGCTGCTCGACCACCACCCCCGTCAGTCCCATATAGGGCTGATACTACCGGCCTTTCTACCTCCAATCTGCCACCACCACCACGGAGAGATGATGGATATGGTGCACGTACGATTGGAGAAACGAACATACGACCAACCCCCAAACTCAAGCCGTCCCTCCCGCCGAGATTACCTCCGAGAAGCGCTTCAGCCTACTCCCAATCTCCCTCACCGCCCCCGGCCTACGAAGCCACGACAGCCGCCGTGCCGCCAGTGAACCAGGGCGCCCTCAACCGTTTAGGCAATGCAGGCGTCTCAGTCCCAAGTCTTGGTATCAATCGCACGGATAGTGCCAATAGAAGTTCGCCTGTCTCAGCTGGCGGAGTATCACAAAATGAACTTCAAGCGCGCTTCGCGCAGATGAGAACGTCATCCTCGCCTGCTGCCACCTCACAGACCCCGACAGAAGGCACGACAAGCGACCAAAAAAGGTCCGCCGTTCAAACCGCACAATCATTCCATCGCGACCCATCCTCCGTTTCACCTGCCGAAGCTCAAAGTGCTGCCAGCACAGCGCGCAACTTCCAACAGCGCCACGGCGACCAAATCCAGCAAGGCAAGCAGAAACTAAGCGCATTCAACCAAAAGTACCAAATCTCGAAGCGAATCAACGATTTCATAGATGATCAGAAGTCGCCGGCGTATCCCCAGAGCCAACCACCACGACCACAGCAACCGCCGCCGCCGCAGCACTATCCCCAGCCAGTCTGTGCGCAGGATCAGAGCTATCAACCGACTAGTCCCGCCGCCGCCGCCGGGGGATACCAGCCGAATATCGAAGCTCTAAACAAACGCAAGCCGCCTCCCCCGCCCCCGCCGCCAAAGAAACCCGGCCTGCAAGCTCCACCCTCCACGGGCACTTCGCAAACCCCACCTCCTCCACCCTTACCTCTAGGCACGAAGCCGCGATAAGCACTAGTTTCTTTTTACTGCTATGGGCGTTTTTGTTTCGTTGGCTATTCTTTTACTTGAACCCATTCTTAACATGCTTAATTAACTGCTTGCATGAGAAGTCTTTTTTTTCTATGGACTCCTGATGAAGGAGGGGAGGGGTTACGGCGTTCTTTTGAGTGAGGGTTTTTGATATTTGGGCTTCTTCAGCTTCATTCCCATACCTTTTTTTTTGATTCTTTTGGCTGTTGGGTCTTTTGCCTTTTTTATTTTTTTGTATGTGTTTGTGTTGTTTTCTTTCGGATGCTTTTTGAAGTCCACACATTTTTATGGTATGGCTTGGTTGGAACTACAGCATGCTTGTTTTTGTGTGTTTTAATTGTGTATGGAATACTTATTCACTGTCTCTGCTGTATGCAAATGGAATTAACCACTATCTTACCTTTTGCTTTTCTTTTGGCACCTACAGGGGGCTTTACTTCCCCCTGGCCTTCTACAAATTATTTCCCAAGTTCTTATTCTTTCATACAAACCAACCCACAGCAAGCTAACGAAAACCCAAGATCCTCCATTCCAGTTGTTGGATCCATCTACAAAAGAAGCTACTATATCAGTAGTTATCAAAACACCAAGCCCCAAAAGAACTTACCTATAAACCCCGCCGCGCGCATCATGCCCTCTCACAAACCCACTCCCAAAGCCCCCAAAACCGTCCCCCTCGATCTCTCAACGCGCTGGTTCCTCAACGACCCACCTACATTCCCTTACCCTTCTCTACACACACAGTCCTCCTACATGATCTCCACGTACTACTCATGGAAGCGGACCGGGACACTCTGGCCGCCGTTTGGCGAGGACTGCACGCTCATCGCAGCCGTGCAGTGGGAGGCAGATATGAGCGTGACCAAGATCCGCGTACGCTGGAGCTCCAAGAACGTTGATAGGACTGTTGTAGGCGAGCAGAAATATATCTCACCACTATCCCGTAACGAGGAACTCCGCAATGATGAAGGAGTGACGATTCTCGGAGATAAAGCCCTGCGTCTCGCTTCGACTTGGTACGCTCCGCATATCCTCTCATTCTGCCGTGACAGACTCGGTTCTACCGTCGGTGATGGTGAGTGCTGGACCCTGGCTGCACTGGCGATAGATGCTGCACGCCCCGCGGCGCGGAGGGAGGGACATGAGCCACCGATGCGCACGCTTGGACGCGTACATGGGCAGTGTTTGTTGGAGTGGGATGCTGGATCTGGGGTGCCGGTGCATGGGATTTTGGAGACCGCGGGCGTGAGGGCGGGTGATATTCTGGAGCTGCAGGATGCGGAGTTTGTGAATGCGAGTATCGAGGTGCATACAGCGGTCGTGGCTGGTGTGGATGGTTCGACGTGTATGAATGTGCTGGAGCAGAATGGAAGCGTGCCGAAAGTGGTTACGGAGGGGAGGTATGATTTGAGAGAGATGGAGAAGGGTTGTGTTAGGATTTACCGCCCTGTCTGGGAGAGCTGTATCGTGAGATTGGGTCAGGTGGTGGATTTGAAGAAGGTGTGTGAGCGCTGGTGATGGGTTCTGCTAGTTAGTATTAGTAGGAGATATTGGCAGTTGGCCACGAGCATGATATCAATGGAGAGAATGGCGCGGGGTTTCATTATTATGTCGGCTTCTGAAACCGGGACTGGTTCAGTTGCCGTTGGGATTGTTTGGTCAGTTCGTACGACTCTCTCTGTGACCCCTGTACTCCAAGCGAATGCGTTATTCGGGTGCAACTTCGTCGGCTTTCAGGGTCTGTACGGTGATATCGGATTCTCAGCAATACTAATTCAAAATCTTTTGCTTTATACCATAAAAGAACCAACAATGAGGTGCCTCAAGGGGGCTCGTAGCAAACGGAGCGCTCATCCTGGCGTATACCAGTCAATACCTATCATCCAGCTAAAAACAAACATCAACAATAATCGCTGCAGCCGTTCCAGGCCTGCAATAAAAGTAATATAAACGGTCGTACCAACCAACCGACATCGCTTATTGGCAGATAAATCCTAGTTCTCTAGCCCTATGAAACTTTATTGCCGACCAGGCTGCGCTAATGCAGCAGTTCCCACTTCCAGTCCGGGGCCACGGAGCGCGAGCAGCGGGCTCAACAAAGTCGTAGTGTCGTAGATTAACATTGCTGGGCAAAGGTAAGATGCTAGCAGATGCCGAGGCCCAGCCGCGCTCTGGCATTGGCAAAACATGGATACCGATCCCTTCCCCCGACATCGTCTGTGGGGATTTGGGAAAAAAGGGGTTCTCGGTCAGGGTCCATTATTTGCCCTCTTTTTGTCTTCTTTAACTGGTTTTCTTTTCTTTTCGCGCAGCAGCCGCATTTGGGGTGGGGCTGGGTTTCACATGGCAACCTTTTAAGGCTCGCGATGCATGCCGTGAGTGGGTATGGAGAGAACCCGAGGAAGAAGAAAATACACGGGAGGCAAAAATCTTGGTCCCCAACAAAACCAAGCTGCAGGGGGAACGTTCCTCAACGGTTTTTTTGATGATGAGGGGCTGTTTGGAGATGGTTTTGGTGCAATTGGACGTGTATGATGTCTTTGGACCTGGAGGATAATAGGTAAGATTCAATCGGACTAGATGAATGCTTGGAGACTCGACAGCAAAGCCGCAAGAAACAGCAAGGAGGGGGAGTTAATCAGGAATATTACTGGGATGACATAAGCGCCGAGCCTCAACAGAGCACCAGCCGCTTGTCCCGATCGGGAATACGTCTGTGCACTGTATAATTAGTCAGCGTGTAAACAACTGCAATTCCAGCCAATCAAAACACGCCCATTACGTCAATCGCTGTGCACAACTTGGCATACACACTATCCCAAAAGGGGAAAACGCCCATTCAACAAAAAATTCGCTTGAGCTTTGAAAAGACGTCAAGCATCATCAACAGCATCACCATCACCATCACCAACTGCAGCTTCGTCAATTCATCTGCCCACAGCTCCAGCGTCCAGGTTGCAGGATCCAGGGTGAAGCCAGTGCTGTGCTCCATCGATGATGCGCCTTTGGAGCGCTGCCTGAACTCACTGACCATTGGCTGGCCTGGTTACTGGAACCTGCTACCTGCTACCTGCTGCTGCTGCCACTGGAAACTGCCGGCCTGGCCCGCTCTTCTCTTGTTGTTTTTTCCCAACAAACCAGAACAAGCGCAAAAGAAGAAAAAAAACAAGAGCATACAAACTACGTATTAACGCTTAGCATGGAGCCCGCTCTCTTCTCCTGCTAATCCTTTTTCTTATCTTCTTCTTTTCGTCCTTGAGTTCCTAGGTTCATCTCTTTCTTCTCTTCTAATCCACTACTATCAAACAGCTGTTCAATTGCTCTGCTGTTTGGTTCGTGGTGAATTGAATTCAACTCTCTTCTCTTCTCTTCCCTGACGCATATCAACCAAGGATCGCGCCAATTCACCGTGTCTAGATTACATCTACCTCTCTTATGACGATGAGTTAACCTTATCGTCCCTTGATTAGCCCTTTTTTCTTCCCTCTACTCCGGATTCTTCCTTGGTTAAGCTTCTTTCAAGATAGCTTTTTTCCTCCCTCCGCCCCCGCCTCCTCTAGTAGTGTCCCTCATCCTTGCTCACCCTGGGCAAAGTGCTATTTCGACGGCACCTTTTTCATCTTCACTACCCTCCTCTCTAGGTGCTGTCGCCAGTTCGAGTCAATCTCCGCTCCCTTTCACCCACCATGAGTGCGTCTGTTGCACGGTCGGACCTCCCGGCCATCCACTTTGGCCTCCCTCCCCGCTCCCTAATCAAATTCCCTCCCGGGCCACTACCGGAGTCTCTCGGTGCGCCCTTCGTGGACGAGCCAACATGGAAGCAGCCCTTCAACATTCCCCTATCCCTCTACAACAAGCTGCTTGAGGTCCACATCCCCATTACCATTGCAGTAGTGTACGCAACCACCGTCATCATCCTGAACCGTGTGAACAAGAAGCGTGGATACAAGCCCTGGGCTATCAGCAAGACGCTACCTTTCAAGCTCTTCGTCATCCTACACAATGTTTTCCTCGCCGTCTACTCGGCATGGACCTTTGTCGGTATGATCAACGCGTTTCGCGAATCTTGGCCCGCTCGCTCGGACAATTACTATGCCGTCAACCTGGTCGATGCTCTGTGCAAGGTCAATGGCCCCCGCGGACTAGGAAATGCTGCAATCTACGATACCTCCAATGCCACATGGACCCTGAACAACCCGGAGTTCACGCTTAGCGGTCCTGGGAATACCCCTGACCCAACCGATGTCGGACGTCTATGGAACAAGGGCCTTGCCTTCTTTGGCTGGATCTTCTACCTCTCCAAGTTTTATGAGGTCCTTGATACTGCTATTATTCTTGCCAAGGGAAAGAAGAGCTCTACGCTGCAGACTTACCACCATGCCGGTGCCATGATGTGTATGTGGGCTGGAATTAGATACATGGCCTCTCCAATTTGGATTTTCGCCCTTGTCAACTCTGGCATCCATGCGTTGATGGTATTGCTTACTCTACTCTACATCCGCTTTTGATTCCGGTATACTACGAGGCTAGAATGCTAATGTCTACTAGTATACCTACTACACCCTGACCGCCGTCTCTGTTCCAATCCCCATTCGGATTAAGCGTAGCTTGACCACGATGCAAATCTTGCAATTTGTGTTCGGAACTGCTCTTGCAGCCGTCCACCTCTTCATTTCCTACTCCCTCCCCGCCTCGGTTCCCCACAACATCGCTTTGAGCCCGCTCGACTCCAATGTAGCGGTCGACCTGAATGATACAGCTACAGGTATGGGTCCCTGGCTTAAGAAGTTGGCTCTGCGTGCCGCAGGCGCGGAAGGGGTTGCTGAGAACGTGGTGAATGCAGAGGGCAAGTTGTTTGGTGCCGACGGCGCGCACGCTGCTCGGGCTATCCTCAGCAAGCAAGAAGTCCGCTATCACCTTGAACCCCGCACATATACCTGCATGGACACAAGCGGCCAGGCATTTGCCATCTGGTTGAACGTTCTCTATCTCCTCCCCCTGACATTCCTCTTCGCCCGCTTCTTCATCCGCTCGTACCTCCGCCGCACCGATGCCAAGCGCACCAAGAAGGATACCCACCCCGTCGAACACGCCGGAAGGGACGCGATCAAGGGCGTAACCCGTGAGATTCGCAATGCCGTGATTGAGATGGGAAGCACTAGTAGCACCAGCGCCACCGATGCTGAATCCGGTATTTCCGGCTCCAGCACCCCGCTCGCGGAGGCGAATGTCGATGACATCACTGCCAAGAAACAGCAATCCAGTAAACCCAAACCATCAGAAGGCAGTAAGTCAAGACATTCCCCTTCCCCATCCAAAAGTCCACCAATATCACCATCACCGTCGCCATCACTCCAAGATACACCTGAGATGGTCTTTGAAACAAACATCGAGACCAATTTTAACACAACCCAAAGAGGCGCAAACAGGCAGCAGCCGGCGTCAGTGAACATGGCCCACCCTATTGGCACCAAAGAAATAATCGGCACGAAGGGGAAAAACACCCCGCCGCGCGATCTACAAGCCTACGAAGCAAATATCGACCAAGTCATGACTTCCCGCCAGCTCAACGTTGACCACGACCCCGAAAACTCCTCTGCGCCGACAAAACATGAAAAGGGACAATTGTGGTCGGCAA
The DNA here is from genome assembly GCA_002573605.1 of Polytolypa hystricis UAMH7299. Classification (NCBI taxonomy): domain Eukaryota; kingdom Fungi; phylum Ascomycota; class Eurotiomycetes; order Onygenales; genus Polytolypa; species Polytolypa hystricis. Next base: position 157,374 of record PDNA01000035.1, on the reverse strand, counting down.
TGATGGAGTCGTCGTCTAAAAAGGGCGGTGGGATCCAGAGCCCGTTCTCCCCCGAACGCGGATATGAGGTGTGCTTTGACGATATGCTGAATGACCAGGAGAAGGAGGCGGAGGAAGAAATGGAATAATAAAATGTTCAATTGGCGCCCCGTCCTCCTTTTTCGTTCTGCCTGAACCCCCGTTCGCCTCACCTTCGTCCCTTTTTGCTCTTCTTCTGGCTTCCCTTTTTTTTTCTACTCCCTTACAAAAAAAACATTGTACTTTTATTTTTATCCTTTAGTTCTGTTTCCCCTTTCTTTGGCTTATGCATTATGGCTTATGAAAATCAAAAATCCATCAATTATGGAATGGGGGGAAAATTGAAGAAACAAAAGTTTCACACAATTTGCTCTACCTAACACAGACAGACACAAAAAAGAAATTCCCTCATGAAATACAGAAAATTATCAATGTGCTCTTTGGTTTTCTCAAAACAAATTTGCTACTCACTCCTTCCAACGGCTTAGCTGCATACCTCGTCCCACCTTCCCGTCTTTTATTTCTTTCACCTCTACGGGTAGGTAGGGCGATTCGGCAACTCCCTATATCCCCTTACGACGAACTTGACGAACGAACGGGTCAAAAAGTTGCGCGAAAACGGGAGACCTGCGTTTCACAGGAAACTTGGCTGTTCATCTAAAGTTCTTTTAATTTTCTTTTGGTGGAAGAGAGATGGGGCCCCTTCAATGGCAAAATCAATAGCTAGCTATGATGTAAGTGGATGTTGCCATTGTTAAATTGGAAAATCTTGATTTTATGCTCTTGAAGCTCTCTGAAGCCCCTTGACAATGTTGGGCTGTTGACATCATCGCTGCTTTGGTTGTGTGGGGTAAATCCGGGGTGTTACATAAGCCTACTAGTATCCACGCTTGTCCCGATGTGGGTAGCACGGTTGTCCAACCTCCAGCTCACTCACTCTGTCTCTCTCTCTCTCTCTCCCAACTTTTTGCTGGATATATCAAAGGCTTGATGAAGTTACAAGAAAGACCTCACAGTTGTCTGCCTAGCATACGACCTTAACACTGCAGTGCGTGTCCTGCTACAAAATGCGGATGCAACCATGTCCAGCATCAAGTTTTCAGAGAGTGTCTCACCCCTGTCAAACAACTTGAAGTATGCATTGTGATTACTGATCATTTCTACTCGAAAGCTCTTCTATCACAGCAGAAGGCAATATGTTCAACATAGCTGCTTGGCTCTAATAAGTCTTTCTCTTCTCCCCGCGCACTTGGAGTCTGTCTGATGTGTCCATTGTCTACGAAAGTATCACCTCGGAACTGGGCCCCTGGGAAGTACTTCAGTCAACGGCCCTACTATTCACAATATATTGCTAGTAGCTGCAGGATTCCAAAGCCTTGATCTTTCCTTGCCTGCCTTTTCTGCGCTTACTGTATGATGACAAACAAGAAGAATGGCCCCCTTGGATATTACCCCTTGCCGAGAGCACATGACGTCCCATACTGCATATGCTATTACCCGGCAAATTAATCAAAATCCTTTCCCCACGCATGAGGTGGGTGGGTGGGTGGGTGGTTGTTGAACCCGTTGAAAGGTTGCGGTGCCATTCTCCCTCGCACCCTCTGTGTGCGTGTGTTATGTGTGGCTTTGAGAGGAAGGGGACGCGCGTTTGTCATACCAATTGGCGGCACTGGCCGTCTAACCTTAACAACCAGCCTATCACCCTTTTTTCTCTCCCTTTTTCTTTCTATCCTATTGCTCATGCTTCTTCTCCCGCAACGCACAAGCCCCAACCCCCCTGGTCCCCCCAGGTCTTGCGAGGTCTTGGCTTGTGGATCATGGCCGTGAAGAAATGCCAACCGAGACTCGCTTGTGAGAATGGGGAAGGCGCTGCATTTGGAATAATCACCTCGCTACCACTACTACTACTACTACTTACACCTGCCAGGTAGGTCATCTGCGAGAGCCGGTGTGTGCAGGCTCTGTGCACCAGGTGAGGATGGACAGGGGAGGGGGTTGGTTTACTTTGTCGTCAAAATGTCCTAACTAACTCCATAGATATTATCCCCGCCCTTAGTTTTAAAGCGCCGCTTTAGGAAATCGAAACCACCCCCCCACCACATAGTGCTCAAAACCTTTCTCAAACCCCGTGGTTTCAGCGACTTATACTATTCTCACCTTGTCCGGTCGGCTAGTTGCATCTTTTGTCTACACGGATCATGGGAGTGGAGTAGGTGATTGCTGCTAAAGTACGTCAGCAGTGCGGGGCCGGGGCGGGGACGGGGAAAGAAGGCATCGTTTGTGTTTGTGCAGAGCTCGAGGCTACCTTTTTGTGCTTCACTAAGGGTGGACAGGGGTCATGATGATGAGATATAAAAAGGCAGCAAGATGCCCCGTCCATCCTGGCTTGACTTCCTAGACGAACGTTGAAAAACCGGACAATAATTTACGATAAACTTCGCCGAAGCTGATTAAAAGAAACCCTTTGTTTTTTACATTCGTTGATATAAAACTTTACCTTCGTTAACGCGGTATATCTACCAACTGCCTTCATCATGTTCTCCAAATTTGCCAAGGTACGTGTCTACTTGACTTGCAAAGAGAGAGGTGTTTGTTTCGCGGCTTCCTCCCTACCTGCGCTCTTAAATTTCCTTTATCCCCCTTTCTTACCCCCAACCCACACCAACCCCCAACTAAACCTCCTCGCTTTATTCCCCCTGCAGCTCGCCCTCCTCACCCTCTCCCTCAGCACCACTATCTCGGCACAAGCCGACCCAGGCATAATCTTCAAAACTTATGGCGATGCAGCCTGCGGCCAAGGCATCGTGAACGCCAAAATCCGCATTCTCGACAGCTGCATCAACATCGAGACGATGCCCTGGTCGTCCTTCAGCGTGGTCATGGACGGCGACGCTGCGGCCGCGCCTAACTTGAAGTGTTCTGAGAACCAGCAGCTTGTGGTGAGGATCTTTGATAAGGCGGACTGTCAGGGGAATACGTTGGGGAATGCGCCCGTGTTGGGAGAGCAGAAGTGTGAGGATATAGAGGAGTCGACGGTAATGGCGGCTAGTGTTAAGGCTGTTTGCGAGGCTGTTCAGGAGAGTGAGTGAGTCTGGAAAGATGGGAAGTATGGCGATATGGGAGGCCTTCGGTGGCAATAAGATGATTGGACAGGGAAAAATGAAGAAAAGGGGGGCCGGAAAGGGGGAGGGGGGAAGATGCTAAGGTAGTAGAACTAGGAGTCTTGGATTGATGTGTCATGTTTGCAACATTTTACTTTACTTTGCTGTCAGAAATAACACATGTGGAAATTTACTTGGTATACAAGATTGATTGGTTGGATGTTGCAGCCTTTTTTCTGATAAGCACCTGCTTACACTTTTTTTTTTTTTTTTGGAGTAATCCATCCCAGTAATGAAGCCTTCTATTTTACCCACTCTATAGGTATTTGGACCTGGATTATTGGAGTGGAGGCTATTGATATCTACCCCCTTCCCTCACACTCAGGAGTGTAGGAGATGTACTATTAGAAGTATATAACCCCCCATCCATCTATCTATCTGTAACTATGGGTGATTTCAAGTAGTATGCCTAGCAGTTATGGCCCAGAATAAGAATTCCAATAGAACCCTTGTCTTTTTTATATACTAATTATGGTAAATGTGTTTTGATTATTGATAATAGTTAATATTGTAACTAACAGACTTCAATAAAGGGTGGGGCATCTTCAATACCATAAATGAATGCACAGTTGTGTTAAGAGAGTGTATTGAATAAGTGCTCTCTTACTATAGATTCTCTGTGAATGAGAAGAAATGTAATATTATGAACACAAACTACAGCTAGCTTAATGCTCAAGGGAAGAAAGGGTTATTATTTATTATATATCACAATCAGTAAGCAATATAAAAAGAAGAGGGGCAAAAGTTCCCCTAACAACATAGACATGCATGCATTCAAGTTGGAATAAGCCCAATAATTCAATCCTTTTATTCTATCCAGACATATCATTCAAAAATACATATATACAAACAGAAAGAAACAAAGTAAGAGCACTACAACTATCTTCAGTGCAAAGTACTATACAAAACCCATCCATGTGTGTTTGTTTGGGTAAAACAAAAAAAGAATCCCCACAGGCAGCTATATATATAAAGAAACGAAAAAGAAGCCTGGTATATAAAGTCATAGGTGAGGCAGACAACCCAAGAACCGAAAAAAAGATTATTATTCAAATGAATAAAGAAGAAACAATCATACCCCTTCAGTATCCACACTTACCCGCTGGCTCCGGTAACTTGAGCTTATACTCCCCATCGCCCTTTACGAGATCATATCCCGGATTCGGATACTTCAACTCAAACGCCGTGGCGGGTGTTTTACACCCATTCCCAGTGTTCGCGATAAACATATCTGGTCGGTCGGTAAATGCTACGCGCTCAGCTGCCCGCGCCGCTATGGCTTTGGGATGATGCGCGTGTTGTCTGCTCGCGTGTCGCGAGTGGGATGATCCAGGTGCGGCAGCGCGCGGTTTGCGCACTAGAAGCTGTTGGCGCGGACAGGTGCACATGCAGCCGTTTCCGTCGATGTAGTCGGCTGGTTCTTGTGGGATGGGGACGGGCGTCTCGTCGATCATGTCTGGTTTCTTCGTTGACGACGGTGGGGCGGTGGTTGCTTTGGTGGCAGCGGGAGGAGGAGGCGGAGCGGATTCAGAACCTCCGATCGGCGGCGGCGGCGGGTTTTCGGGACTACTACTCTCTCCTTCTTCTCCACCGGTAATCGTCACAGCCGAGCAGAGCATAAAGAACTCTTGCTCACGATTAATCCACGTCCACGCGAACACGGCATCACCGGTCGGCATATCCCCCGGCACTTTAAACTCAAACTCCTGCGTTTTGGGATCTGTCGTTGTGCCGCGTCGATTGGGGCAGTTGCCCTCATAGCTTCGGACCGCTTTCCAGGTCTTGCCCTGGTCAATGCTGAAGCCCACCTGGCAGGATCCGCCGTAGTGCGTGCCGCCGAGATTGTTGCCGCCGATTAAGCTGAATTTCTGATCGGAGCCGGCGGCCCATGTTGCGACGGAGGCGCCCTCGGGGGTTCCGAGAAGTTTGAGATAGCCCCGGCAGGGGAAGGGGGTGGTCTTGCCGCAGCAGTTGTAGGGGTAGTTGAGCTGGGTGTCAGCTGGGGTCTTGCGATGTGGGTTGTTCTCGGCTTGGAAGGGCGGCGGGTAGAAGAGTTGCATGTGGCCCTGCACAAGCGGGGAGGTGAGGGCGAGGAGAGAGAGGTATTTGAAGAGGGACATTGTGAGCTGTCAAAGCTGATGTCCTCTGCCGGGTGTATAAATATAAAAATAAAGAATTGGGGATTGGTGTGTCCAAGGAGGAATGAAGCGGAACGTATTGTGGAGAAAGAGAAAGAGAAAGAGAAAGAGACTGTTGGCTAGCAACAGGAGAATGGAAGAACGTCGTGTTCGAAAAAGAGAGTGGTAAATAGAAGGTCGAAAGAATGGAAATGAACAGGAAAGCAAATTGCAAAGAATGAACGCTGTGGGCAGAAGAAAAAGATGCAGAAGATGCAGAAGAGCAGGAGAAAGAAAATAGTTATATAGTCGTTTTCTAGATCCCCCAGCAGTCGTGAATTGTAGACCTATCTTGACCTGTTAATTCGTGCCCCTGAACTGGGTGAAGAAGAGCAAGGATGCACAAACAACACCAGTATATGCAGTTCGCTGGCAGTGTGATGGGGAGGATAACACCCTGGGTGAAGGATTGCTTTTTTTCACGCAGCCAATCTCCCATTCATTCATTGTTTGGCCTGATTGTCACAAGCAAAAAGAATGGCAAAGAACAAATGGCTTTGTTCAGCTTGGTGGATGAAACTCCAGGCAAATAAAATAGGCCTCAGCTTGTGTTTCAGCATGGCTAAGGTGCCTGTGAGAACTCTGTCAGCAGGGTCAAACAGGCACAGGAACACATGGGTACTTGCTCACGAAGCAGCATGATGCAAAGGCTTGAGATCCACATCCCTGAGCACTGGCTTAAGAAACAGCATCTCATTCGCGCTTCCTGATTCCATGTTGGATCCTGTGGGCTGTCGGGATATGCCGGAGTAGGGATGGTGGACGAGGTCGGCGCCGAGAGGATGGAGATGGCGTCGAGATGCAATTGATGTTTGCCATGGTAGTTTCCACCCTGCTGGCAATCACTTGCATCTTCACAAACCTGGAGAGCAGTCAAATAGCAGAGTCCAACAAAAGTAAGCCTGCAATTGATCTATAGCAAGCAATCAGGGCAGAAGACTTCGAGATCTTTTGGCTGACAGCCTACAGACCACAGCAGTCGCCAGGTTCAATTAAGGGCCTGATCCACGATCCCTGCACAAACAAGAAACAAGGCCACATCCACCCAAGCTACTAGTAGTGGAGTGACGCAGGGATTATTCGAAACAATGTGGGGGTTCTTTCTGCGGGATCGGATTTGGAACGATCAGTTCACCTTTGATTCAACTCAGCCATCTTTCTCCACGGCGTCGCATTCGGCTTCCTGTGAGAACGGGCTCAGGGGATTCAAGGAATATGCAGGGCAGTCGGCACCGGCACTGACCAAGGATGGGTTGGAAATTGACGGACAGCCTCTTTTTGTCGCTCTTCAACTGTTGAGAACATGGATGCTGGTGAGAGTGAGCACCGAGAAAACACGGTAGACGGCATGCGTAACAACCTATCCGGTCTCTGACCGAGTTGATCTACTACATGCAATCTACCAGAGAAGACTAGGCTTAGTGTATCAGCGGCAGAAGGTAATATTCTGACACAAACCCAGTTTGTGTTGTGGCAGCTGGAACTATTATAGAGGCCACCACCTCTTCTCCCTTTTGCATAAAGGTGTTTTCGACCATATTTGTCGCCTCTCTAACTTACATTTAGAAAGGTTCATATCATGATGTGACACCATCGGAAACAGCCGGCTGTTCTAGGTCTAGCAAGCAAAAAAATTCCTTCTTCCGCTGCCACAAGAGCACGCTGGTCAAAATTTAAGATTTATTCTTTGTGCTCGCAAGATGGCCTTGCTCAAGAGTTTCTAGCAGCAATAGCTCTGATAACCACCAACGAGGAAGCGCATTACTCTGCCTCCTCGCCTAATATTTCCTTTTGATTGCCGATGACGAGTGATTTGTGCGGCAGCTTCTCTCAACACCTCAGCTCCATCGCATATCTTCTCCGTGCTCTTGCGATGCAACCGCAGATTTCAATGATATCTAGTACCCAGCCGGATCCGAACTTGCATCTCCGCTGTACTACATTCTCACGAATAATGTGGATTCAGATCTCTACTATCCATCACACAGACTTAGGCTGGACATCCACCACGATGGAATGATGACGACTCGTGCTCTCATCTAAATATACTTGCCGAACTTTTCAAAGACCTTGCCTCTTAAGGGATAAAGCCTATCCCCGTCGGCCAGCGCACACTGTGCTTGCGATCTTCAATGTCACACACTAGGGAGGAGATGTGCGGCCCTCTCTTTTCGTCATCTGAGCTAGTAACATCCTATCTAAAGCGTGGAGCGTTATCCATAGGCTGCAAACGTGGAAGAGACAATCAAATTGTTCCTCATCAAGCGTGTTTAGAATCGAGTCAGATCTTCAATCACATTAGAGATCTGCACATGGTATATATCTTTTGGTTTATTCTCAATTTCGTCCTTACACTATGAATAGTCAATCATAGTCGAAAATCAAAGCCTGGGACTCGATCTGGCTCTTCACAAGTGTGTCTAGAATCAGATCTTCAATCATATTGCAGAACTACACATGGTTCTCAATTTTGTCCCTACACTATGAATGGTCAATCATAGTCAGAAATTTAAGTCTGCTCCACATTGTGATACGGTACACCAGAAAGCTCTTGGCTTCAGCAATGGATGGCCATGATCGTCAGTCGATCCTCGATAGAGTTAAATAGTTGCTGAGATGCAAAAGAACACAATGCTCAATCATTACCAAAGGGCGCAAAAGGCCCTTCCCCTAGTCTGGTATAAATACTCTTCACTGATCTCCCCTTGAAGTTCTTAAGACCAAAAACTCTTTTCTCTCTCCAACGAAACAACTCTCGTTAACGATCTTTTAATCCCATTTATATCGAATTTTGGACCAAGCTTGAACAAGATGCATTTCAATATCCTAGGTCTGGCCCTTCTTCTGCCAATCGCCCTGGCTATGCCGAGTCCAAACGAGAATCTTCAGACTAGACAAGGCCCTGGAGAGGAGGTATGCTGGCGGATATGTGGTCCTGAGCAACTTCGCTGCCCTGAAGGCTGGGTAAGTTTTATTTTGTTCATTTGTTTTGCTCTTAATCGTTTTAGAAGTACGCAACTTTTATGTGCTATGCTAACAGCCTTCTTTCTACGGATAGCATGCAAAGCAATTTGTATGCAAGACTCCTACTATCCACCATTCTGATGAAATATACAGCCCCGTTATCTAGGTTCTGGAAAAGCTAACCATTATGAACACATGCAAGGGTCACTGCTGGACCTGCTGCAAGACTTTTCAGCAGGAGGATTAACTGGTTGAGCGATTGATGAAGGGAGCCCCCTATCTCTGGAAAATCGCCGTATGCTATTCCCCACTCCTTTCTCTCTTTTCCTCCTCTTTTCTTTCTTTCTCTTTTGCCCCCTCTTGTTTGCCCTTTTTAACCATGAACATCGAGGATAAAATAGACTAATTCTGAATACTAGGGAATTGACATTTCCAACGGGCCCAACGGGGCTGAGCTCTCACTATGATGGATGTGTTTTTGTGCTGCAACTGCTATTGCAAAAAGAAGTCCTCCCCCAAGAATCTAACTGTGTACTGCGGAACTTGCACTCTTTCCTGTGGAAGGTTTAGAAAAGGAAGATTTCGGGGTATTCAGCTCCATAGTTCTGTCCACATACTGGCGGATGAAGTCCTCGTCACTCGTTTAGCTGGGTATTTAGTGGTTTTGAAAAGAAGAATCGAACCCTTCAACCAAAATATAAAAATCCCGAAGCATGGGGCACTCTTTTTGTTCACCTACCAAAACTTCTTCTTCAGAACTACCGTTTGTGTAAGATAAAAGAAGAAAACCTATGGGAGCCCTTTGCGCGCGGAGCTCCGCTTCAAAGATCGGAAATTAAAGCAGTAGTGGAGGGGAATATACCGAACTTTCTCTCTTTGCGATCCTGCTACCTCATGTGAATGATATTTACTAACCTGGTCCAGTTATTTTACACGTCGACAAGCTCAAAATGTCCTCTGTTATTAACCCTCAGTCTAAGACCAGACGAATCATGTAGCTGAGCTCAAGAGGACCAATCACTATCTTCACGAAGCGAGCAAAGTTCGCAGAAGTAGCCTGCGCCCCGACCTGCTCAAGAAGTCGTAGCGAGTGTGGATGAATGACGAACAACCGCAAGCCGAGACTTTCTTTGGCTTCAGTCACACAAACACCGTGACCCTGCTGCGGCAAAGACCAGAATTTCAGGGGGTTCGTGGGTATACTTGACGCTGAAGTGAAAGAGCTGAGGCGGCGGTTGCTTACCCCGCCTCTAACGGGGGGATTTTGTGGACGATGGGCTTCACCGATACTAGCGACATTACTGCGGAAAATGGTGAGTTTAGTTCTCATAAGCCTTCTGAAATTGTCATGACAAGTAACGGAGTGTGCAACAGTGATTTTATAACATGTATATCTTGCCTTCGGCTAACTGCGTATTAGCGCGCTGAATAACTACCAGTCCAAGATAAATGAAAAGGAATAATTAAAGGCGTGTTAACGAGCGAATCGAGGAGTATAAATGAAAATAGAAAAAGAAAATGTCGGCGAAGATTGCTAAGATGACGTGGCGAAGATGGTTATAGAGAAAAGAAAAAGAATCCCACCAGCAAAGGCTACATTGTGTAGAAGCGAGAGAGAGCCCTGCTTCATTCACCTCTTCCTTTCTCAAGCATCCGCATTCTCACCAATTTCCTGTAGGATATCCAAAATTTTATATCGACACCGATGTTCTGCCTCTGCCACAATCCTGCCACTCAACATAATCGCATCTTCAGTGAGATTCCCAGTATTTGATCCATCCGGGTTCAAATCGCGCTCTTCCTTCTTCTTTTTCTTACTGAGCGGCTCACTCGCCTTCTCATCGACTTTGCCAGTCAGCGCCGCAAGCCGGGACCCGCTGGCGTTCCCATGATTGGCTGGAGGAGGATTGTATGCTCCGGAATATGCGTCGAGCTTCCCGATAAAGGTCTTCTTTATATTCGGGGGTCCGTCGGATTTGATGGACGATCTTATTGTAGACGAAGTACTGTGTTGGAGAACTATCAGAGGGCGCAATAAGGGTTTTTCTGCCCAGTAAGCGCGTGTAGACGCGCAGAGATGTGCTTGGCAGCTCGTCTGTGGTAGATGGAGCCATTGCGAGATATGTCCCATGTAATCAGGGGTATTTTAATCCAGGGATGATGCTTCCTTTATAAGGGAGAAGGCCGATAAAGGGCCTTGAAGCAGTGCAGCCCTCCATCGTGGGATGAGAAGACATATTTGATTTCAGCCTCATGGAAGAAGCTATTGATATTAGATACATATTCCGTCCATGCAAAGGCGCGTTGGATGATTCGAAGTTCGAATGCCATCAAAATACGAGGTGGAGGCTGTGTGTTTTGGTGGAGGTCAAGGTGGAGGCTGAAGGGGCCGAGCACACGGCTGCTTATGTCATGATTGGCTGGATAGTCGCTTGATATTTTCATGACAGCTTGAAGCTTCAACTGCACTTGCAACAGCACGACAGACGTGCATACAACTGGCCAATTCAGCCCTGCAACACTGCAGTTTATACTTCCTTCACCATGGAGGGCGACAATAATGCCCCCGAATCCCCGCGAAAGCGCGTGAAGGTCTCAGACGACGCTGCTGCCGACGTGTCCATCCCGCCCGTCTCATCCATCGAGACCCCGCACGCGCCCGCGCCCGAGCCAGTACCAGCTGCAGGAGGCGTGCAGAGCGCATTGGAAGATGCGCAGGCCATGAAAGAAGCTGAGGTGGGCATTACGGAGTTTGTTAGTGTGGATAGTTCTGGGTTTACGGGCGTCTTGAAGCAGAGGTGAGGAATTACAAGTCCTTGAAGTCAGCCCTGCGGAAGGGAGAAATTTCGGAAAGGGAAAAAAATGGCTGATTGAAGGGTATGTCTATGTCTAGATACACAGATTTCCTCGTCAATGAGATCCTTCCGTCGGGAGAAGTACTGCACTTGCGCAGTCTTGCTGTGCCTAGATCGTTGAAAGCTGCCACTGAAGCAGAGGTCGTCAAACCAGCAGCCACCCCCGCCGCCAACAGCAATTCTCAAGCCACCGCTGAGCAGACGAAACCTACACAAGATGCAGAGCAGTCTCAAAATGCCGGTGCTCCGGAGTCTGGCGCTGGACCATCGAATGGCGCGAGTACAACCACTGCAGCCGAGGTTGGTTCTTCCTCCGCTCCACCGCGTTTTGAAAATTTCTAACCCTGTCTAGATCCCCGACGAAGACAAGAAGCTACTGGAAGAGTACTTTGGGTCCGACATCGCGCAAGATATTCTGATTCTCCATGGACGCGCTCTCACATCACCCGCCGCAACGGCCGGCGACCTGGGCCGGGTCAAATCCGCTGTTATCACCGACAAGGACGTCCGTACCAAGATCCACCAAGCTATCCGCCGCATATTCGCGTCTCGACTCGAGTCTACGACCGACAATGACGGGGCAATGGTTATATCTGCCCTGCCCGCACGGCGACAGGAGAACCGACAGAAAAACCGCGGCGGGGAAATGCGCAAGGGAAAATTGGGCTGGAATGAGCTGGGCGGGGAGTATCTCCATTTTACAATCTACAAGGAGAACAAGGATACGATGGAAGTGGTGTCGTATATCGGCCGTCAGACGAAGATGAACGCGAAACATTTCCAGTTCGCGGGCACAAAGGACAGACGCGGCGTTACGGTCCAGCGGGCGAGTGCGTTTCGCGTGCATGCTGATCGGCTGGAACGTATAAACCGAACCCTCCGCAATGCCGCGATTGGCGACTTTGAATACCACGAGCGCGGTTTGGAACTGGGAGATTTACAGGGGAACGAATTCGTGATTACACTTCGGGATTGCCAGTTCCCGACGGACGCTGCATCAGAAAACAAGGACATTGTCGCTGCAGTCACCGAGCTAGTTTCGCGCTCGTTGCGCGACCTCCGTGAGCGTGGATACTTCAACTACTACGGCCTCCAGCGCTTCGGTACCTTTGCCACCCGCACGGACACAGTCGGTGTGAAAATGCTCCAGGGCAACTTCAAAGCCGCCTGCGACGCCATCCTACACTTCAACCCGGCCAGCATCGCCGCGGCCAAGGCCCCCGGATCCCGAACGCAAATGAGCTCCGATGACATCGCGCGCGCAGAAGCTATCGAGACCTTCCAAACCACAGGCAAAGTCCACCAGGCGATGGATAAGCTGCCCAAGAAGTTCTCTGCTGAGGGGAATATTTTACGACACCTGGGCCGCGCGCCGAATGATTACTTCGGCGCATTGCAGACTATCCCGCGAAACTTGCGACTTATGTATGTGCACGCGTACCAATCGCTGGTGTGGAACTTTGCCGTCGGGGAACGATGGCGGCTATACGGCAATAAAGTCGTTGAAGGCGATTTGGTCCTTGTGAACGACTTCAAAAAAGAAGACAACAAAACCACCACTGCGGCGGCGGCGGCGGCTGACGCCACCGACGCGGTCGACGCAGACGGCGATGCCATCGTCCTCCCCTCCGCCACGGATAGTGCGCAAACCGTAGACGACATGTTCGAGCGCGCGCGCGCCCTTACGGCCGCAGAAGCAGCCAGCGGCACGTACTCGGTCTTCGACATCGTCCTCCCACTTCCCGGGTTCGATATTATCTACCCACCCAACGAGATGACAGAGTTTTATAAACGGTTCATGGGCAGTGAAAGAGGCGGGGGGTTGGATCCGTTTGATATGCGCAGGAAATGGAGGGATGTTAGTTTGAGTGGAGGGTATAGGAAGGTGCTTAGTCGTCCGGGACAGGATTGCGAGGTGCAGGTTAGGAGGTATGAGGTTGCCGATGAGCAGTTTAGTGAGACGGATTTGGAGAGGTTGAGGAAGACGCAACAGCAGAAGAAGAGGAAGATGCAGGAAGAAGATGCAGAGGTTAAGGATGGAGATGAGATGGAGATTGAGAAGGAGGGAGGAGGAGGAGGGGAAGAGGGCAAGGGAGACAAGGTTGCTGTCATCATCAAGCTCCAGCTCGGTTCTAGCCAGTATGCCACCATGGCACTGCGCGAGTTGATGAAGACTGGTGGCGTGAAGACGTATAAGCCTGACTTTGGCGGTGGGCGGTGAGGGGGAGAAGAATAAGGGAGAAAAGTATATTTTTATGGGATTTGTATGATTAAATATATATAAACTTACATAGCATGCGTGTTAAAAAATATGCATGTTTCCAAATTAGATATTACACCATTTACGTCGCTAGCAATCATTTCAGCATACACATCTACGTTCCGATCGATCTATCAATACTTTCCTCACTAAGCGAAATAAGCACACGCAGAGCTCTCCTCTTACCAAAACTCCCCATTTCCATAGGGAAGATGAAAAGAAGAAAAGACAACATACCAAAAAGCCTCCAAAAAGTCATTATCCGAACCTTCAATCTCCCCAACCAACTCCCCGGGGATTATAGGAAGGCCCTTGCCCACCTCTGGCTCCCAAAGCATAACCGGCGACCACACTCCTTCCTGCCACTCCACCATCTCCAGCGTCCTAAAGCCGAATTTCCTATACAGTCCTTCGCCCATACGACTCGCCTCCAGACCCACTGGCACACCCTCACTTGCCGCCGTCTCCAGACCCCATTTTAACAACTGTGCGCCGATGCCGCGACGATGCCAATGCTGTGAGACGACGAGGGCGTCGAGGAACCATAGCTCTGGGAAGACGGAGGCGGGGAAGATATGCGATGTGCGACGGAGGAAGGAGGTGAGGTTTGAAGGGGAGACGGATTTATCGAGGTGGAGGAGGGTGGTGTAGTGGGATTCGAGAGATAGGAGGGTGGTTTCTAGCTCTGTTGGTTTGTTATTTTAGTATCTATCTTATAGATATAATAGAGAGAGACATACTGCACCATAAGCCCTCATTCTTCTTCCTCCATCTCCTCGCATCCACGCCGTCCCCTTTCCTCTCCCACCTCGCCACGCCCACCACCTCTCCGCCCTTCACGCCCGGCCCGCCATCGCCATCATCCGTCACGGCCACATAGCTCACAAATCCGGGAGTGGAGAGATATATCTTTGCGCGGCGGACGAAACCGGCGCGGAAGGAAGGGTAATGGTTCTGTCTGTGGGGGCAGATGTAGGCGAATAACTCGTCGTCGAGGAGGGCGTTGTCTGCGGAGAGGGTGGCTGTATAGGGGATGTCGGAGGAGGTGAGAGAGCGGATGTGCATGTTTTGGTTCTTTTTGAATATATATACTTTGTTGCTGTGGGGAGTGTAGAAATGTAGATATGCAGCTTTCAGCCACGGCTTCTTGGTATGCGGGGGGGTGGAGAAATGCATCAACCAAGTTGCACAGTAGAAGCTTACGCACGAAAGGCAAGACGAGGCGGATCCCGATTGAGTTGAACGTTTGTCCGACGGCGGTTGGAGATGCCGGATCTTCATTCATTCTTCATCCTCTTCTTGTTCTTCTGGAGAGCAGTTACCAGTATCCACAATCCATTCCTGATTTCCATGCAGGCGTCAATTGTGCATGTTCGCATCCTGATCTCGCCAAACGTTTCTGGATCCGGATGCTGTCTCGGCCTGTGTGAATGATGTGGGTGAGTGGTCTGACCTTTGAAGCAATGCATCATCGCCCCACTGTAGTCTGGCTGTTATCCATAATCCCACTCGGGCCATTGGTTACTAGAATAGAATCAAGAACTTCTCGGTTACGCGCGTATCTCACTGGCTCGGCGCAACTTGCATCCTCTACACAGCTCGCCATGTGCGACAACGCTGCTGCTGCTACTACTACTCCTGCTACTGCTGTCTTCTCGAATGGTTGAACAATGTTTTTCGTGCTTAACTCAAGTACTCTACAATGCGATGGATCAATGATGCCCGCTCGGGGAGAATCATGCTACCTTGCCTCGCGTCATGCGTCGCCGTTCTGTTCTCTTTGTCTGTTCGCTGCATCTACATATAAGAGCTGCGATGCTGTCCCGGATCTGTGACTCCAGGGATATAATATAATAACAGCTGCATACACATTGATTCTGCTTCTTCTTTACTTCTTAAATGACAGCTATCCTCTACCGTTCTTCCCTTCAGTTGAAATCTCGATTGCTGCATTCACTTCCCAAGGCGACATCCACATCTCAACTGAGGACTCTCCCATCCTCCCTTCGATCACTCGCCTCAACCTCAAAAACACCCTCACACCTCACCATGGACAAGGAAAAGACCACGCCAAAGTCGTTTAACGACTGGCCAAACCACCAGGGAGTAAGCCAACCCTTTCCCTCCCAAGATATTCACATACACTAACAACCCCAGTTCGACACCTCCTACGTCGAGCACTCGCCCATCGAGCTCCCCGTGACAGGCGTCATCCCGTCCTGTGCAGCCGGTGTGCTCTACCGCACCGGTATTGGGGCCCGCGATATCCCCACCGACACCAACGGCATCTACAAGACCGGCCACTGGTTCGACTGCAATGCCGTCGTGCACCGCTTCCAGATCCTCCCTCCCGACGCCAACCACCCGACCGTGCGCGTCCTGTACAACTCGCGCAGCACATGCGATAGCATGATCAAGCAGATCGCTGAGACGGGGAAGCGCGATGCCATGACCTTTGGCAGACAATACGACCCGTGCATGAGCTATTTCCGCAAAGTCATGTCTCTATTCCAGCCCATGGGGGGCAAGCTCGCTCCAGACGGCATCACCATGTCCATCACTCTATCCGTAAACTTCCCTGGCATCGACCGGGCGGCGAAAAAGAAGAACGAGGGCCATGCATCAGGTATTCAAACCCTAATGAACAAATCCGACACCAAGCTCTTCCAGTCCCTGGATCCAGAGACCCTCGAACCCATCGGCATCGCCTCCCAGTCCACCCTACACAAGGACCTAACCGGACCCCTTGCCGCCGCCCACGCCAGATCCGACCCCGTCACCGGCGACGTGTTCAATTACAATCTCGACTTGGGTCGTCGCTCGACATACCGCGTCTTCCGCGCGAGTGCCTCTACGGGTCAAACCAGCATTCTCGCAACCATCCCCGGCGCAGCCCCGGCCTATATCCACTCGCTGTTCCTGACGGAGAATTACGTCATTCTATGTGTGTGGAATGCGTTCTTCACCGTTGGCGGGCTGAGCATTCTCTGGCACAGAAACATCATCGACGCCATAGCCGATTTTGACGCCTCAAAGCCCGCGCGGTGGTATGTGATTGACAAGCGGCCCGTGGAGCAAGGAGGTAAGGGGCTAATCGCGACGTATGAGAGCGAGGCGTTTTTCTGCTTCCACACCGTCAACGCATATGAGGAGGCGTCATCTAGTGAGAGTGGCGACGGGATAGATATCGTCGCAGACCTCGTCGCATACAAGAACATCGACTGCTTGAAGCGGTATTACCTGGACAACGTCATATCCACTTCCCCCGACGCAGGCAGCTACGCCAACGACATTGAAGCCCACCAAATTTACAAACGCTTCAGACTGCCCTTGATCCCCAACACCACCACCACCACCACCACCACTACTACTACTACTAATACTACTCCTTCATCTCCCCTCAAAGTAATCACAGAATTCACCCTCCCACCCCTCGACACGCCCGAACTCCCAACCCTAAACCCACGCTACACCACAAAGCCACACAGATATGTCTACGGCGTATGCGCGTCGGGAGAATCTAGCTTCTTGGACGGTCTCGTGAAAGTCGACACGAAGACGCGGGAGACGGTCTTTTGGACTCGTCATGCGCAGAATGCTGGAGAGCCGATTTTCATCCCCAGATACGAAGACGGGGACGAGGATGATGGTGTGTTGTTATCTGTGGTTCTGGATGGGTTGGTGGGGAAGTCGTATTTGTTGGTTCTGGATGCGAAGAATATGCAGGAGTTGGGGAGGGCGCAGGTTAAGGGGGCCGTGGGCTTTGGGTTTCATGGTACGCATGTGCCGGCCGGGAAGGGTGGGAGGGCGTTGGATTATTAGGGGAGCGAATTTCTCTTCTCTTGTCTTCTCTTTTATTTTCTCCTTTCTTTCTTTTTTATTTTAATAATGCATGTGATGCAGGCTGTGTTGGTTTGGTTTGCTCTGTGTTACTTTTTTGTTTGGCGCGTTTCTGGCGCGGGGGCCATTATCAAGGGGGGGCGGGTGTGGGAGCTTTTCAATACATCGGGCATTTTCGGGATTTGTGTTTGTGTTTTCCTTCTCCCGAATTAACACAACTATAGTAACTTGTTCTTTGTTTTTGGTTCTCTTTCTCCACACAAAAAGATCTATTGCAAGTCGCGAGACGGGATTTTTTAAAATGATATGATATGATATGGTCTTAAAGTTACAAATTGAGAATTTTAGTAGTTTATGTTATATAGCATATACTTCGCTTTGCTACGAGGTTTCTTCTTTATGTCATACATTCATTCATTAGTAGTCTAGTTTATTCTATCCAAATCAACCCAGTAGTAAGTATCCAGGGATATCCTGTAATTTTCGTCCTCTGAGGATGATGACGATGACGGTGGGGGAAAATGTGTATCTCTCGTCCAAGGGCAGGAGGAGGGACACGGGTTGTCGTGCGTTTTGTATATCCTGAAGATTTGCTTGTCATATGCATCGCCATTCGGGCTGGAGGAGAGCGATTCCCAGCTTCTTTTTTCTCTTGATAGATCGCGAAGAAAAGTCGGTCTTATCGCCGGCCGACCGAGCCATGTCTTACCCAAACACATCCTTTTCGCGCCAGGGAGCCCCAATCTTTCCGTTTTCATTCCATTCCATCCCATTATTATCACCCATCCCCCCTCCACAAAGCCTTAACATCCCTAACCTTCTCCCTAACCCTCCCCCTCGCCTCCTCCCTCTCCACCCCCTTTTCCAACAACGCCTCATACCCACTATGCACATGCCTAACATGCGCCTCAACCGCTAACTCGACTTTCCTCCCTTCATCGCCCACCGTCCCACTCCTCCCCACCCGTCTCGATCCCTTCATATACGCATGATTGAGCACGGCGTCGAGATCGGCGGCTGGTATGAAGGGGAAGGATGTGAGGAGTTGCGTGCGTGCGCGCGCTGTGTCGCGCTCGTCTTTTGCTGCTACGGCGGCGGTGCGGGTGGTTTGGGTCGAGGTCGCGGTTGAGAGGACGGCTGTGTGGATGGAGGTTGGGATGTAGAGGCCGAGGGTTTTGCGGAGTTTAGTGTTCTGATTTTGAGTAATGAGTATGGTTTGATAGTGTGAAAGGGGGAAGGGGGGACCTACGTAGACGGTATACACGGTTTGACCCGCTGCGTGGGTTTGGGTACGGCAGTTTCGCGTTATGTATACGTCGCCTTTGGGAACGAGCGTGTAGCCTTCTGGTGGGTCTTGGGTGTGTGGGCAGATCTATGGGGTATTCGTTAGCGAGAGGTTTCAAATCATGCAATGTATAAATGGCTGAAGGTGGGATTTTGTCAAAGATATCAAGGGGCGGGGACCATAACAGAACTTCTCAAGTCCGCGATATGTTGTAGAACGCTATACATATCCAGCACTGCAAGATATCCGAACCTCAAAGACAAAAAGCAAAACATATCCAAATATATATATAGATAGATATATCCAAGAAACAACTCACATCTTCCAAATCCTCATTCTCCCCCTTCCCCTTCCCCCCAGCTCTCTTGCGTAACTGCTTCTGAAGCACTTTATGCAATGCATCTGTGCGACCAGCTGGTTTACCCCCTCCTTCTCCGCCTGCTGCTGCTGCTGTTGCTGAAGCCTTCCCCGCGCGACCAGCTCTGCGTCTCCTCCGCTTCGAAGTACTGGATGATGATGATGATGATGATGATGGTAAGGTTCTACGGCGAGACTTTGAAGTTCCTCTGCCTCTGCGTGTGCGGGGAAAAGTGGTGGCCATGGCCACCTCCTTGTTCTTTTCTTGAGAGGATTTCTTGGGGGGTGTGTGTGTTGTTGTTGGGGCAATTTCAACTAGCTGCCATAGACTGAAGTATTCTTTCAAGCTGTGTGTGTGTGTTGCAAGGATATTCGCAGCATGTACTACTAGTACATGACCAGCTTGTCAAGCTGCTCAAGGAAGTGAATACATAGAGGAAGAGAGAAAGAATGAATGAAAGAAAACAGAGCAAATGGCAGGGGGTATATATATGCCAGTGTTATAACATAAAGCCTGGCTGGAGGGGAATGGCCTTGAATGTTCACTAGGGATGATAGAGCAAGGCAGAAGAGGCTAATAAAAAGATAGTCAATGGAGAGACAGACAGGTAGCAGCTTGTTTATTCATGCATGAGCTCGGGGGCTTTAAAAGGTGGCTGAGTTCTTTAAGCTGAGGTGTTCAATGAATGGCCCATGGAACTGATCATGTGATCATGATAGGGGCCAGGATAGTTACACCTGTGGACATAAATAACCAGACAATTGTACAGTTCTTGAGGACAGGGGTTAGTTACCCATGATAATTACTATGTATGTATTTGTTGAATATACTAACTTCATCATTATCTCTTAGAAATGAGGACCAAGCATGTTATCAGCATACATATTAACATCCAAAAAGACAAGAATAATCGAACTTAAAGTATGGAAAGGACGCAAGCACGATGGCTCTACCGCGCCATCCACACCGAGCTGAGGTTAATCCGATCCTATGGCAAAAGAGTGTATTTGACCAAAATACCGGAAAATTTCCCTACACAAGACATTCCACGAAGATGCTCAAAAATAGAAATCTCAGCTCTTGGAACTGCAGGCAAAAAAGAGGTATATCTGTTTCCGGTAGACTGACTCTCACTCTAGGCCCAAAACTCCTTGACCTTTTCCTGTCAAGGTGATTCCCGCTTGTCATAGAGGCCGAAAGTGAAGTTACATTTTCCGTTTCGGCCGCTTGAGAAGACCCGCCTGCACCGTATCTAATACGTCTACGACCCGTGAAGCCCGGAAGGTGGGCACCACGACTGGGGTAAACAAGGAGCCATCTTCAGGCACGATATCCTGAAGTGGCTCTGGCAAAGGACGGCCGCGCTTAAGCGCCTCCGTTGCATCCTGAAGCCAGTGCCTAGCTTCGTGACAGTAGGTGTTTAAGCGTGGATCTCGCGAGGAATATGTGTGCGCGAGCCAAGCGGGGTCTCGCGGAGAGAAAAGCCTCCCCAGGGAGCGTCTAACAACCAATGTATACTCGAGGTCCTGTGTACCCGAACGCTGCTTGGAAAGACACAGGTCGGTTTTGCAAGAGTCACATCTCACACGAGGTTCACTCTTAGATAAGTCACTAAATTGCTCGGTTACCCTTTTGCTATTGAGCCGGAGGTGTGGGCAGAGCGGGATGTTGAACCCAGAACAAAGCGCCCTGAAGGTGGCCGCCGACTTTACGTATCTGCAGTTGAATAGCGGGAGACTATAACGAATGCCCCTCTGGTGGAACAGGTAGACACGAGAGGTCCAGACATATTTCTTCTTTTTTGGGAACCGTAGATATTCCACCACCTCGTTGAAGCTCATCTCACGCTCGCCCACTAGCGACTGGAAGCACTGCTTGGTCCGAAGACAGCGACGACGGCCGGCTCCCTTCTTAAATTCCTCGCCTGAGAAGGAGGAGCTTGTGGAGTGGCTCTTCCAACAGCCGCGGCAAAAATACCCTTTCAACATCCCATCACGTTCTAAGTAGCACATCAATATATATCGGGCTGCACTGCTCGATTTCACGGATTTGTGGATATTTGTTGTAGCCTCGGAATAATAGAATCGAGCACAAGTGAAAGTCAGAGCGAGGGCGGCATTGAAGGATAAGTTCTCGTAGATGGCATAAAGCAGCTCCGCTGGCATGCCGAGAAGACTCCCACGGGCTGCAGGAGCGCATTCGGCGCGTTGTTTGCGACGGCGAGAGCCATGAGGGGCACGCAAAAGAGTGGGGAGAGCCTTGAAAGTCATCTAGAGCTGGAGGTGGAGGGGGGTGAGAGGAGAATTTCCAGCGGGGGTAATTGAGAAGTGATATGAATGCATGCACATAGAGAAAGACGACGAAGGCACGGCCCGCGAGGATAGCAGGTCTTGACATTGACTTTATGCCGGATAGGGTAGGGTAGTATTAGGACTTGAAAAGTTCACGGCTATCCCCGTGAGTTCTACCTGTCAGACTCCAAAAGGTTATCCCGAAAGCTAGTCCATGGCCCCAGCGGGAAGCTTGGCCATGTCCCCCTCTATCAGATAACTACCATGAAATGATGTCATTAAAAGGCAGTCCACTGAGCTATATGGAACCAACAGGTTGCCCAGCAGAGAAGAAATTCTGATTGAAAAGAGGCAGCCCTAGATAAAGTTGAGTTGGAATCAAGAATGAAAACCTTTGTAAGACATGGTGACCATGCCTGAACCAGCAAGATATGGCATGCGAGGCCAAAGCTCCTTGGACAATCAGATACTCACTCTGTCCATGGAGCAGATATCTCGGGCTCAAACCACAGAAGGTTATATGTTACACCTCTGAAGAAGTCCTCCAAGTAGTTTCCTCTTATATCAAGATCTACGAAGGAAAGAACTGTCCCAGCTTGGGTATTCCTGTAGTGCATCTATTCCCAACAGTCCAGGCGATCCTGAATAGCTGACACAAGAAAGTATGGGATCAGATTCCATAAAGGAATTCAAAATGGAACACTATCTCTCGCAAGACAGGTCATCTGTCCATGAACAATCTATCCGCAAACAGACTTCCTGAAAAAGCAAGATCTTGCACACAAACAAAAACAGCAGTTACCTACATTTAAGCTGAGCAGAAGCCAAACTCAAGCACCACTGCACTCTCAAAGCCCTTTGAAAAGACCCATGACAGCCTAGGACTAATGGGAGACTCTGGGGTTGTACAGCTGCAATCATAAGCTCTGAAAAAGAGTGCCTGGATTGTGAATAGCTAGGGAGACCCTTTGGGCCTCCAACAACTTCGCAGACGCGATGAACCTCATTGTTGTGATTGTCACGCTCCTGGACTAGAACGGCAATTGCCCTCATTCGCAGTATCTAGCAGGTCTGGATCGCACACATGCTATATCTTCGCGAGACCTCTCCACATCGAGGATGTAGCGTACTCGGCCAACAGAAGAGCTGACAAGCGCCGCGCGAGGAGCGTGCGTGAACGGTGCGGAGAGGAAACGCGCGGACCCGGAGTCACAGGACGAGCTGGGTAAGGATTACCTGGTTGTGTCCATCCACATCCAATAGTTTGAGCAGTATGGCGATTATCAAAATAGGTTTGAACAGGATAAGTGCTGTGGGTGTACTGAAGCGTTTTACCTGCTGCAGAAGAACATGTCTGGCCTGTCAGGTTGTGGGGAAGGTCTTCGATGTTGAAGTCGTCGTGTATACAGAGTACAGCATGAGCAAGAAGAAAGGAGATAACCGTACTGCGTACCCCGTCCGCAATAATTTGGGGGACCAGGAGTATCGCGCATATAATCAGCGTTGTACATGTACATGTACATGTACACAGGAGCTATGTGGATGGCTCTGAGTTGACTTTGATCGGCCATCCACAACAGCAAGAAGAACATGGAACAGAGCTCAATGATCACCGCTTCCTTGGAGGGGCCACCCGCAAAGTTATTGATAATTGCTTTTTCTCCGAGCAGGACGGAGCAGCAGAGAGGACATGGCAGCGTCGATATTTCTCGTGTCTTTGAGCCCCAAAGCGAGCCCACTGTAAATATCTCTCATCGATCCATCCCTGCCTTCCCCAGAATCCCCGACGAATCGCATTGGTCGAATAATCAATACCATTAAAATAGCCCGGCGTGAAGCTAACTAACCTCCCTAGCCGCTTAGCAACTAATAGCAACTAATAGCAAGGCCCCCGAGAGGCTCTTTCAGTATGTCCAGCGAGTCATTATCCGCTGGAGCTCTGCTAGACTGCTAGTCGCCAGTCTAATGCACGACAAAAGGAAAAAGAATCTTCGAATCTCACCATCGACGAGCACATCGTTGGCAGACTTCAGTCAGCCTACAGACAGTCAGCTCTGCAACCACTGACACGTTTTCATCGGAGGAATCATGGGGGTTTAGATTCAAGAGAGCAGCATATTAACTTATCAGCAGGATATTCTCACCAGATGAGCCAGCCAGCCAGTCCAACATTTCCAACAACCCCCCGGCCGGTCTGCAACAGCCAGTGTGGGATTGTGCCACCCTTGCAAGCAACGACTTCCCTGTCACTTTCTCTCCTGTCCCTTGCACAATGCATGGCATGGACTCCGCAAGAAGGAGTCTATCCCTTGTAAGTTGTCGCCTCGCCTTACACACTGTTTCGTATCTTGCCTAATAAATCCCAGGTGTACGGACCGAATACCAATAACTGCCAGCCTCCGGCCATCCAATGAAGATGAGAAGGGCACTAGAGAACAAGTGAGGATCCATGGGTCGGAATGCCAGGAACAAGAAAGGCTGTTTGCTTTCTGTTTCTGTATCTATCCAAAAGCAACAAATAATAATAAAAGATTGCGGCTTTTCCTGAGCATAATACAGAGTATATTCTGAGGTCATAGTTAGGCGATGCAAGTAATTGCCTGGGTAGATAGACGGACTGCATCGTGCAAGGCATGGCAGGGAGTGAGAGTCGAGCCATTTGTCTAGATCCAGCTGGAGAACTCTACAATCACTGCCGAATAAATACCAGCCAGTCAGCGTGGGGGGGTGGATGGATAATAATGAAGGGAAACCTCGTATCTTCCTATCTTCCTACCGATTCTTGAAGCGAAATCCCGAGCATTATTAGACTTTGCTATGAACTATATCTCTGCTGTGCCGCGTCTTTCTCCTTTTTTTCCCCCTTTTTGTTCGACACGACGAATCGATCTGCCCGAATGATTCTCTTTATTTCGATGTCTTTGTCTAGCAAGAATCTAGAATTTCATCTCCTATTTGAGATTTCCCTCGTTGGACAGTCTCCATTTACTATGGCTGGCCGTGCGTATATATGGTGTTTTCTAGAACTACTCTCCCCACCAGCACTGTGGATTGCCCACTGTACAAAATCAAGTAATTGGACCCAATAGAAAAGAGAGTAAAAAGCAGAAAAATATTACGAAAGGAGTAAATTGTAAACAAATCCATTTTTTTCTTGACGAAAAAAGAAAAAAGAGAACGGCAAATTGTATGGAAATTAGTTTGGGGGAAATAATCTCATGCAGCATTTCGTGGTGACATTTTTCTCAATTTCAGTCGACGGCACAGCTTCATCTTCAACTTCACCTGTCCATCTCCATCGCTGCAGAGAGTCCTTTTTTGCTCCATCACACTGAGACTGCCTGCTCAATTCCGCTCTCTCCTCTGCTGCCTTCCTCGTCTGCTCGTGAACAAGAATGCTCTGACGCCTCTCCTCCCCGCCTCGCTTCCTGCTAGAGCTCCCCATCCGACCCTGCTGCCTGTTTCACGCTTGTCCACCACTCCCCAGTCTGGAAAAAGTGCCGGCCCCCCAGCTGAAAAAAAAAAAAAGAGCACGCAACTCCCATCCCAGAGCTTATACCTAATACTTAAGCACACTGCTACCCTCGCCACTCGCCCCCTCTCGACTCACTTGTCCCCGTTGATATAACTGATCTCAGCTGTTGAGATCTTTGCGAGGGTTCTACGAGGTGGTTCGACGCTTATGTTTGTCTGCAACGCTTGACTGTGAGCTGCTATGAGTTGGGACGGCCCAATCCACAGGTTTGTTGTCCCCCGTTCCTTGATTCCCTGTTACTACGAATATGAAATGAGAGTCCATTGGTCCATAAGACCAGACACTGCAGTCTTGAACAAGAGACGAGCCTCTCTACTGCCATCACACCCATTTCCTCTGCTCTCTGACTAACCCACGTCATTGCCAATTCTTCTCTCTGCTGCAGCTTCTCCTATCCCAATGGCGAACCCCAGACTCCCACCAGAACTCCAACCTCTGCCGCCTTCGCTGATTCCGCCTTCCAAACCCCAAAGCTAGAATCCAGCTTCTACGATCCCCGAGTCACCTGGAACACCGCAGACCCCTACGCTTCCAGCCCTGAGTTTCTTAAAACCCCGCAACGCTTCGGTTTGAGCACCCCTGGGGCTAGGAATTTACAACACGCTACTGCAACAGAGGAGTCGTTTGCCGGTCAGCAGACCCTGTCTCCGCAAATTGCCCGTGCGTCATCAGTGCGGTCGAGGAATACAGCGAGTGCCAGGAAGAATAATCGGCAGCCGGAGAGACCGCTGGGCTATGGGGACGAGGATGAGGGGAGAATAGCGGATCCAGCGAAACGATCGGCGGCCTCGATGCAGACTCCACCCCCGACAAGTACCGCGAGGAGGAAACTACAACAACAAGGTCGAGTCACCCCTAGTCTTACAAAAGTAGAGTTCGGAATGCTACAACCCCCTGATTCCAGCCATTTGGAAACCCCGAGTCGGATCGTGGGTATGGTCTCGCCGCTGTTTGGTGGTCAGGACTCGTCGGATATGTTCCGTATGACGGAGAATTCGGTAACCGCCTCGCCATTCTTCCCTCAGAACCGCCTGTTTTGGGACCAGGATTCGAACTTCGCTGCAGGGACGGCGGACTCGTCGAATCCGTATGGTAGTGACCCGTTCGGTCCCAGCACTCAGAGAACGCTAGATCTACCGGGAACTATAGGAAATAATAGTTTGCAGGTTCCTCGGTTTCAGGGGCTACAGCCGTCGACGACGGGAGCAGAACCGTTTAGTGATGCGTCTACTTTTATAGCGAGTCCCATGGGTAATACTAATACCGGGGGGTTCCATCCTGTATCGTTTTCAACGTCACCGCGGGTTCCCCCCGCTCGGGATGACGATCCTGCTATGTTCCTAAGCTCTCCCGCTCGACGATTCGGGTTTCCAGAGACCACGTTCTCGCCAACTCAATCTGCAGTGGAGACTCGACAGCCGTATTACTATCAGACCGTGGAATCGAAACGGGAGAAGCAGCGGAAGGAACTTAAACGAGCCAAAAGCTTAAGTAGACGGAAAACAGATTCAGCAGAGGATAGTATTGCCTCGCTACCTGATAAAGCGATAGGACGACCAGGTGTGAGGCGAAGTGCCACGCACGCCGGAATGACGGCTCTCAATCATACTCGACAGCAGAGCCAGCAGTCTTATTCTAGTACCTCCACAACCGGCAGTGGTGTGCGGAAGACGTCCTCTCGAGGCCGTGTGTCCCCTTTAAAAACCCAAGTCCCACCCTTCCCTCGACCCACTTCGGCTTCTACCCTCACAGCACCGCTGGAGTCGCTTGTCTTGAAGATCGGCAAGGACGGCAGGGCGAAAACGGAGATGAAAGTTGTCGGACGACAGGGAGCTGATATCCCTCTTGACGACTCTTCTGAGAGCGAAACGGACTCCTCGGATGGCTTTAACGACGACCCAATAGTCCCCAGCCGGACGACGTCATTCAATTTCGATACTACTCCCCGACGAGCCAGCATCGCGCCCGCCGACTCAGTATCTCGCCCTCAGTCCAAGTGCTCGTCATACTCTTCCACCGTCGCCTCGTTCCATTCCGGACCCCGGTCCCCCTGGGCCGGCTCGTCACGCGGAAGTGCCCGACGCTCACACATCCCCGAAGGCTGGATGTCAGCGCGACGGTCATCCCTTACCCCGCGAGCAGGCCATTCGCGTGGGCCCTCCGCCACTGACTCCGAGATCACACAGATCGACGAAGACCACGCCGGCGACGCCCAGCACGCGCTGAAGCAAGTCCTCATGGGCCGTAGCCGACACGTCTCCCGCCACCACCAGCACCAGCCACCACATTATGGCTCCGTGTCTCGCTCTTCACGCTCCGTCGCGACCCTGCGATCTTCCCCACCGATTTACGGCCAGTTTGATGCACAGTCCGGCGGCACGAGCTCGCCGACTACAATGACGGATCCGGACGTCCCCACGCCCATCGTGGATAGGCAGAGTAACCCAAGCAATGGAACCAGGTGTATTTGTAACAGCATGGACAATGGGGGGCATTTGATGATTCAATGGTAAACAATCCCCCCCCCCCCCGAAGTTCTATATATATCTCCCCTTTCATACGGATTGTTTTACCTAACTTATAACAGCGAATCCTGCACCCATTGGCTCCACACCAAATGCGTCGGTCTCGACCGCCAAAGCCTCCCACCCGTTTACATCTGCGTTTACTGCAGCCAGACACCAATGCGCGGCGGCCGGGTCCGCGATCGATTGACGTCGTCTGGGGGACATGCGCCGCCGAGTTCGCCGCTGGCACATAAGTCGTATCGTCGGTAGTGTTGGTTTACGTGTTTAACAAGGGCCAGATTTAGCTGGCTAGCTTTTTGTTTCGCGGGGAGATGGGGAATGGGATATATAACACCTTTTCACCCCCTCATCCTAAACCCGTTTTTCCCTTGGTGACTATGCCCCTCGACTGTGGAAGATGTCGGGTTACTTATTTTTCCCCCTTTTCTTTTTCCTATGTCCTTTTCATATAGGTCAGACAGAAGAATACCCTCCTGGTGATTCGATACCAATTCGACTACCAGCAAAGTTTCATTTGTATCTCCCCCAACCCTTTTTTCTTTTTGTTGCCATGATGCACATATCATTTGTATGATTCCCCCCCACAGCTGCTAAACTTTGCATAATATGGTTCTACACGCTGTGACACCTTTTCTTTCTTTTTTTTATAACAAGCACACCAAACACCAAATACCCCCTTTTTCCTTTTCCTTTTACTTGATAGTTTATATGGAGAGGAAGTGGGCGGGATATATATATATATATATATGCGAGAATGGAGAAATGAGATGAGGTAGAAAATACGATATTTCCTTTTGCATTTCCTTTATCGTATCATGAATACTGCCAGAGCCATTCTCCATTATAAACATCCTCTTCACCTCTTCACCCCTCCCAGTCAGTATTCTCACGTGACCCTTATAATTTAAGCTGTCCCGCTAGTACTAACTAGGGATAGTCCCAACGCTTCATGCGAGATAAGCCCGTTTTCCCGCTTATCTGCGGAGGGAAGGAAGATCATTCGCTCACCGCCTCCGAGGCCATTTTTCTGCACCGTTCTTTTCGCTCGCTCGCTCGGCACTGATAGAGAGAGAGGAGGATAGTTCTTTACGACCAGTCGGGCATTGTCACTTTCATTCCCTCTTTGTGTTTTTTGTGTGTTTTTTTGGACATTTCTCTCTCTTTTAGAGTGCTTTAGGGGCTCCTCATTCATTGAGCCTTCAATCATTCATTTTTCTTGTTTCTTTTTAAGAAGTTCTCGGAGCGCAAAAAAAGATTTTTTAAAAATTGTGTGTTTGTGAAAAAGAAAAAAAGAAAAAAAGAAAAATGTCGGCATCGATATCAGGAAGTCGCGAGCTCCCCGCTTCAAAGTATGATTTATCTACGTACTGGGGTCGCGTGAGGCAGGCGGCGGAGATTTCGGATCCTAGGTACACACAGATACATATTCCCCCGTTTCCTCTCTTCTACTATTTTCTTCAGACAGTTTGCGCGGGGGTTCATTGTAGCTCTGCGCGCCGCCCGGTGAGGCATATTGAGAAAAGCAACTGGGCTGACTTTAATGGATTGTATGTAGGACACTGCTCGTTTCGACTGCTGGACTGGACAATGCGAAGAAACTTATTGCCGCGTATAAGAATGGGCAGGCGGGGAGTATGACGGAAGAACTGTGGCATGCGAAGAAAGTGGTCGATTCGACGCTGCATCCGGGTACGTTTTGATAATCCCTCCTCTATGAAGAATATGAAATTAACAATTTGTCTGGGGCGTAGATACTGGAGAAGCTGTGTTCCTCCCGTTTCGCATGTCGAGCTTTGTCCTGTCGAATCTGGTGGTTACGGCGGGGATGCTTTCGCCCGGCCTCGGTGTACGTATCTCACTCCTCCCTCCCTTTCCCTTCCTAATTGCAATTAACAAAAAAAAAAAACTGTAGACAACCGGCATCCTCCTCTGGCAAATAACCAACCAATCTCTCAACGTAGCCATAAACAACGCCAACGCCAACAAATCCACGCCCTTATCCGCCTCCTCAATCGCAAAATCCTACCTCCTCGCCGTCTCCGCCTCCTGCTCTGTCGCGCTCGGCCTCAACGCGCTCGTCCCACGCCTCAAATCCCTCACCCCCAACACCCGTCTAATCCTCGGCCGTCTCGTACCCTTTGCCGCCGTCGCCAGCGCCGGCGCGCTAAATGTCTTCCTCATGCGCGCCGAGGAGATCCGTCGCGGTATCGACGTCTACCCCGTCCTCAGCGCTGAAGAAAAAGCCCACCGCGCAGAAACCGGCGAATCTCGCGACATCGAAAGCTTAGGCAAGAGTAAAAAAGCCGCTACGCTGGCTGTCGGTGAGACAGCTGTGTCTCGGGTCCTCAACGCTACGCCCATCATGGTCCTCCCACCGCTGATCTTGGTGAAGTTGCAGAGGATGGATTGGTTGAAGAATCGCCCTAGGTTGGTGTTGCCGGTGAATTTGGGACTGATTTTGACGACTTCGTTGTTTGCGTTGCCGTTGGCGCTGGGGGCGTTCCCGCAGAGACAGAGGGTGAGGGTGGAGACGCTGGAGGAGGAGTTTTGGGGAAAAGGAGGGGAAGGAGGGGAGGTGGAGTTTAATAGGGGGATATAAAGTACTAAGAGAGAAAAGGGTTTTTTGTATATATTTTCTCTGTGTTATGTTGTTGGGCGTTATTTGTGGTTTGATGGGAGTTTCTTTTTTTGACTTATATATAGAGAGTTTCTTCTTGAGTTAAGGAGGGGCCCCATTTGGTCTATCTATCTTTTGCATATAGCATGTTTTCTATCTCCTTTTGCTTCCTTTTTCTTTTTTATTTACCTTCTAGGTACCGTTTGAGCGTGTTTTAAGACTCATGATACAGATAGATCGCTTTGCATTCAGCTCGTCTTCTTCCTTCTCCCTTCCTTCTTGCTCTTTTTCTTTGCTTTCCCATTCCTCCTATTTTAGATGTGCTCCTTGCGATTTTCTCTATTCCTTCACTTTCTTTTTTTAGTATTTCCCCCCCGGTTATGTTGTCCAGAGCAGGTGGGCATGCTTCCTTCCGCACGTGACTAAACTGGCCAAGCACGAATCCCCCAATTCCCATTCCCCTAACACCGTGTCACCAGCAGGACTTTGCTTTGTCTTGCCATATCCATCCCAAGCACACATAAATCCGCATTCAATAAAAAAGCTGGTGTTATTCTTCAATTATCAGGTCAGGACCCTGTTAGATGAGTATGTGCAATATGAAGTGGAACTTGAACTCAAACTCAAATACTACTACTTCTATGAATGGGGGAGTTAAGCTCACGGGATTTGCGAAAGTCACAGGGCACACATCGCATCAGCTGGTCCCTGGATGGCTATATAGTGAGGCGATGCTGATGGGCTATTTATTCCAAGCTTGGAGAATTCTAGCTAGCTCTCTCCCTCTGCATTGTGCTGTTTAATGTTGCGAAAGCCTTAAACTCATGGAGCCTGGCAAGTATTGAGGGTTTTCCTTTCTATTTCTCTTTTTTTCTCTTTTCCCGTTTATTTCTTTTCCCTTCTTGTTTCAACATGTCTATCTGTCTATCTATCAGGTGATCTCTTGAAACCTGCAAGAGCAAAAGATTAAGTTACCACAAGGAAAATTCCCATTTTTGTTCCTGTCCGCTGCTGGAACTTACACAGTCCCCCCCCCCGGTCGTGTGCATTCGTCATTCCCGGCAGAACAAAAATATATACCTGGCAGAGATATTCTGTGCTGCATGGGCTCCTGTCGCGCTATATTTGGGCCATTTTGCCTGCGCTGCATCTCTCTGTATAATATACGCGAGGAGACCAGGAGAATAAGGGCAACACTCTGCTAAATCACAAACATGTCAACTTCAGCAATCTGTTGACTACAGTGGGACTTTTACAAATTTTCTCATGTCTAGAATGAAGACCCCGTGGATACACAGTTCAAGGACATGGAATGCTGTTCAAGGACCGCAGCAGCGTGCTATTATGTTGAATGGCAAAAAACCAGCCTGGCACCTCTATGAAGGGAGATGATAAAGAGAGAATCCGAGTCCTACAGCTTCTAGGATCAAATCGCTCCTCTGGTTGCTGGCCTACGCTCGCAGAATCGATGGTCTCCTTGGAGGGTTTCCGGATACAAATATCCCCAGTGACTAGGCGGAGCAAAGCAAGCTGTGGGATAATTCCCGTGCGCGATGACATATCTGGACATTCGCGATGTTCTTCTCGTCTGTGATGGTTGGCGTGGGTTACTCCTGTGGATTGGGGGGTCGTCGAACTGCGTGGAACTTAGAGCAGCGTAAGTGAGTGTCGGTCACTTGGGAGCTAGTCTCATTGTTCACGCCAAAGTGGTTATGCTTTATGCCCTTGAGACGGCTGTTGAAGATTACTATGTCCTATGTTTAGGACTCACTGCATTATATCGTCCAGAGCATCTACAAAACTCTCAAGCGAGTAGTCGAGTATCAGGTATTGCTAATGGGAGCATGCTCACACCAGGTCACCGTTTTAAACGCATCCTATATATACTCCATGCCATTTATAGAGAAATAATTCCCGGCATTGGCTACGCCTCCTGTTTTTTTTCTTTCTTTCCTTTCTGGGAAATTTAGGGCATGCGAACTGGTGTTCATCGTGACTATGTAGAGATCGTGCTGTATATTTTTGCTTGTTGAGAGGTGAATATGCAGGCGGGAGGGGCAACGTTATTATTCCCGGGTGGTGCGAATAATGGTATACTAATGACGAATTGCGGAGGGCATTGGTTTTCGTGAATGCAAGGAAGTAAGCAGACTTAAATTGGTTGTAGATTGAAGCATGGAGTATGTAGGAGAGATGCCTGACGAGCTGCCAGTCAGTGAATAGGGAGTAGTGAATATGTAGTGAATGGATAGGTGAATTTCGACATTTACGTAGCGAGAGGGCTTGCGGGACAGGGGAGCGGGATGTTTGATTGTTTGATTTATACCCAGTGCAGGAGAGGAGAGAGAGACCTGAGAGAGAGAGAGAGAGAGAGAGAGAGAGAGCATTCCACGTGGGCGACCGGAGGCACAGCGAAGGTGAATGTTGAAGGTGAATACAGAGTACAGCCAACAACACTGTAAGTATGTAAGGAGAAAAAAAAAGGGAAACCAAAAGGAAGAAACTAAATAGCATTTATTGTTGGCCTATTTATCTGCATATTGATTGATAGATTGATTGATTAAAGCGAAAGTGAAGAAGCGAACATACACAGAGATATCCCCGACACCGCCGTCGCTCTCCGCCTCACACGCTGTCTCGTCGTCTCGCTTCGTTTGGCATCACCACCACCACCACCATCACCCTCTGCCATCGCCATCGCCATCTCTCTCACTCTACTCTGCTTCCTCTGCTGCCTGCCTTCTCGACCAGATGTGCGACTCGACTGCCAATGCCCGTTCTGCTGCTCTCTTCTACGCGCCTGATTTCTGAGTGTCGTTCTCGCTCGCTGGTCGCCTCCCCGTCACCACAGACTGACAGACTGGCTGACTGACTTGCTGGCTTGTCTCATCTCGCTCCAGTCCGACCAGCAGACCCGAGTCTCCAACGCTCATCGCTCTTCCCATCGCACGGGGAATCATTCTATCTTGAATCCAGCCTCTCCCAGTGCAGCCAGCGTGTATTTATGGCGTGGCAGGCACTGTGATACAGCCCCGTCCTTCCTGTAACTTTATTCTTGTTCGTTTCCACTTTGCCCTCCAGCAGATTCTCGCCTCTCTGCGAGCCCTCCTTGATCCCCCCGTCTTTTTTTACCCTCCCCTCCCCACAAAGAACAGCTGCACTTTACACCCTCTGTCGACGACTGCATACACACCTTCGTCATCTCATCCTTTCCAAATCCCCCCTTCTTCGCCATCACGGCTCTCCCGAGTTGACCACTGCTCGCCATGTCAACGCCGTCAACCGCCACGGCCACCCACCCGGCTCGTCACCCACACTATGGCTATTCTCACCACCAGACCGCCTACCAGCACAACCCACAGACATATCCAGCCGCTTCCTCTGTGGCCTCGTCGAGATTGACAAATCCATACGCCTATTCCACCGCCAGTACCCAACCCGCCTCGACCGTTGTCGCCCCGCCTCCTGCCTCTTCAAAACCCTCCACGACAACCACAACTACAGCCACTGCAGCAGCCACGGCCATGGGCTCGTACCAGCCGCCCACCACACTCCCCACTGCCCAGAGTCGAAGGAAAAAACCTGACTGGGGCGAGTTCTACAAAAACGGCGTGCCCAAAGAAATCATTGTCATTGACGATGACGACGATGATGCGGTGGCTCTGCAGGCGTCGCGCAATAATATGCCCTCACAACAAGCCAGGACCGCTCGTGTCGGTATCGCTGTCGCGCCCACAACCAATACTGGTGTCAATGCCGCTCCTCCAGCGGGCAAGAGGCGACGGACCGGTGTAGACACGGCCTACGACCTCTCTGCCTACGACCACCCGACATACTCCATGCACCGCCAACAGTATGGCGAGGGCTCGTCCGCTGGCTCCATTTCCACAGACCGTACCGCCTCCTTACACACCACAGCACCCACATCGCTCGGCTCTCACGGCAGCACCACTTCAAATGGAATCTACTACGAGGATGCTGCGCCGGGCCAGAAGCGCAAGCGGGTCGTGACGCGGAAATCTGCACGAGACGAACAGAAGCGAAGAGAGCTGGAACTCGCTGGTGATGCCTTTGATAATTACATCCCCCCGCCAAAACCCCCTATCAAGGCGAAAGATGTTAATGTTCCTGTCGTTCGCGATGTATGTTAGCCTTTTACCTTTTTTTTTTATAGTTCTTTGCACGATTGATGCTGACTTCCCATAGCCAAACTTTAGCAAACACCAAAAGGTCGACGACGACGATGGACACTATATTGTGAATACAGATACAAGCCTAACAGATAGATGTAGGTTTTGCCCTTTTCTTTCCCCTACGTGTGGTATTGTTCAAGCTGACCGTTTAGATTCAATCATAAAACTGCTTGGACAGGGAACATTTGGAAAAGTCGTCGAGGCATACGACAAGGTCAAAAAAACCCGCTGCGCCGTCAAGATCATTCGATCCGTCCAAAAATACAGAGATGCCTCCCGCATCGAGCTGCGAGTGCTCTCCACACTAGCTTCCAACGACAAACTCAACCGAAACAAGTGCATCCACCTGCGGGATTGTTTCGACTTCCGAAACCATATCTGCATCGTGACGGATCTACTGGGGCAGAGCGTCTTTGACTTCCTCAAAGGTAACGGGTTCGTTCCGTTCCCAAGCAGTCAGATACAGAGCTTTGCTCGACAGTTGTTTACCAGTGTTGCGTGTAAGTCCTCCCATCCACACTCAAGATGGGTGCAATACTGATATTGGATATATAGTCCTCCACGACCTTAATCTAATACACACGGATTTGAAACCGGAAAACATCCTTTTGGTCAATAATGCCTACCAGACCTTCACATACAACAGAACAATACCCTCGTCATCACACACCACCGCCCGCAACGCCCGGCAACGACGGGTTCTACTTGACAGCGAAATCCGATTAATCGACTTCGGATCTGCTACATTTGAGGATGAGTACCATTCGTCCGTAGTGTCTACACGCCACTATCGCGCTCCGGAAATTATCCTCAATCTGGGATGGAGCTTCCCCTGCGATATCTGGAGCATTGGCTGCATCCTGGTCGAGTTTTTCACCGGCGATGCCCTGTTCCAAACTCATGATAATCTGGAGCATCTCGCTATGATGGAGGCTGTATGTGGTGGTAAACTTGACGCGAAGATTGTGAGACAAGTGGTACAAGGAGGTCGTGGCAGCAATGGCAATCAAGCAGCCAAGTATGTTATATCTCCCCCCATGTAGTATGATTTGGGCAATGCTAATGGCTTTTACAGGTATTTCATCCGGAATAAACTCGACTACCCCAACAATGAGACGTCGCGGGCGTCTCGGAAGTATGTAAAAGCCATGAAGCATCTTCAGGTATGTTTTCCCCATGTCTCCTCAACTATACAGTCCTGGCCCAACTAATACGCTGCAGGACTTCATCCCCACCACAACAGCTTTCAATAAACAATTCCTAGACCTCCTCCGTCGAATATTCGTCTACGACCCGAAACAACGCATCTCAGCCAAAGAGGCCCTCAAGCACCCGTGGTTCAGAGAGACAATCATCGACGACGGAACAGAGGCCCTGCGTATCGGTCAAGAACTAAGACGCTCAGAGACCAGAGTGTAAATGGTCTTTGTACCCTTTTGCTTTTCGTTCTTTTAGCTTGCTTGTTGGGCCTTGAAGGGTGAGAGTGTATCCATCAATCCTGGCTTCTGATTCGAGTTGTCTGGATGTATGTGTTATGCTGCCCCCCTTGTTACGGCTCGACTGTGCGACTGGCTGCTTTTTCATGAAATATTCTCATGTTGTTTCTGGTAATCTTTGACGGCGTAGGAATGGAATGGAATGGAATGGAATGGGATAGGATGGGATGGCATGGGAAAGTGCTGGAGGAGTTTGGCGAATCGAAACGACGTGAAACGTATCTGTGCGAAGAGAGAGCAAAGCATTTATCTACGATGCTATTACCGCCATTGCCAAAGAAAGCGCGCGCGCGGGAGCGGTACGCGGGGCTGGAAGCAAATGAGGAGAGAGGGGCTGTGATAATACATTTCCACCCTATCTTGTTTTTCTTTCTCGTGTTACTTACTTTATCTTTCTCCGCCTTTCTTCTTCTTCTTTCTTTATTTGTCCTGCGTACGCGCTAGGGAATCGTTTGGGAATGGTCAAGGGAAGGGCGTTTATAAGCTTCATTTATTGGGTCTTTTATGTCCTCTTTTCTTTTTTTCTTTTGCCTTATTATTGTTCTTGTCTTGACTTGATTGTCGCTACTCATCTCCCTGCTTCTTCTTATTTCTTTTCTTCTTTTTTTCTCTTTTCCCTCTGTGACACTGGCAAAATACGAGATGTCTCATTTTTTTCTTCTTTTCATAATTCTTTTTTTTATTTGGCAAGTGTGTCTATGTGAGAGGGAGAGAGGGTATACATATCCATGCCCACACATGCATACATACACGCCTCCTGAGAGAGAGCGGGGGCTATGTGCTCGGGTAGATAGGCAGCACACAGCAAGAACACAGAGAACAGGCTCTTGGGGTGAGGGAGTGACAGGAGAAAGGGGGAGGAGGGGGTTGTTTTGATGTTTTCAAGGAGGTTTTTGAAATAGCTAATACATACACACATACATACATACCCAGACATATATAGCTTTAATGATATGAATAACATGACCAGATGAGTGGGATCTATGGTAGAGGAGTTGTAAGGGTGGTGGGTGTGGGTGCTTTGATTGTATGTGTATATGTGTTTGGTAGGTTTCTAGGGAGGATGGGGCCAGTTGAGGTTCATATATATATATAGGTTCTTTGAGAAAGAGAAAGAGAGAAGAGAGAGGAGAGAGGGGAAAGATATGGATAGACATATAGATATTGTGATTGGGCCTTTTTTTCGGCAAGGGGGTTATATATATCGGGAGAAGTCTATGCCTGGCAGCTGGAGGATCCGTTGATTGATTGATTGATTGATTATCAAGGCTTTCAGAAATCCCCACCCCAACCCCCCGCTTTCCCCTTTTTTGTCACTTTTTCTGGTTCTTTTCTAGCCCGCTAGAGAAGGGTATGAGATATGTTAGAGGTTGAGAGTGGATACTTGCTGATTTCCTCCCATTCCCACACTGCTGCTACTCCCAACTTCTACGCTTTCATCGCAAAAGTGGGGGGGGGGCGTTGTTTAGGAATTGCTGCGAGGGCCCTAGCAGTCGGGGAGGGTTGAGAGATGTAGGACTTTGAAGAGTAGAGTTTGTGTTAGGAGTCCTTAGTATGCAGATGCATGTAGATATATATGTACATGGACAGGACATCATGCAAAGCTCAGTTTGTCTGTTCCTGGGTGGGAAATCGAGGAAATCAAGGTTACTTTCTCTGTGTAGATATTCTAGGGCTAGTGGGAGGGAGATCTGTACCTCACATAAGAGCTGGTTTTAGAGCCATCTCAGGGGGTGGGCGGGGGGAGAGAGAGAGAGAGAGAGAGAGAGAGAGAGAGAATTCAACAGATGTAAGAGGAAACTCTTCTATATAGCTGTTGGTTGAAGACGCAATTAACTTCCACATTCCCATTTAGTCACAAAAGGAAGTACAAAAGTAGTAGACTCACCTCTCCCCTTCCTCACATTTTGCGCACCTTAAGCCCCCAGCGGGCTTTTCTTTCTTTTTTCTAATGGGGGCTGTGAATCTAAGGTAAGATCGTTGTGCCGGGTTTCGTGACAACAGCGGCGGAATGAGAGCAGGGATCAGGTAGAGATGTTTGCTGACGGGTATTTCCCGCTGTCGCTTTGCTCCGTGCTGATAGTCTCAGGTACTCACGGAGCTCAACGTGGGACTGCTCTGTTGATTGGTGAGGATCATTGTGGTTCCTGGTCATCGTGGCATAGGTGATCTGTTTCCCCTTCAAGTTTAGCAGAGAGTCTGACTCCTAATGATTCCTCAAGATATTGCATATGCACTTTTTCTCCTTAAATGAGGTGCTTGAGTTCCTCCCCACCATGGTTAAATCATAGTAGAAAGATCACTGTGAGGGCAGTTGACACAGAACTGCTGCTTCTATGTAAAAGGAAGAGATGCAGCTTCACACAACTTTGCATTTTCATTCTGCATGGCCACCCTCAAGACAAAAAAGGTAGGCTGCAAGCGGGAGGCCGAACAGATCTTGAAGCGTCTCCAAAGACCCAACCGCCCATCATCGATGGAAGGTTAGAGAGTTCTGGTGTCTCATGCTTGCAAGTGGGCTTCGAGTTGTTGAAGAAAACGGTCACGCAATATGCCCTGCAATAGACTAAATCGACAAGAATACACCATTTATACTGGCGTCGGGGTATAGCCAGATGGAAAGCTGGTGCAAATTTCTGCCCCTTATGAATCAGGACCCATAGAAGCTTGTCGTTTTGGTGAGTGAAAGCAGACCCTGGGAAAACCTTGCGATACTCTGCGGGGTCCATGTCAAGCAGTGTCCGAACAACGTCCAAACGGGGTTTCTTGCAGGTGCCAACAAAAACGCATCCTGGTCCCTTTTCTAGTTCTCGTACTTGCGGGTAAGCTAACGCGGGCGCCTAATATTTCGGCTGCACCGAACACAAAACCCCTGGAACCAGAACCACCCTGAGGCCTGAGCACCGCAGTCCAGAATCAATATCGCCCTACCGTACCCGCTGCAAACTAGGTGATAGCTGTTCCTTGTCATACATATATGGCCATTAATTGGACAAACTTGGGTTATCAAAGTCGGCGTGGCTTGGTCTTTGCCGTGGTTACTATGACCAACTCAGAGACCAACAGAATGTCATTGTATATTGTGGATTGATTGGATTGTTTACCCAAGTATTTCTGCCTTGCTTCAGTCTCTTGACAAGGGAAACCTTGGATAAAATTATCTCAATAGAAACATCATGCTGCAGTGGTGATTCAGCCTGCCATATAACAAGATAAGTCTCTTTCAGGGAAAAGCTACATAAGCACGTTCTGAAGTCCATAAATATGTTGGAGTTCATCACATCACAATTACAACATATCCTACCTTTATAATATCATACATACATTTTCTACATACCACCACAATGAACTTGAAGCTCTTTACCTTCCTCCCTCTTCTATTATCCCCCCTCGCAGAGGCTGGTAATGTCTGTCTATCTTACTTGACCGTAACTCTTTTTGAATTCAGAGTCGATGGCTAGCAATTGTTCGCCGCTAGGAGTCCATGTGATAACAGCAAGAGCATGGACGTTGGTGCAGGAGAACTCTGCCACCACCTCCCCCGCGGCGTCAACATCTGTGGCCAGAATGCAAACTTGATCAGTGTTCCTGGTGCTGGGTTAGTTGACGAGGCTGATTGTGGTGTTGCGCTGGAAATCAATGGAAAAAACTATGGCGGCCGCCGAATCCACCAACTTGGCTGGGAGTCGAATCCATGCGGGGGAGGTTGCAGTGGTGTGTACTTGGAGAGTTTCGCCGGTAAAGTCATCTTTGAGGGCGTCCCGATGTGCGGCTAGGTAAGATACCTCCATTATTCATTGTTTTGGTACTTCAACAGTATTGGAAGCAAGTTGTTAATAGTGATATTGGTAAAGATAGGCTGCTGAAACTCCACAAACTACAATTTGATTGGAGTCTTGGACTTGCTGCTCTGGCATCATCTTCTTCTTCTCAGGAGAAGCAAAGTGCTTGAGGAGAAGTACACAGCATTAT
The DNA here is from genome assembly GCA_002573605.1 of Polytolypa hystricis UAMH7299. Lineage (NCBI taxonomy): Eukaryota > Fungi > Ascomycota > Eurotiomycetes > Onygenales > Polytolypa > Polytolypa hystricis. The sequence continues at coordinate 117,824 of PDNA01000035.1, read as the reverse complement.
ACAGGTTCAACCCCTTACACAGAGTATATACAAGATAGTGAAAAACATTGTAGTCTGATCAAATCATATAAAATGCAAAAAAAAAAAAAAGAAAAGAAAAAAAGAATATAACAAGATAGAGGGATACAGTCAGACTACCAGTTTCAAAATAGGCTCTGTCTTTTTCCCTTTCTGCAACACCATCTACAGCTCTCTGTTAGCTGCTCTTTGTCTCATCTTCTTTCTTGACTTAGGTTTTGCTCCTTGTAAGAAGAAGTGCCTATATAAAAGGTGCGCGGGCGTATACTAGCTGTTCGCTAGTATTTGTATGTACAGTCTTTTTTTGGCCTAGATAGGAGTTTGAGCTCAGTTTACCCGCGCCTGGGTTCGCGCCTGACACTCCTTGTCTCTTGCCTCTCAGGGCCGCAAGCTGAGATTATCATGAAGTTGCAGAGACTGTTGATAGATGAACACCATCAAAACAGCAGTAATCTGCCTTTATACACCTCAACATTGCGGTAGTGATGGGGAAAAGGTTGAGATTGCTTTGCAGTTCGATATGAGGGGTGGGATAAATCCCTGCCCGCACTGCGGAATGCATTATGCGACACCTCCCTTCAACTAATAGGCACAATCCTACTAAAGGTGGCCTCGAGGTCCATTGTATTTTGAGGCGATGCGTTAGAACGGCATTTCAACGCATCTTTGTCAAACGCGAGGCTCGGGTTGTATCCCGCGAACACTCCAACAACACACAAACAAGACCCCTGCCAAGCCCATCGGGCAACCCCTGCTGCTAGTCTGCCGCAATCTATCCTAGCATTACGGGGCACAGACCACGAAGTGACTAGAGACTGGAGTAGATATATATACTCCAGAGCAGATCTCGAGCATATCTAAATTCCCTGCGCACAAAGCAGTGATGGACTATCATCTTCTCCTCTCCACAAAAATTCGGCAGTGGGCAGTTCTTCCCCTAAGGCTCGTTCTACCCCCCGTATTCTAGCCTATTACCCCCCATACCACGGGCGCAGTCGAGCAGACGTGTATGCGTATGCTGATCTCGAGAGCCAGAGTACGGTGGATTTGAAGCCGCCGCCGCCAGCTGTGGCGAGTCCGCCGGGCATTCTCCTGCAGAAAGGCTATTTCGATATCGGTGGAGAGATTTAGGGACGGCGAGGAGGATCAGAGGGTGCAAGTTAAGGGCGAGGAGAGGGCGGATTATACAGTCTGATGAGAATTCTTTTTATTTATATGTAACTCTTTTATTTCTTTGCTTAGAGGGTCGACCCCTATTATGTATATATATTCTTTTCTATTTCATGGGCCCCATAGGATTGTGCAAACAGCCAGGGCTGCCAACTACTAACTTACTGGTTTCAGTCATGGAGCTCTCTTCCTAGTTGGTGCCCCTGGGCCTCTATAGAGGTCTAGGTTCAAGTCCCTGGGAAAGTTGACAGGGCTAGCCGCCCCTTTACGTATAAGTTAGAACAGGGGTAAGCTCGATGCAAAGTGATTGGGTGTTTTGCTCTGTTGTCTGCTTCAAAATAAACCAAGCAGCTAAGCAGCTACAAAGGCCATCAAGGTCCAGGGAAGACTTTTGGAGGCTGAAGCTGCCTACCCTTGCACCTCAAAAGGGAGAGGAGGTTGAGCAGGCAGCAAGTGGGTATCATGTGATATATATATGGACGGTGGACCCGGAGATTTTTGAACGTTGAGATACCCACCAAAGAAAATAGTGGTCTGCTACATCCTCCAGTACTGTAGTTTAAGATGCTCGAGTCTGTCGGAAAACCTGCTAGATATCCCCTGATGAATGACGTGGAAGTAAATGACACACACACATTGGCTCTTCGATGGACCTCAATCCTTCAATTTTTCAACCTAACTCTGCCATGAATACTCCGTATTGAGAGAGAGAAAAAAGAGTAAGAAACAAAAATAAAGACAACTCCCTATATCTATGCAGTATTGCGCAAACAACAGAATGAAACAAGGCAAAACAGCACCAGACAGGACAGGCAGAAGAAAAAAACAAAAACAAAAAAGAAGTGGTGTAGCTAATGCATCCGAGGAAATGAAACAATGTTGAGAAATCGAGATTGTGTTGTTTTTTTTTCCTTTGTGAAAAACCAAATCAAATACCTTGCAAGTCCCCTTTCTGACCACAATAAAACAAATACTAGGCCCCTCAAGAGGCTTCGAAATTAAAAGATGAAAGCAGAGGAACTGTGTTAGAAAAAAAAGACCATCATTAAAAACACGCCATTGACTCCAAATCGCCGACCCAGCAGACCATATGAAGGGCAACAAGTTCCGTGATATTAAAACAATACTTGATGGGTAAAATAAAATTAGGACCCCGTGGGGCACAATGTCCATGAGGCCCCATTCCCCGCATGTCAATGCGAGGTAACAGATGCATACTCTGAACTAGAAATGCTTAATAGTCGGCCCGGTGGTATGACTTCCATCACGACCAGCACACGCCATCGTTAGCGCGAGGGCTTGTCGACATCTTCTTTCGACTCCTTTGAATATGCCTTTTGTAAATGCTTCAAGCCTCTCCCATCCACCTCCAACATGAAAACGATATCCCTAATCTGAATACCGGCACCGAGCTTATCGTCTTCTCGCCACTCGCCGGGCTTCTTCGTCGCAGGTTTAGTAGGGGCACCGGGAAGACCAGTACCCTTGCCTGGAGTACCTGAACCCGGCGCAGCAGCACTGGCTTTCAACGGAGTAGAGAGACCGCTTCGTGGTGCGGTAGGGGTACTAGATTTCAACCAGCTATACGTCTTCTTTTTCCCGCCAAACATGAGACCTGACGTCAGGTTGTTGGTTGCCATACGAGCGGTTTCCACAGCATGTTGGTGTTGGACTGCCTCTGTGACTTTGGACTCTGCCTTCTTCATATCCTTCTTAGACGTCTTTCGTTCGGGTTCCGGCGCTCGATCTCCGGCTTGCCCTGTGGGCGTGACGGCACCAGGGGTGGAGCCACCAACAGAGCCTGCTCTGCTTGCGTCACCTCCCAAGATAGCATCAGCATTACGCCTCGCTCGTTTGCTTGCACGTTCCTCCTCGACTTCGTCCTCTTTCAAAACGAGTGTGCGACCTTTTCGCACAAGGATATTTGGAACGGTCGGATTGGAGTCGGGTTTGGATGCGTCGTTGGAGCCAGCCATCGGACCTATTAGATTTAGTTAGCTTCGTTGGTACAATAATTCAGCTAGTTTTTGCCATACGTTTCTGTGGTATCGTTTTTGGCGACACCGACTTTGTACCGCGTATCTGTGCTGTATCTTCCCTAGGAGGGGTGGACACCTCAGCCAGATCGCTCCATTCAGCGGGAACGACACCTTGTGCATTCATCTTTCGATTTCTCGCCAAGGTCGCAGAATGGTCGACAACTGATCGCACTCGTTCCTCGCATGCAAGAGAGAGTAGAGAGATTATATCGCCAAGGGGAGCGTCGTGGGTTAGAAGAGTCTTGCCACTCCGCACAACCGAGGAGCCGTCTGGACCAGACACCTCCACAAGCCCCGTGGGACGACCTGGGTAAGGGCGGAAAACACCATATGAGGGGAGCTTAATCCCAAGCTCATGCGTTCGTTTCTGTAGCTTGTGTTCTAAGAGAGACGTCACCAAGAAGGAGGCCTGAAGATGGTATTGTTCGCGTCTATTTGCCGCAGAGTCTTGTCGCTGCTTCTCATCTTCCGGCGTCGCTGACGGAGTTCTCAACGTTGATTCTACGCCTGGCGTGCCCGGTGCGAACGATCCTAGAGGCAATGACTGTTTCTGAGGGAACTGCTCTGAGAAGCTATTACCAGCGGATGTGGTGCCAGGTGAAGGCTGGGAAGCAAACGAGCCAGTGAAGTTGGTCTGTAACCTCGGCGGCTGCGGGGCTGTAGGAGTCTGGCTGTAGCCATGTGTCAAAAATGCTTCTTCCTCCCTCACATCGATACCCGAAGACGCCAAAACATCGGTTAACTCGGCGGTGTCTGTGGCTTTTTCGACTGGCCGGGAGGGAGGGCCCATGGACCCAGGTGGAGGAGCATTCATCATCGGGGCTGGACCAGTGCCGTTAACTGGAAGACCGTTCGTAGGATGATGTATTGCGTGCGTCTGTGTAAGTGATATTGTACCCATACTAGGAGAGGCGTAGGGCGACTGAGATTGCGGAAGTGGAGAAAGGCGTTGGCGCTTTGTAGGAGGAGGGGCGATGCCGCTGAGAGGTGAAGGAGCGTTGGGAGAGGGACTGGAGACAGGCGGAGAAAAGGGTCGCGCAGCAAACGGCTGCTGAGGCTGAGTTTGCGCCATGGTGAATGGATTTATGCGGTATTTAGGATGGTAATGTGCGATGAGCGGGGAGTTGACGCGCCTTTCAGTTCGACGAGTAGTGAATGAGGACCGCGCCGCAAATGGGGGAGAGGGCAGCAGGGAGACCAAGAACAAGACCTCCCGCCAGTGCGATCGTCTCACGAGGGGTGTTCCATGTGTTCGCCACGAGTGCAAGAGTCTATATCACGGGAAGCAATGGTGGGGATGGTGATGGTGATGGTGATGGCATATAATAAAGCAGTGTTGTAGTTGGAAGAATGTCTGTCTGGATGTCTGGATGTCTCTGGATTTGCTGCTTTCCTTTTTCGGAATGCGGCTCTCGGTAGCTTGCGGTCACGTGGAACCATTGCTGACATAACGGGCTTGGCGGGGCTTGGCGTGACTAAGCTCAAAGAAGAAAGTTTCCCTCCTTCACGTTCACTGCGAGCTCACTTTGCTGCTTTCAATGGCAAAGGTCTATCTCAACTCCAGACAACATCTATTGTCAATCAGAACACTGCATATGAGGCTGTGTGGCAAATAGAATGCTTCCTCCTTTGTGAACAGAATTTCATGAGCCAGCCTTTCAATTCACTTTCCTCCTAATCCACTCTCCTGATGTCATCTGCAGCATTCTCACCACGCTCAAGTTGACACTTGCGCAAGCATCTCTCTTCTCTTGTAAATTACATAGATGAGCTGGCGCAACTTTCTTGTACTATTTGACGCGTTCTATAGTTCTACACCATGGCTGCAAAACGGAAGGCGGCAGCTCTGAATGCTCCCGTTGAGGAGGAGCCCGTGGACCCGTCGGATGAACTGCTATTTTACAATCTAGGTGGCGGAAATGAAGTTGGCAGATCTTGTCATATCATTCAATACAAGGGCAAAACTGTGATGGTGCGCATTTCCCCCAAAGTTTCTCTATATCATGATCTGGTCCAGTTTACTGATTTGTGTCGCGTGCTTAGCTTGATGCTGGAATGCACCCTGCAAAAGACGGTTTCGCCGCCCTCCCATTCTTCGACGACTTCGACCTGAGTACAGTTGATATCCTTCTCATCAGCCAGTATGTCGAATGTTTCCTATACTTTCTGCTGCGTGATCTTCTTTTACACTATGGCGATACGTCGGTTGAATTGGCACTGGGAATGTACTGCAAGCACACTTTGACACCAGGTGTTGTCAGGTTTCATTTTGGTATCCCTGGAAGAACTTTAGGCGGCGTGGGGTTTCTACATATCCGCTTCCCTCATCCTGGCCATGAATATGTATATCAGACAACAATGAAATTATTTTTTGTTCTTCCCCGTGAGCTGAACTCTGTATCCCGTTGTATTGCTATGCATCGAATCTGTGCGAGCAGTTCGAGTACTTCCCCCCCTTCATGTGTCATCTCCAGTTTAGCCGACGTATCATTATATGCCTAGTTTTATATCCGATAGGAGACATGGCTAATCCGTTGCTGGGCGTATAGTTTTCACTTGGACCATGCTGGAAGTCTTCCATACGTCCTTAGCAAATCCAACTTCAAAGGCCGCGTGTTCATGACACATGCTACCAAGGCCATCTACAAGTGGTTGATTCAGGATAATGTGCGAGTTAGCAATACGTCGTCCTCCTCTGACCAACGAACGACTCTCTACAATGAACGCGACCACCTTTCCACTCTGCCCATGATCGAGGCTATCGACTTCAACACAACCCACACTATCAACAGCATTCGAATAACCCCTTTCCCCGCCGGCCATGTTCTTGGTGCAGCAATGTTCCTCATATCTATTGGCGGGCTGAACGTGCTTTTTACGGGAGACTATTCCCGTGAGGAAGACAGGCATTTGATATCTGCAGAGGTACCCCATGGAATCAAAATCGATGTGCTCATTACCGAGTCTACATTCGGAATATCCGCCAACCCTCCACGACTTGAACGGGAAGCTGCTCTGATGAAGTCAATTACCAGCGTCCTTAACCGAGGCGGACGAGTCCTCATGCCAGTGTTCGCTCTTGGTAGAGCCCAAGAATTGCTCTTGATTCTCGACGATTATTGGGTCCGACATCCAGAGCTGCAGAAAATACCCATTTACTACATAGGAAACATCGCTCGAAGATGTATGGTCGTTTACCAAACGTACATTGGATCTATGAATGACAATATCAAGCGCCTTTTCCGACAACGCATGGCAGAAGCTGAAGCTAGTGGCGATAAAAGTGTCACCGCTGGCCCCTGGGATTTCCGCTTCGTTCGCAGTGTGAGAAATATCGAGCGCTTCGATGATGTTGGCGGATGCGTGATGTTGGCATCTCCTGGTATGCTGCAAACAGGAACTAGTCGAGAGCTTCTGGAACGATGGGCCCCGGATGAGCGCAACGGTGTTATTATGACCGGTTACAGCGTCGAGGGAACGATGGGCAAGCAGATTTTAACCGAGCCAGAGCAAATTCCAGCTATTATGAGCGGCAGAGGCACGTTTGGGGCTGGCAGGGGGAGGGTTTCAGACGGCGATGATGAACAGAAAGTTATGGTGCGGAGACGATGCACGGTTGATGAGGTCAGTTTTGCGGCGCACGTCGATGGTGTTGAGAATCGAGAATTCATTGAAGAGGTCGCAGCGCCTGTCGTTGTAAGTGATGCCCCCTACGTACATAGTGGAAAATAAGTCTTCTAACCATGCCTCTCAGATCCTTGTCCACGGCGAAAAGCACCAGATGATGAGACTAAAGTCCAAGCTCCTGAGTCTCAACGCCCAAAAAACAGTAAAGACCAAGATATACACCCCCGCCAACTGCGAAGAAGTCCGGATACCGTTCGCAGTCGACAAAATCGCCAAAGTTGTCGGCCGCCTTGCGGAGGCTGCACCACCAACCGACGAAAACGACGCTGAACTTATGAATGGCGTACTCGTTCAAAGCGGCTTCAAATTATCGTTGATGGCGCCTGAAGACCTTCAGGAATACGCTGGCCTGACAACTACCACGATTACGTGCAAACAGCATATCACTCTTAGCTCAGCCAGCATTGATCTGATCCGCTGGGCTCTCGAAGGCACATTCGGTGCGATCGACGATATTAAGACCGAGCCTCTCAAATCTGAGATGGAATCTATGAACGGCAAATCGAAACCGAACAATAGGAGTGGGGTGAAGAAGGAGGAGGCTGACGAAGAAATACCACTTGATGATTCGCGCGTCTTTCTTGTCATGGGCTGCGTCACCGTTCGGTATACGGCCAGGTCTAGAGAGGTCGAGGTTGAGTGGGAAGGCAATATGATGAATGACGGGATTGCGGACGCCGTTATGGCTGTGCTGCTAACTGTCGAGAGCAGTCCTGCCTCTGTGAAACGTAAGTCTACACATTCTACTTGATTCTCGTATGGTACATCGGCTGGGAACATCTTTTCTAATTGAGATGATTGCGGTTGTTTAGGCTCAAGCAAGAACAAACACCACCACCACGCCCCTCCACTACCTAACCCCCACGCAAACGTCACACCAGAAGAACGCTTCGCCCGTCTTTGCATGCTTCTTGAAGCCCAGTTCGGCTCCAACCTTGCCCCCATCGAACGCCCCAAGATAGACCGGAACTTGCTCGCGGCGAAAAAGTCCGAGAGTAATGGTACTATGTCATTGAAACCAGAGCAGGAATCCAGCAATGCACCAACGCCGGCTGGCACTGGAGATGCTCAGGCCAAAGCTGAGGAAGTCGACGAGGGTGATCTTGAGGAGCTCGAAGCCGCCGAACTCGCACGCCTACATGCGCTCGGTATCCCCGTGCCAGGCATCGAGATCAAAGTCGACAAACACGTCGCTAGAGTCTGGCTTGAGAACTTGGAAGTTGAGTGTTCGTATCCAGTTCTCAGAGACAGAGTACGTGTCGTTGTGGAGCGAGCTGTGGAAACTGTGGCCGGCCTTTGGAGCTCAAGTATTGCTAGCGGTAACAAATCTGTCGGCGGTAATAATGGCGCGAGCAATGCGGCAGCTATGGAGGCGGCGACTCAGAAGAAATTGCGGATGTTGGCGGAAGAGGCTTAGATATCCCATGATATCTGGATCCTTTTCTACGAGTCCTCTTTTCCTTTCGACCTTTCTTATCTCGAGACCTCTTCATTGCAATGCTTGTGATCAACGCAGCGGGGACCTGGCGCAAGGGGAAGCTCATCAAAGGAAGATATTTTTTTAATAATTTTCACGTCATTGTCGAGGCATCCTCAATTATTGTTTTTTTTAATGGCCGATTTTCTGGTGGATATCGGGGATGTTTCTGAAGACGGGGTTCTTTTTTTCTTGTATTTGTACATATATTGCATGTAGGCGCCATCAGATGGAGGGTAAATCAATTTAGGCATGCGGAGATTATGGTATATTTTCGCAAACTCGCGAACAGTGACTGGAATTATTATATGTAGCTTGGGTTAAAGTGTTGATTGTTGTCCTATCTCGCCTGTTCATCTAACTTCTAGAGGGCATGCTGGGATAGATGCTCTCCTTGCTCTGACATCAGCCGTCACCATTCGAACAACCGAAAGTTGAAATTGGGCGTTTTACCGTGTGAACTATCTGTAAGACTAGTTGAAATAGCCTGTCGTCCATCAATCATACTTATCGATCCGAGGTTTACATCCCTGACTGATGTTTTAGTCGGAGCTAACTTGCCGGAATTCTCATCACCGAAAGAACATGGCAGCCTCAACTTTCCCATTTGAAAACCGGGAAGCCGCGAACATCATTTCCCAAGACGACACGGACACGGAGCCTCACAAGCTCCTCACTGATCTATCTTTACACCACGCGAAATCACCCACCCAAGTCCTTGCTCAGAGCCTAGGGTTCTGCGACACGGACCATGGGTACTGGTGGAGCCAAACAGCATCATACCTAGGCCAATTTCTGCGTCTAGCCAACTACGATCTTCACCAGCAGGACAAGCTGCTCTACTTTTATCATCAATATATCCTCCCTTCTCTGGGGCCGAAACCATGCTCCGGAATCGAGCGGCCGTGGATGGCCACTATGACACTGGCCAATATACCCTTTGAGCTGAGCTTGAATTTCCAGGAAAATGACTTCATAGTGAGATTCTCCGTGGAGCCCAACAGTGCTTTGAGTGGCGGACCAGAGGATCCGTTGAACCAGCTTCCACCGCGAGAATTGGCTTCGACTCTTGCGCAGGCGCTGCCGAATGTGGATATGCGACTGTTTGAGCATTTTAAGAGCGAATTTGATCTACCTTGCGACGCTTCTGCGGAACTACGCGCCAATTTACCTGATGGAGGACACTGGAAACCCCAGTGCTTCGTGGCCTTTGACCTTCCAAAGTCAGGAGTCGTGAATTGTAAGGGGTATGTGTATCCGTGGCTAAAGGTAGGTCATACCGGATCGTCACCATCGGCGGTCTCGTGGGATGCAATTCGGAAACTACACTCGGATACCTACTCTATCGCGCCTGCAGTTGAGACACTGCAGACTTTTTTAGACTCGTTCCAAGCAGAGACTCGACCGCGGGTCGAAGTCGTCGGCGTCGATTGTGTTGAGCCAAGTCAGTCGCGAATTAAGGTCTACATTCGGAGTAAAAGTACTTCGTTTCGTACTGTCAGAGACATGTATACTGTAGGCGGGCGATTGGCAGACACAACCACGACTACCGGGCTCGAGCATCTCGTCAACATGTGGTGGACGCTCTTTGAGCTCACCGGCGCGCACCCTGCGGATGAAGAACTTTCGATGCTCCATGACGGCCTGGGTGGAAGTTTATTCAGCTATGAACTTCAAGCCGGCCGACCGCTCTCGGAGCCGAAAGTGTATATCCCCGTGTGGAATTATGTGCAGGATGATATGAAGATCGCTGAGCGTTTATCGAGGTTCTTTCTTGATCAGGGGTGGACGCGCTTTGCTTCGGAGTACACGAGTAATCTGGAGTCTCTTTGGTAAGTGCTCGATTATGGCTATCTGATACTTGGGGGAAGGGAGTGAAACGGATTCAGAATTGCTAACGCGGTTCTCATATCTTCAGTCCGTGTCCAGGCCTATCGGAATCAGTTGGAAGGCATTCATACGTCTCATTTGCCTACACGAAGAAAACTGGACTTTATGTTACTGCATATTATAACCCAGCATCCTATCCTGCACCATGAGAGATACCCTAGCAACATTATCTGATAATGCTCATATGGGCAGTAAGCACAAGTACAATTGACTGCTTTACTAGAATATCGTAGGCTTAGGTTATGATTTCTTCTAGTTGCTCCATGATAGAGCTATGGTCGGTTGCCAGGTTGCTGCGACTTCGTGCTTCACAGCTCAAATACGCAGAATACTATTCAATAGCAACCGGCTCGGTACATAGTAGTTAGTAGACAGAGCAAATGATATTTATGATGTAACTCTTTTGTTTCGGGGATACGTTTCTCCTGGCGCCTGCGCGTCTTCTTTTGAACGCCGCTTCTGGTCTGTTGCTCTCCTCTCTATGTGAATCCATCTTCTTCGCGTCTCAACATGGAGGTGTCTGCTCTTGCTCTACCTGCTCTACGTACAACGCCAATTACATGGGGTCAGAATACACTGCTCCTTATTGGCCTTGGAATGTTCAGCCTTGTGTTTCAACTCGGAGACGATCGCGTTCTGAAAAGGCCAAAGACCTACCCTGAGGAAGGCAACCCTGATACTGCTTATATGAACGAGACGAACATAGATGCCCTCGTCAATGAGGGCAACGTCTATAGACGCCTGGGTCAACATAAAGGAATCCTCCAGTGCTTCCAGATTACTGAGCATTCGATCGAGCTTGCCTTTGCCAACCAAGGTGACCTGATGAAATACATCGAACAAAACCCTCCGCCAACAGACAAACTCCGGCTTGAGTGGATTCGGTGCCTAGCTGATGCTTTTGCCTATGTCCATTCTCGCAGAGTTGTCGTCGATGATATTCACACAGGCAATATCCTCATCCACAACAATCGTCCTCAGCTCTCAGACTTTAACCAGTCATTCCTATTACCTCTAGACACTGACATGGAACATTTCTCTGCCCATGGCACAAACCCTGAAATTGAAATCCTTCACCTCAGCTGTGTGTTCTATTCTATTGCAGCATAGTCCAAGTTTAAGTACGATTACTTTGACCGTGAACACTGGCCGGGCTTGGACGAGCTTCCCAGCACGGATGGTATCCTCGCTGAAACGATTATCAGAAAGTGCTGGACGAAGGGGTATGCTAGCATGGAATCGCCGAGGAAAGATGTAGAAGCTACATTGTAGTGACTTTCTAGAAGTTCGGCTACCGCGTGGTCGTTTAATTATATAGGTGTAGGGCTTTGATATGGGTTGCCCGTATCATCGCCATCACGCTTCGGACCGGGGTTTTTTGGAATCCAGCAATGTGGCATTTTACCATCCAATTTCTGGACGACGCTTTATATGCATTCTCAAAATCAAAGCACAATTGAATGGGGATCCTCGCCTGTGCGGTAGGATAGGTATATGGAGTTAGAATGAGCAGCTCCATTGTTATATGACCACAAGCCCAAGTATGTACATGGTGCAGGATGGTCAAGCCTGCAAGTGCACCTAGTATCTGCATTCACAGAAGCCTGACACCAAATCATTGAGTATGATTGGACTTTTGTATAGCAACTGTTGAGGCAAAATATAACCGACCTACCATTGTGTAGTCCAAGATCCAAGTCACTGCTGGGCAAGGAACAAGGCTCTGCATAATCAATATTCTGATTGGCTGCATGTAGAATAAACTCCAAGCTTGAAGCACTAGGTGAAACTCAAATTAAGTCTAAAAAGCAAATGCACTCACTTCTTTGAACAGCTTGAAGTCAACATTGGGAGTAGTATGGAGCAATTTCTTCAGATTATTCAAGCCTTCTAAATTGAACATCTGTTCGCGTTATCTTTTTACTTACAAAGTTTTTCTACACTGCTGAACTAAGCTAGTAGAACAGAGAATACATACTCAGTGGATATCAGCATGGGCAATTACTTCTTATGGTGCTACATATATATATATATATATAGTTATGTGAATCACAGCCTCAGAACAAAGTACTCTCTATTCCTGACACACATATTATTCATGGAGTCATATCACACCTCTAGAGAAAGTATATTCATCTAATAGTCCCTTTCTTTTGAGTCTAGAGTCCAGCATCTACAGTAGCCTGTATTCATATCCATGATATTTCAATCTGCTGCGTTGACCGCAGGGTTGATGATCTATGCATTTAAGCATAGGTATAGCCTCAGCATATCAATTTCTATTCTGAGAGCTTGAAACTAGTCTAGTATATGTGTAGCCCTATAAATATTCTTAGCTATAGAGAGCAACAAACATTGTCCGGGGAAAGATACCATTACGCTCCCCCCCCACACCAGTTACTGTTTAGATATATACCATGTCATGGCAGTCAGAAAGACAGAAAGAGCCATCATCCAGAAGTTATTTCTTCAGAGAAGTAAGATAAGAAAAATAAATTTTAATCCCGCTTGTTGGAGTATATGTATTTGCAATATGCATTTAGTCATATATTAACTCTGCTAACTATCTAATATGGTATCCATTGCAGCTCAATATTGGTTTGAAAAACCTATACGCTAAACCCAGAATACTTCCATGATATTTCACATGAAATGCATTGGCTCACATTGGATAGATGCCAGTCATCCAGACTGTGTGGAAGACAATAGGCACAGAACGTAATTCGACGACCCTGGCCCTCCATCACAATCCCTCCGAACCCGCTTGCATCGACTGGGTATAAGCGAATCGCGATTACCCAGGGAGAGTATAATGGCGAGCACAATATCATACCCCAATCTTGTGTGTAAAGTCCCGCGTTTCTCTCAACTAAGCCTAAGAGTATCCACTGAGGTCCTTGGGAATACTGTCTGGTTAGTGACTAAAGCGTATCAAACTTTAGGCATAATAAAGGACCAATTGATAAGATTGGTGGATTCTTTCTGCCTTGGCAGCCTCGAAGAGTATTGTCAAATAATGGTGGCACCTGGAAATATCTTGTTAGCAACCTGATATGCGTGGGAGAAATGTTGCGTCCACTGCATGGAGCAGGAAGAATGTAATGAGGCAACAGCATCCCTCCGCAACTGGGCTTTGTCCAAAAGGGCCGGGACCGATTGTGGAATATATAGTCTCTATCATTGCCATGTTGCTCATTGCAAGATGACGTACAACGGTTTGATGACTTCCAAGATTCCACTCCCAACACAGCCTTTATGAACAGTCGTGCCCCGAGTGCAATGTGTTGCCTCGAGACCACAATCTTTCTGCGCTGCTGGGGCAGAACTGCTCATGCGGACCCGAACGCCGAAATGCAGGAAGCAATACATGTAACTGCATACCAAACCACCTTGAGCTTCCAGGCGCCTTGGTCATCGTCCTGGAGTTTCCCTCAGCTGCCAATGTACCAAACCTGCCAGGTTTTGTGAATTAGATCGTTAGTAAACCGGTAAGAGAGAAATGGGAAGCACAGTATCAAGAACTTCTCTAAGACGCCGACACAAAATCTGAAGAAAGCTCAGAAATCCGCAAAATGCTGTTCCTCCATCATCCAGTACAAAGGCTGTGGCGGTACAGTCAACGATCCCGCTGCTTTCATCGAGATTTAAAACAGCATGGGAAACCTGATTGGCCACTTTGACCACGCGAAAGCGGACGAACCGAGTCCGTTGGAGGGGAGCTGCCTGCTGTGGCAGCCCCAATAAGTCATGAGGTCATCGGCGAGCATGATGGTGGCTCCATGAAGTCCTAACTGTGATTCGGCGCTTAGGAATGCGGACAGAGTTGAAGAGGAGGGCGTTTTTTATTTCGAAGGAGTGGACGGGGACGATGTAGTGCAGGATGGGCTGTTGTAGTTGTCGTCCCCTAGCAAGAGCTCGAAAGGATATGCGATGCGTATCTTCCGCTTCGATTAAACATTTAGGGGAGGTTGGTTGTCAATGTCTTGCTTTTCAGGCCAAGAGCTGCATCAAAGCGAGGTAGACTGTTATTTTCAGATGCCCCTAGCGAGAATGGAGTCTAGTCACTTTCCATCCTTCCCACAGCTAGGGAAACCCTCCCGAAGGAAAGCGCCCTAATTCCACAAAATAAGGACATCGAACGCCCGTCTGGCTCTGAAACCAATCTGCAATCTACCCTTAGTCTATTTGGCGAAGGGAGATATATTACTTTCCCCCTCGTTTAATAGATTATTCTCCTTAACGCCCGCATTTTTAGACGGGAAAACCTTCCAAGAAACGCGACTGCGAGGCCCTGCAGTGTAATAAACAGACAAGTGGCTCCCATTTCGGAAAATTATGCACACTTAGCTTCGCAGTCAATAGTCACATGCTATCCTGGAGAAATCAAGCTCACCGAGCCAAATAGGGCAAGGGCTAAGGAAATCGCGTGTCTTTTCCTGATTTGAAAGTCCCACTTGATCCATTCTTGCCCTAGGCTATTATTGTTAGTTGCGTGGTGGGAAACAGATGGGGAAGGTCACCTGGCCAGTGCTGGAGGAACGAAGATATGAACATCCGGGGGCGGATAGTTGCAAGTTCTAAGTAGCTGATAGGCAGTTGCGGGGGTTCGAAGGGCAGCGATGCCTTCAAGTTAAGCAGAGAGACATCTTCGCGCCCGAGAATTGGAGGGGATTGAGAGGTTCGCTACACCATGGCAGGGATGAATAGGTGCCAGGATCTCCACACACACACACACACGACGAGAGAGATATTATTGGGGACGTGCTCTGCATCTGCTCCATTGCTGTCAGGATGCGTGCTGACTGAGCCGTGGCAACTGGCGAATGGACGTCTTGTCTCAGTCCAATGAATGGGGGCATTGTATCCAGATCCATAGAGTACGTCCCGCCTTTCCAGTTGAGGGACATGGGTCTGCTTGGAATGGGGCCATAGGTTGATAGCTCGACAACCCGCCAACGAGGATGATTGGAAAGTAAAGGCGTCAAGTTTCCTTGGTATCACTATACTCAATAACACAGTCCTCAAGTACTGTCCCAATAAGCTAAAAGCCGCTCGTTTAAAGACCGCTAATGCAGCATGGGCGAGCCGTAGACACGATGTGCATTTGTGAGCCCTGCAATATCCATGTCGGTTCAGCGGGGGAAGGGATTGAAACTAAGGAAACTAGGGTGGGAGATAGAAGGAAATCGGAGGGAGGACCGTTCTCAGAAATTGGGCTATCGCGCCAGAAACGGTCTGAGCGGACTTTGACTGGAATAATAAGTGGGCTTGATATTTGTGAGATGAGTGTGGGATAGAGGACAACAATATGGGAGAATTTGTGGGAGGGGAAAAGGGAGAGACCTGGCGAGGAGCCGAGATGAATTGGAGATTGCAATGGGTCCTGCTTTGCGGCGACAGATGCTGCCGTCCCTAGCTGAATCCATAGCTACCTCGTCTGATTGGAGACTGCCGCGATATCGATATCGATATCGACGTACTACGTATACGGGTACTTGGGCAGACAGTCCCTGCACGGACGTCGCACTTAAATGGAATAATATTCCGATGGTGGACAGAATCCATCTCTCTCAGTTCCATGTGGGCGGGCAAAGGACGGGCGGAGAATATTCATTTGTGTTAATTCCATCTGACAGGCTTGATATCTCATCTGATACGCCACGAAATATTCCAGCTGGTAGCAGTCTAGAAGGCTTCGAGAAGCAGCCAGCATGAATGGTTGGGAATTCGTCGTGGCGAGTGTTCAAATCCAAAGGCCATGCATGCATGCCATAATATGTCATACGACATGTTTCGCGGGGCTGGGAACTTAAATTAATTACTGGGGGTGGAGGACGCCTCTGAATCCCCTCATTCCGTTGGTCTCGCTGGATGGATGGATCTGAAAAAACAAGCAATTCTGGTCAAATATAGACTATGCTGGGGATAGTCCTCAAAGGAGACGGAGATAATTGCCGAGAATGGTAGGCTATGGCCTATAAAGTAGCAATCTGGCGGAACCCACTCCGTGCATAACAAGGTTAGAACATAGAACCTAGTGATGCTCGCCGACGGTTGTGTCACGCAGCCAAGGAGCCAAAGTGGTCAACTGCAGATTGGAGTCCTGTGAGGCCAATAGATACCCTTTCTCCCCTTTTGTTTAGGCCCACCTTCATGCAAGAGAAGATTCCATAATGCCCCAGGATTGTTCTGGTGCAACGCCCCAAGCACGACTAGACCCTAGCACGCAGAATCGCTTGTGGCGGCCTCTTTTGGTGTTTTCTGACTCGAGGAGCTCAAAATGTGGGCAGACCCTGAAACCACCAAATTCCACCAACGGCTTTTTTGTGATGGACAACCGTCACTAGCAGCATCCTGGGGATTTGCGGCGCCGTGGAGGCGAAAAATGTCAAAGAACCACGGTCACGCAGAGCAACTCAAGAAGCCACCATTATTATTCTTCTTGTTCAAGGTGATTGTGTGAAAGAAAATACGGTCACGCTGGGAGGCTTCGTTGCTTTCCTCACATTTCATCAACGCCATCGGTCTGTCGTCCAATAATAATAATAATAATAATAATAATTGGATAAACGCATCGGCAGCTCTACTATGTAGAGCAAGGATTCAAGTCGGCGAGGGCATCCAGCATCGTAGGCTCCTGAGGAGATTTAATGTGGTGGTGCAGCTGGGAGACAGCGAAGGAACAATTTTTGTCCAACAATATCAAAACAAGTGTTTCAACACTCGGAGGGTTAACTTGGTGCGAGTGGCGTAACAATTAGAAATGCATCTGGTGTCTGAGAGTCGAGACGCGGTTTCCGTGTTGTTTGTTTGGTGCGCCGCGTTGAGTTTGAGTATCCACTCCTCTGTTGAAAAGGGCAGTGGGCGTGGCTGCTTCGAATTGCTCAAGGAAGACCGGCCCGCACGAGTTTTCAGCTCTCGACGCTCCGCACTCATTTCGACAAGCTGGTGGCCCCAGGGGTGATACCCGCGCCAAAGGAGCTAACCTCCACGCCCAAGCCCCAAGCATACTAGAAGCTGGTGTCTGGCTCCTGCGAAGAGGATCTCTGGACCGCGATTCCGTCGCCATTTGCAAGCCCAATTGAGTACGGGGAAGGGCAAGGATCTGCCCCGGAGCATAGTAGCTGTAGTAAGATCAGCGATATGGCATTTAGGGCCCTTGGGAGGAAGCTTGCTAACTCACTAGGTCGGAATGGCTCCACTCGCACAAGCGAGCGATGAGCATCTAGAAGACACTAAGATGCTCTGGGCAGATGACATGATATGTATGGCCCCAGTATGGGGTCACTGAGGGTGTGCCAGACAATAACGCTATCCGCTGCGAGTGGAGAGATCGATGTCAGGACTAGGGGGGCAGAGGAACAAGGGTGGAAGCATGATCCCTGGCTGCTTTGGCTGCTGTTGGCTGCTGTTAACTGGCTGCTGCTGGATCATTCAGGATCGAAATCTCTGGCCATGCTAAATCCGTTACGGAGCTGCTGGCCTGTCGGCCTAGCAAGTTTCTATGGTGATTGTTGTTTGAGATACCCTGCTACCAACTAGGGAAATCAGAGCATCGGGATTTTCCTGCTTAGCCTGGGAGGCTGGGCCTGGCGACAACAGGAGGACAGACAGACAGTCTTTGCCTCGAGAATAGAACATATAATAATGCCTTGATTTCCCCGCGAGTTCCAATTCTCTCTTTCTTCTCCCATCCCTCTCACCCGCTGCGATAGACAACCCCAGCGCCAACCACCGGCGTTTGATAACCTGATATTTCGACTATATCAAAGGAGCAGGGTGTTACTCAGGACCTGATATTCAAGATGTCGAAGGCCGGAGATAGTGTGACGGAGCATGCGCAGGAGAAGGTGAGCAGACTACATCCATAAAATCATAATCCTCCATGGAAACCATATCTAACGTCTGACCTTGTCGCAATGCAGGAGATGGGCGTTGTTGCCGCAAAGGTGGTGGGCGGAAATTCTACCTACAACCAGGCTTTGCTGAAGGAGCCTCCCAATGCATTCACAAAGTCCTCCATGTTTCTGTTCGGTGCCTCTTTGCTCGGCTTTTTCTGCTCGACTATGAACGGTTATGATGGTTCCCTCTACAACGCCCTGCTTGCCAACAGTAACTTCCTCGAGTACTTCAACACCGCCAATAAGGGTATCGGAGCTGGTATCGTCTCGTCTATGTACCAAATCGGTGGCATTGCAGCTCTGCCCTTCGTCGGTCCCCTTATCGATCTTTGGGGACGTAAGGTCGGCATGTTTGTTGGCTCTATCACCGTCATTGTTGGCACCATTGTCTCTGCTGTCGTCCAGAACGGTAACGTCGGCCAGTTCATGGGCGGTCGTTTCTTGCTTGGTTTCGGTGTCGCTATTGCTTCCGCTGCTGGCCCCATCTACGTGATTGAAGTTTCCCACCCTGCTTACCGCGGCCGAGTTGGTGCTTTCTTCAACACCTTCTGGTATATCCATCCCATCCGCTGTCCTCTCTCGAAATGTCTCCAATGCTAACTAAAGCGCAGGTTCACTGGTTCCATTCTTTCCAGCGGTGTTACCCGTGGTGCCCAAAACTTGGGCGGACATGCCAGCTGGAGAATCCCTGTCTGGGTTCAGATGTTGTTCGCCGGTCTCATTGCCCTCTTCGTCTTCTTGCTCCCAGAGTCTCCTCGATGGCTCTACGTCAACAACAAGAAGGACCAGGCCAAGGCTATGCTTGTCAAGTTCCACGGAAATGGAAACGAGGAGAGCGAATGGGTTAAGCTTCAGCTCTCGGAGTACAATGAGCATCTTGAGATGGACGGCGCCGATAAGCGCTGGTGGGATTACAGAGCCCTGTTCAAGGACAACGTCTCCCGCTACCGCATGTTCTGCTGCTGCACTGTCTCTATCTTCAGTCAATGGGCTGGCAATGGTCCGTCACCTTTCCCTCTTCTGGTTGCTTCATGTGAACTGTTACGTGTGCTAACATTCGGTTTCCTACAGCTGTCCTTTCTTACTTCATGTCTGCCGTGCTCGATTCTGCTGGTATCAACAGCGATGTCGCCCAGCTGAACATCATTCTTATCAACTCCTGCCAGCAGTTCTGCTGGGCTTTGCTCGGTGCTACCCTGGTCGATCGTGTCGGTCGTCGGCCTCTTCTCCTCTTCACCAACGTCTCATGTTCTATCGTTTGGCTCGTCATTTGCATTACTAGCTCTCGTTTCGCCGCCGGAGGTGGTACCGATACGGACCCTGGCACCAACCCCGCTGCCGGAACAGCGACATTGGCTTTCATCTTCATCTTCGGTGCCGTCTACTCTATCGGTTTCACCCCTCTCCAGGCCCTGTACCCTGTCGAGGTCTTGTCCTTCGAAATGCGTGCCAAGGGTATGGCCTTCCAGACTCTTGCGCTCAATGCTGGTAAGTACTCCTCTTAATACTATCCTTCCATTTCTATGATCATTGTTAGCCAGATACTAACGACCAAATAGCTATGTTGCTGAACCAGTTCGCCTGGCCCGTTGCTATGGACGACATTGGATGGTACACATACATCATCTTCTGTATTTGGTGTGCTATCCAAGCTGTTGTCATTTACTTCTTCATCCCCGAAACCAGAAAGGCCACTGTAAGTTTCAAGCGCGATTCTTCCCTCTTTGTCATAGCACAACTGGCTCTAACCTATTCTCTCTTTCTTGCTACAGCTCGAGGAACTCGATATCATCTTCCAGTCCCCCAATTCGGTCAAGGTCTCTATCCAGAGACACAAGGTCGGCATCAGCGCCGATGGCAACGTCGTCAAGCTCGATTCCGAGTCGTAAACAGGTTCTCCTGTCTACGCATCAGTCTCTCTTTTTGGCACGGGCGATCTGTCGGTCTTCAACTCACGTGTATTGTCAATAAAATGACCGTGGGAAACAGCCGGCAGTATATTTTACTTGCTACTTGATTCTATACCCCACCCCCAATACAGAGTTTGTTCAAGTATTGAAATTCTATATCCACCACTTCATTCTTCGCTTCTATTTATTTTCTTATGTTCGAAGTCTACTCTCGGCAAACGAAGTTGGTACTGTTTTTAACTAGGCACCTCAGCTTCTATATAACCCTTTAATAATTGAATGAACTTTCGATGGAAAAAAAATATTGGCTGGTGTTTTTTGAAGTTTCTTGTTTGTTCTATTGTAATTGATATTTCAGCCAGCCCCTGACTTTAAAATGCAGGAATAGGATTAGGACGGTTTGAACAACTTTTGTTTCTTATTATTGACGGGTGTAAACACTTCGGTTCAGTTGTATCTAGAAATCAGGACACCATCGCCCCTCGCCAATTTCACATCTCGCGACTAGTGAAATGCACGCTTAAAATTTGCCCCATGGGCCGAGGGAAAATCTCTCGCGATCAACTGATCACCGTGATCAGACGGGCGGATGATCCTGCAAGCCTCCGTCGCAAGATTTTCATTAGTGATCCAACTTCGAAGCGGGCGCGGGGACCTTTCTCAATCCTATTTGGCTTGTATGATAGATAATATGCAGTAGGCTAAGGTTCAACAAAGGGACTGGGGGGGGAGGCGGTAGCCTACATAGTACATCCTAGTTCCAAAGCATGCCGGTAAAAAAGCAAGATTTTACACCTAGAAAAAGTAGCCACCGAACTTTAAAGTCAACGCGTGAAATGGGGGGAAAAATATTTTGCAAGAAAAATCATGGGAGTTTTTGAACTCGTTTTGGAGATAGACCGAGGTTTACAGACTACGGGAGAGCCATCGCGCCACGTGTAGTTAGTTAGTTGGTTCCTCGTTCGTTTTTTACTTCTTCTTTTCAACCCTTTTTCTGATTCACGGATCTCGTGCCCTGAGGAGCCTAGGGGTGGAGTTAATGTCGTTTATGCCCGTAGCGCACAAGCCGTAGAACTATTTCTTATTATTCTATGCAAGGCACGATCTTTTTAGTACCGGACACTATTATATATTAAAGATATATGACAACCAGCCCGCGAAAATCCCTGTCATGGGAATAAACCTATACATAAAACACCAGGACCCCCCCTGCAAATGAAAGGGTTTAAGGGAAAAAAAAGATTAAATAACGTCGAGACAAAAGAAGAAAATAAGACGCCAGTCTGATTGGAAGTTTTTGCTGGCGCAGGGCGACCGTTTTTTTTTCTTTCTTTTTTTCAGTTTAGTGTCGTATATTGAAGGAGTGTGGACTCGCTAAGAAGTAGTGTCTTCCTTTCGGCACCTTTTTTATTTCGCTACGACGGCGGGGGGCGCCTGGCTTGCACGTGCCTATATGCCGTGTTGATATCTCGGGAGGATGGATTCAGGATTGCATGGCAAAATTATTAGGTCCGTTGGGCGCTTTTACGCTTAATCACGGGGACGTAGATAGTGGATCTGGAATTGGGGATTGTGGATTGCAGGTGGAGAAGCTACTACATAGTACTCCGTACTCCGGAAAGACTTCCTAATCCCCAGGGTGGAGACTCGGGAGAGGTGCGTCACGAGGGGAAGAGGAAAAGAAAATCTGCGAGATGAAACTTCTGGAAGGGTGGATTCGGAGGGAATATCATTATTCATTTTTTCTTCTGAATTTCTAGCTTCATTTCATCTGATCGAAGAAGTCGCCGATAACCTTGACTGTCAGTTGCACAATGGTTTCTATTTCTTCTTTTGTCACCGTATAAGGAGGGGCGAGCAAGACGTGGTCGCCCCGGACGCCGTCCACAGACCCTCCGCCTGCATACAGGGAGAAGCTGTATTTTGGTGTTATGGCTAGATCTTGGATCTGAACAGCAATGTTGAGGCCGGGGTCAAATGGTTCTTTGGTGGCTTTGTCCTTGACGAACTCGATCTGTGGCGCAATGTCAGCGATAGTCCTAGTATACGACAAGCTAAATAAGGCACGATGGGAAGAATAGTGTCTACTCACGCCCCAGAACAGTCCTTTGCCTCGAATATTCCCTACGTGTGGATGATCCTCTAGGCGCTGGCTCAACAATGACTCGAGAAGCGCACCCATTTCCCTCACATTTTCCAATAAATTCCGCTCTTTGATGACCTTCTGTACGGCCAACGCCGCCGCACATGCGACGGGATGCCCCTGGTACGTTTGCCCATGTCTGAACGAACCGGTACCTTTGTCCAGGGCCTCGACTATATTCTCCTTGATAAGAAGTCCTGCAACGGGTGCGTAGCCGCCACCTAGTCCCTTGCCAATGGTTTGGATATCGGGGACAACGCCTTCCTGCTCCCACGCGTGAAGAGTCCCTGAACGGCCCATGCCAGCCATTACTTCGTCCAAAATGAGCAATACTCCGTAGCGATCACAGACTGCTCTCATCGCAGCGAAATACCCTGGCACTGCAGGGACTGCGCCGAGCGCCTACATAATATTATTAGTGATACAGACGTTACTGACGGGTATATAAAGCTTTTGCTCGAATAGATTCACTTACAGCACCAACGATGGGCTCCGCAACAAAAGCGCATACAGTCTCAGGACCTAGCTCTCTGAACTTGGCATCTAACTCCTCTGCTAATCGGGCGACGTAGTCTGCGTCTGATTCTCCGTCAAGCTTTCCCCGATACGCATTGCAAGGCGATACATGGGAGATATTGGGCATTAGCAGAGGTTCAAATGGTTCCCGCCGAACTACATGACCGCTCATGGCAAGTGCTCCAAGGGTGATGCCATGGTACGAGAGTTTGCGGGCAATGAATTTGGTGCGCTGTGGTTGCGGCTGGGGAAGTTCCAGATAGTATTGTCGGGTCAGTTTCATGGCAGCTTCCATTGCCTCGGATCCTGTGTAACGTAGAGCTCCGTCTCAGCAACTATGTACACGGAAACAATGGATTCATTGTTTTGATTTAAGCTGAACAAAACAGGTGTAGAAATACCAGAGCTGACGATAAACACCTTGGATAGTTTCCCGCCGGTTGAGTCGACCAGGAAGTTGGCCAAGTCTTCAAAAACCGGGGTAGCAAAGAAGGCCGAATGGCAGTAAGATATCTGATCCATCTGTGTAGCAATTGCGGCCTTTACCTCTGCATTCCCATGTCCCAGACATGAAACGGCTGCACCACCGGTTGAGTCGAGGAATCGCTGGCCATCTTCAAGAATCACGTAGCTGCCTTCCCCTCCAATGGCTTTCTTGGGTAGAGTATGGATTGCGCGATGCAAGACTGCAGTGCGATGCCGTGCGCTTTGAGGAGAGGACATTCTGTTAGATCAGCGAGGAATAACGATTTTAATAATGACTATGTTGGAAGTGTGTTGGAAATACGATAGCAATTCGCAGTCTGCGGTTTTGACTTGCTTGGTGACTCGGCGATACTGCGGCGAGGCAAGCCCATCATAGCGGGTTGTTACAAGGTACCTACATACCTAGGCAGGTTTGGGCTAGATGGACTCTACCAGAGCTGTTTCTTGGAAGTCAGAACTACAGATGAAGATACGCTTAAAACAACTGCATCTTTTCCCCAACGACATCACAAAGACTGCAACAATGGCAGAACCCTTGCAACTCTCGCTCCTCGGACATTGGCGTTTGAAGTGGCCGTCAGGTACATGGCAGGCATTATTGATATTGTTTTAAGCTCCAAAAACAGCATTTTCTCGGTAGTTTACAGGTGTAGATTCCGCCATTGTCACCTCTCGGAAGTTGGATTCAACTGGCCATTAATTTTCTGACTGGGCTAACAGAGGCAAAGATAATGACAATGTCAGAGCGAGGGAATATGAAGCATATCTTGTCTGATAACAAGTCGGCAACTAACCCTCCCTTCCGCACTATAAGGGTAAGCGCAGAAGAATCTGATCTCCCTGAGCTCTTTACACGCTCTTCACCTGTAATTCTACGATTCTTGTCTCTATCGATCTGACCATGGCGCCGCTGTTGACCTTACCAGATGCGCTTATCCTGTGCGTCTTCGAAGAGCTGGCCGACCTGGACGATGTCATGTACCTTGAACGGGTCTGCAAGCGATTCCATCACTTTTTGGAGCGTGGCCGCAATCGACTGACTGTTTACAAAGCCATTATTGTATGTTATAATGCTGCTCTCTGTCCTCTATCATTGCTATTTTGCTGACCAGTGTGTTAGGTACGCGCTCCGCACCACAAGTATGACATCCAGCTGTGTCACTTCCTCGACACCTTTCAACATTATGCGCTCAACTACTCTGACACCAATTTGCCACTAGTGCCTCGCCGACCGACCAGCTCGGAGTTTTCAAAGGCATGGTAAGCCTCCGCGGATGGTTTAACTGATGAACATGCATGGTGGATCGCATGTCGTTGGCAGGGACTACCGGTTCTCCAGGATCTCTATCTTGACCCATCTATGCAAATAATGTTTCGTCGACCAGAGTTTTCCTATTTTCACATGATAACAGAGGAGCAATTCGAGCTGTTGGAAAAGGAGTGCAACCTAGAACCACCTCAACTATCCAAGTCGAAGAACAACACGCCCCAAGCGCCACTTGATGCTCCATTTGGCTCTAAGCAGGTCCACCGTTTTTATCAAGCCTTAACGGCACGCTGGCTTGCTGTCGAGGCCTTGACTTTGTTTCGAGTCTCCGTATTCCTCGCAGGGAAGGACGCATGTGATGCACTCACACGCGTGGAGTATTTGTAGCGTGATAACGGGCGCGACCTACCTGAAGGAACCAAACCCACCAGAACGCTTTCCGACGCCCTGGATATACTAGAGGTGGGTGAATTTGTCGGGGGCTTCTTGGTCCTGAAGATATTTGCCAATATCGCCGAACATCCTTCGTGGTGCGCAAGCCACCAACTAGGGCCCCGCTCGATGCCGCGTATTGGTATTGGAGAGCAGGAAGGGCGCATGTGGGGAGAGTTTGTCAGGAATATACAGCAGTACCTGAGACCTCCAAATATCATCGAACTTCTGTTGCTCTCCCCAAAGCGCCAGCAGTGGTCTCCTAGCAAGAAGGGGCACTATCTTTGGCAACTGGGCGCTTTCGACACATTATCCCCTACTCTTCGGGGGTCTGGGAAGCCATGCCTAAATATTGTCGAACGGGCCCTGCTCCGTCGCTTGGAATACGGTGTGACTCATAAAGTAATACACCCTGGCTCCGATCTTTTATCCCCTGGCTCTGATTTTTGGCGCCCTGGTTATTTACGCTGGGGCCATTACCGAGAGTTCCACTGGGCCGAGGACGCGCGAGGGCGTGTGTTGAGCTGGGATGACGAGGGCGACTGGGTTAAGCAATATGTCCTAGGAAGGCTCCCGATTGATCGCCTTGATCACGAGTGTTGCAAGGGGCTCTCGGGTTCATGAGGCTCAATCCCTCCATGAAACTGGCGCCATCTTGACCTCAGATGGTATTGATGGATGCCCACAGTTGAGGTGATGTTCTAGTTTGCTGTTGTTCTACATTTTGCCGATCAAGAGGATTTATTTAAATTGCACTTAAACGTTTTCCTTTCATAGCTCATTTCGCAGGTTTTTTCTTTTCACTAAAGGGGGATCTTTCCATGGTGGTCACGAGGGGGTTTGATTACTTCCTTTTCCCTTCTTTATTTTTTATTTTTTTCGTGGCGAGTTCACACACACGGCATGGTCTACTACGGTGATTAGCTTAATGACATGAGGAGCTGGGCCCTAATTCGAATATGTATCTCCTTGAATGAATCCCGCTTCTTACCTCTGATTTCTCTAGCAGGTTGTAAAACGCGTACAGAGTAACCCCCTTTTTCTTCTTTGTTAAGTAGTTATCATGTTTCATAGTCTTTTTATCTGGTTTCAACCTCTAGATTTTCCTCCCAAGTGCTGCTCTTAGCTGCATTATGCTGTTCCTCTTTGATTTTCTTTTTTACAACTTCTGCTAATCAGCAAATAAATTCAGATCACTGCATTTGTCTACTCTGTAGTTCCAGCAAGGTTGAAATAAACTCGAGATATCATGCCTGACTAAGCAGAGAGATGCTTGGTATCATGTGATCCACCAACTTCCTGGGTCAACTTGCTTTCTTTGTTTTATACAGCTCGAAATACAGCAGGAGGGGGATAGAATGTGAAAAGATAAAGCTGTATAATAGTTCTAGAATGCATCATCATTGATGTGTATAATTTTCTTCGTGGTAGACTTATTTTTTGTAGTTGAAAAGTGCACCACAGCATGCATGGGTATTGAATAAACCTCCACGCAGAATTTCGAGATCATCATGAACCCACCACCACCAACATCATCCAACCTAAATAATACGCCCACAATCCACATACCCACCAACCCATTGCCGCAACAAACAATAAGCAGATAATCCTCCCTCGCACGAACAAGCTAGAGCACTTCTCTATATACCACCTTTTACTCCATCCACTCATCTCCTAATATATACATAACACACGAACTCACAACCACCATGTCTCGTCACGCACAAATCGAGGAAGTCTCCGACTCCGACCCTGAGGAGATGGACCCTTCAGACTTCGACCCGCGTTCCCTCGCTCAGAACCACATAATATCCCCGCGCGACATCCCTTCCACGACCTCATCCACCGCGCGGTTCTCGTCCTCACCACAAATCCACGCCTCCTCGTCGCCGCAACAACAACCCCCCCCCTCCTCCTCATCCCCCTCCTCCTACCCACCACCAGCCCCCCCGAGCCCACAGCAAGAAATCCCTCGCCACTACATCTGCCTGTACCCAGTCTACTTCGACGCAACCCGCTCGCGCGCCGAGGGGAGAAAAGTCAGCAAGAATCTCGCGGTCAAGAACCCTCTGGCCAGAGATATCGTGGATGCCGTGCAAGTCTTGGGGTTGAAAGTTGGCTTTGAGCCTGAGAAGCTGCATCCGAAGGATTGGGCGAATCCGGGACGTGTGAGGGTCGGGTTGAAGAGGGAGGATGGGACGTTGACTACGAGCACTGTGAAGAATAGTATGTTTTTCCTTTCTTTCCCTTTTTTTTCTGTGCGCCCGCCCTGGGTTATTTCTTGATATCTTTGTGTGTGTGGGGGGGGATGAGTACTAAACGCTATATACTTCAGAGCATCATCTCTACATCAAAGTCGCCCAATATCTGCGCGCGCATCCCACGACTGAAGATTCCCCCTTCCGACTCCTCATTCGCGGCCTTCCCGTGCCAGAAAAGCCAATTCCATCACCAGCCGCGCCTCGGGGTTGGAAAATTGGATCCATCTTGCCTATCCATTCGCCCGCCATGACGGGAGGCGGTGTGAGCGATAACCCGTTCAAGGAGGCTATGCTCGAGATGCAACAGCAGGGAATGGGTGGGATGCCGGATATGGGAGGTGGTGAACCGAAGAAGAAAAAGGAGAAGAAGAAAGGCAAGGCTTAGAGGAGCTCTGCATTGTTCTTCTTCTAAGAATGCGGCTGCTACAAATCTATGAGTATAATTTGAAGAAACATTTTGCATGGCGAAGGCGTTTTCTTGGTGAATAAATGAATGGCATTCTATCATCAGTTGGGGAACCGATCGCATAAACAATGATATTTCACAACAAAGACAGAAAAGAACGACAAATTTTTCAAAAAAAAAAAATTGAAGAAGAAGAAAGAACTGCATATCCTCCTTCACGCCCGCTCCACCCGTCGACATATAATCCAATCGGGTACGGTTGTTGTAAGCAAGGCTCGAGCAGAAGAACCCACGTCCACGGGTCCGCCTGGAATCGAGATAGTCGCAGGGAAAAAACTGCTGACAGGTGTTTTGGGATATGTTTTGCCGACTGGCAACAGCACAGGATGACTAGCGAGCTGGATATGTGCTAGTCCGACTGGCCTAGGCCATGCCAACATTGGATCGACGACTTTCTCACTTTTCGCCGTCGTCCTATTTCCCAAACCCCCACACAGCCCTTGCTGTCCGACAAAAGCGCGCCCCGCACGGTGCATATTCAGCATCTCATCAAGTCACCAATAGTCCCTCTAGATTTATCCGGCTTTCCAGGACAGACTACCCTGAATTCAAACAATTCCAGGAGTTTAGTCACACTCGAGGTATTGAAGCTCGTTCATAAAGGCTATCGATCGAATTGGAAAGCCGGAAACTCGAATTTGGTGTCACTGAAACTAACATGTCTCAGAGACCTTACGTGTAGGTTTATTGGAAAGAATATCCTTGGATGCATTCGCCATAGTCGCTAGCATGGAGGAAGATGAGCAAACGAAGGCTATCAGGAGGTGGAGTGCGACCCTCTAAAAGTTTATTTGGCATGTTCCGGTGGATAAGGTGTTCATCAGCACCAGTTCCGTTCGCGTTATTACGTTCAGTTGCAGGCGGATCCTTTCCAGCGAGCGGTAATTGACTGAGCGACTGGGAAATGCCGTTTTGAAGGCGATGATTCCGAAAATAGCGATCGAAATGAAAGTGCTTCGTGCTGCACTCTTGCTCAATGGCGTGGAGGATAGATGTGCAGTTTCTTTTTCTAAAGAAAGACAAGATAAAAAGAATGCTTTGTGGATCTGGGCAATGCCGCAGAAATAGAATATGACCAATATAACTGATTGATTCTGAGCTAGATAATAGGTAATGTTCTGGTCAACGATTGTAATTCCAGCAATGTGAAGAAAACCTAGGAAGAGAGAACAGGAACTTATTAGATGCTTGCGTTCAAGTATATCAGATATGCTGGCAGGTGCGTGGATCGTCTGTATCTGTAGAAGGAGCCATGCTGCTGGATCGTAGCTGCCTTTTTGCAACGCAATATGGAAGTAGTATACATAGTCTACACATAAATCATCAGGGAAAATCACTGCACTGCCGTGCCTCCGAGTCCTGTTGGTGATGCATTAGGAGACATCAAGGGGCGTAATACTTCGTAGAGCAATGTGGATCCACCACGTTGGAAGCTGGGGGAGATGCGGGAGAGCATGTGATGATAAGCCAGCCGGTGACTCTTATCGGGGGCTAACCTTTACACGACCGCCGTGTGGCTTGCTTGAGGTTTAACCCGACGACAACGTCCCCCCTTCTGATGAATCTAGCTGCTACAATCATATCCGGAGTAGTTAAGAAGAACCGAAAAGTCGTGTGACTATTCGAGCGCTGACGCAAGAGCATGCTCCAAAACCCACCCTACCATGAGGCCCGAGACGCGAACCCCAATGACGACAAGAATTTTGTCGCCGCGGGGCACTCGCCAGATGCGGTAGCTGAGGGACTGGCTTTTAGGCCCGATTCTAAGCCAAAGACCTATCCACAGAGTGGGAAACAGATAACCCGCTCGCGCGTCAGTTACAGCTGCTATACGTGTCGCCGGAGGAAGGTGAAATGCGACAAGGTATACAACTAATCCCCCCCCCCCACCAAAGCAGCGAGTTATTAATGCGTCGCAGGTCCATCCAGTATGCGGAAACTGCCAGAAAACTCAATCTCAATGCCAATATGACCCGAGCTCCCTCGCCGATGCGGCCCAACCTCGCCGTAGAAGTGGTAGCGCCAAACACGGAACGAAACGGCGGAAGGAGGCCCATACAGGGTTCGGGGATGGGCCAGAAGACTTCCCCTCGCCGTATGGGAGCGCGAAGGGCTCACAGAGAGACCATGAAGAACTTGGTGCCGACTCACAAATAATAGCCCAGAGGCTGGACAGACTCACATCCATGATCGAACGACTCAGTCGGACCGAAGGTTCACCGTCGCTCTTGGAGCTCGACAAGGTCATTCAGAGTGATAGACTCTTGCATGGTATCGAAAGAGGGCGCGGCACAATCAACTCCGCTACGGTTCGGCGAAGCAGCTCGTCGACTTCATCTAGGAGCAATCCAGCATCTAGAGCGTCAAGTCCTGACCGCCAGGGCGATAATAACAACAATGAAGACTTCCCCATTCCACAAGGTCTTGCCACAGACCCAGTAGACCCGGTAGGAGCTTTGAATATTGGCCATTTGAGCTTGGAGGATGGGGGGAAATCTAGGTTAGTTTCGCTCATTTCTTAGATAGCAATGTGATCAACTAACTCATCATGGCAGGTATGTGGGAACTACATATTGGGCGTATATATCGGATGAAGTAAGCGAGCTAGAAGTACTCAACCCCGATATAGCCACTAACATCGCTCACAGATCAATGAATTAAACCAGCTCCTCCGAAATCAAAATCGAGCCCGCGAGGAGTCAACTACCCCTGATGAGGAACCTTCACCCATGGCAGATGACACAGGTCCAGAGGTAGTGGACATAGGCCACCGCCATCGTTCAAAGCCCTCATGGTCGTCCCCGGGTAATCCTTCGTTCCGCACATCCACCATTTTCCCCTTTGGTGATTCGCCCCAGTCCCAGCATCGAGTGATCGAGGCTGACGCGTTGGAGCACGTTCCGACGAAACGTCAAAGCCATATATTGTATAAAGCGTTTATGTCGGGCGTAAATGCGATCAGTCCAGTTCTTCACCCACCAACAGTTTTGAAAATGTACGAAAGATTTTGGCAGTGGTACGACAACCAGGGACAGACGGGAGACTTCCCTGGTCAATGGTTCATCCCGCTCTTGTATGCTATCTGGTACGGTGGTTCGGTCACCGTCTCACTGCGTACGATTCATGCAGAGTTTGGTATAAAGTCCCGCTCAGACCTGTCAAGTCGTTTCCATGATGAGGTCACGAAGTGGTTAAAAAGAATTTCCTTGCCAAGATGTCCATCTGTGCCAGGCCTACAGGCATTTCTCATTGTCCAGACCATACTCTCCAAGGAGGAAGAGCCCCTTACAAGCAGCTTATTTATCAGTCTTGCGCTGCGCGTTGCTCAGACCATGGGGTTGCATCGGGACCCGGCTCAATTTGGGATTTCCGGCTGTGCAGCTGAAACACGAAGACGGGTATGGTGGCATATCGTCCACATGGATGGCGTCGTTGCCATGTCAAGTGGCCTTCCTCCACTAGTCAGTGACGAGAACTACTGGGATGTGCGGATTACAAGCGAGGTGAAAGATACGCTGCTAGGTTCGGCAGAAATAGACGAGTATGAGCGCATGGTAGATGCAGGTAAACGACGACCCGATCAGCCTGATGATCCGACGATCTGTGGAGGTTCATCAATGTTGAATGTATATTATCTATGCGCGAAAGGGAAATATGTGATGGCTCGTGAGTTATATTGCACTTCTGCCCTAGGGTGGCTCATGTTACTGATGTAATACCCAGGAGCTGTTCGCAAAATACTCAAGATCCAACTCGGAACAGAACCTGTGACGCGGAAGGATATGGAAAACTTGAGATCAATTCTTATCGACCTTCGAGCCGATCTTCATGCAATCATTGACCGGATACCAGTCTCCAAAACGATTTACGACCACAATAATGCCCAGTCCTCGCTGTTTGAGAGGCCGCCTGAAGTTTGGGATGTCAGCACTGAATTACCAAATGGTGGCCCGAGCTGTCTCGAACAGTACCATTCTCCAGTTTTGGTTGCATTCCATAAGTGGGCGAGAATTTTGCTTGCACTATTCGTCCATAAGGTTGATACTTTCCGAAGCTTTCTTGATAGACCAACCGAAGCTGACAAGAGACCGTAGGCATTTTGTGTTGCCTATCAGCCATTCCTGAAGAATGCCAAAAGCAAAATATGGCCCGCTGCCCGTCAGTGGTATGTATATGGAATCCTTCATTTTGATGAGTAGGGACTAATTAATAAAATAGTGCTCTTCACCACTGCCATGGCTTCATGGACAAATTCGTTCAGCTCGCAACCGATCCCGATTTCCAGCCCTTCCAGTGGAGCTGGCCAGGGTCAGTAGCCCCCCTCATTGTATTTGTCTATAACGCCAATCTAACCTTTTGCTAGGAACCACCAACCGATGCATGCTACGATGTATGTTGACTTCATGTCCCCACCGTGAGTATGTGCTGACATGTCTGTAGGATTATGCTTATAGATTTATATGAGCGCCCGCATGCGCCAGAGGCATCCAAGTCTCGGGCGTTTATCGATAAGATATTCTCTCTATCTGGACCGGATGGAGGAGTGGTTGGGGGAGAAAATGGTATTTCGACCTCACGGCCTCTTAGAGATGGCGGTCGGGAAGCGTGGGATATGATGCGCCGGCTTCGGGAGAAAGCGTGGTTGAAAGCAGGACTAGATCCTCAACTACTCTGGACTGAACATGCGCAGGCTCAAGCGCATGCTACCAACAGGTCGTCGTCAGCCGACAGATATTCGACCCACAAGCCAAACGACTACAAAGAATCTCCGCCTCGGAACTTTGCAGATGAGTATTATACTCTAATCAAGGAGCCACAGGAACACAACAAGTCACCACGACGAACCCGTTTCGACAATGATGCCCTGAAGCACGAGTCAAAGCCCAGTGTAACCTTCTCTAGTGGCGCCCCGGGGGAATATGCTGCAGCCACATTTGCACAAAATCAGCGGTACTCTACTGCCGGTACTAAAGCTTTTACACAGCCCAAAGCTGGCAACTCAGGCTGGCCATCTTCGCCGTCGTTTCCTAGTTTCACGTACGCGCAGACTCACCGACCCTCATCTTCACAAGATTTCGCGAGCGCTGTGCCTGGCATTTACAACGGTACTCCGATGCCTCAAAATTCCCAACTCAACGAAACCACCACCTTCATGACAGACATAAGTGCTGCTCCTCCTCCTCCAACAACAGCTATAGCAGATCTGCAAGGCAATCCTCTTCCTGGTGACAGCATTCCTGGCAACACAACGGCCTTCAAAAATGATACCACCGCCCTTGACCAACATAAATTTGACTGGGACCAATGGGATGCAGTTTTTGGCCAGTATCTACCTGTTGTCGACGGCTTTATGGACCTAGAGCGCGGCCCTGCGAATACTACTGGTAATAATAATAATAATAATAATAATACTGGTATCAATCCCGGAGACCCATTTGCTGGACTTGGCGCTGAGGGCACATCTGGCTTTTCGGCGCATGAACTTGGGTTTGATAGCGGGGATGTGGGCAATTGGGCGGATTTTGGATAACTTATGTACGAGATAAGGGGGCTGTTTGAATATTATTGTTATTTTCTTATGATTGTATTATATATGCTACATGTGATGAGAAATGAAAGTCTACTGGTAATTTTTTCTTTTTTGGCGCTCTTGGTTTTATGAAGGAAATTTGGCTTTATATTTGTCGTTACGCATTCATATATTGGTTTTTTTTTCTTCTTTGTTTTCTTTTATCATTTGGCAAGCATGATGCGCGATGTGAAGATTAGGTACAGCAGCAACATGTGGATTTTGCATGTTTTAAAATCGTTTCCGTCTAGCTTGACGAGAGGACGCTATTTTCAAAGCAAAGATTTGCAAGCGGGGACGGGGGGTTGGAGGGACATGGAAGGCGAGGGGGGCGAGAGAGAAAAGGGGGAAGAAAGAGAGAGGGAGAGGTGTCTAACAAGAACGGGTCCGGGGGGGGGGGGGGGGTTGGACTCTTTGCGTTGTTTTTTTTAGACCTTCTCTCCCTTCAAGCCGTGCTTCCAGACGGTGGCGTAGGGGGTGACGCCGTCATCGCGGAAGTCAATGAGGACGTGCCTAGCGTTTTTGATTAGATACGAGATTTCTCGGTCGAAAAAAAAGAAAGGGGGGACCAGGCTGCTTACATTCCATCACCATTCATTGACGAGCCCATGAACACATCATAGTTGTCATAGTTGGACAAGATCTTCTTAACGGCACCGGCTGCACCAGCCTGGAATTCCTTGATCGTCTCCGCGCTGGCACCGCTCTCCTTGAGATGGTTGTTGACCTTCTTGACATAGGCTATTGGGCGGGGTTTCGCATGGATGATTAGCCATAGAACCCTTTTTATATATTTTATATACATTGCAGCACATGTATAGGCGCGCGGAGAGGGAGGTGGGGGTGGGACTAGGAGACTTACACTTGAGATAGGACTTGTACTGATCCTTAGAAGGCTTGTCGTTGTCCTTGAGCCAGTTAAGCTGGAAGCCCTCTTCGATGTCGTGGACCATGATGCCCTCGCCCTCGCCGCCGCCGTAGCCATCATCAGCCTCCTCGGCGGAAGGGTTGGCACCTTCGAGTTCTGTTTCGTGACAAGGAAAAAAAAAGATATTAGCGTTTTGTGTTCCGGGAAAATCTTTTCCCTCTTTCACCCCATAATGAAAAGCATAATATATATCTATTTTTGTAGCGGGGAAAAGGATTTGTTCGATATAGGTGGTTTGGCTTTTTTTTTGTATTTATTGCTGAGTTTCTTGGTGGTTACTGACGGAAGTTATCAGCGCCCTTTGTGTATTTCTTGCAGTCGGCCTCCCACAGGACACCGCCGGGGGCCTCGACTATCTTGTAGGTATCCGAGATGATCTCATCGTCGGAGATGACGTCCTATAAATGATCGAAGGGTTAGTTGTGCTGATGGAAAAAAAAGGTAAAAAACAGAAAAGAAAAGATTGGGAATTGAATTATATCGGGGCTATAGGATTATTGACAGACGAATGGAATAGAATAGGCAGATAGACGACAAACGAACCTTGTAGATGATCATTTTGGCGGTGGGAGGGTTCTGTGGGTTCTGCGAAGAGAGAAGTGAGTGGTGAGTGTTGTTGGGAAGAAGGATGCGTGGAGAGCGAGAGAAGAGGAGGAGAGAGAGAGACAGAGTAGAGAGGGCCAGATGTAACTTGCGAGGAAAAGGAGGGGTCTTTTCTTTTCTTCCTGCTGCTTGTTTTTGCGCGCAAAGTGTGTGGTTGGCTGGAGCAGCGGAAGATTGGTTGTTCCGGGAGGGCATGGTGGGGTTAATGACACTAGGCTGGATCGAGAATAGCGGTATTCGTTGACAGCTTGTTACAATACCTTACAGATGGGGTGACACTAGTAAAGTAGGCAACACTTACGTCAGCAGCTAAGCAACACCAAAACCCTTGGCTCAGCGTCATCGATGATAGACCGTGATTACTCAACTCAACCACCTCCCTCTTCGGACTGCAAGGATACATCCTCTGATCTACTGATATATCTAGCTATGCGGCTCTCGGGGCTCCGAGTGACCTTTTCACGGCTGCCTGCTGCCTGCTGCCTGCTACCCAAGCTCAGTTTATTAATCATGGACCTCTGAATGTTAAAGTTTCGGTTTCTTTTGCTTGTTTCTTCCTAATCTAGACTCTACAGAGCAGGCATGCCTCAAGCACAGCTGCTTGTGCGCCCACGATGTCTCCTTATTTGTCACTGAACCAGATGCACCGTTCACGTCATCAAGCATGAGGCTGAACTCGTCGAGAGAGCTGAGCTCCTGATCTCTCGGGGCGGTGGTAGTTGTGTTCTGAGCCTGGTGTATAAAGCCGGTGATTCTCCCCTGATAGTATTTTCCTTTGATACTATCCCACTCAACTTTCTCCCCCTTTTCACTCAAGTTAGAGGATGATAGCCCCTCTTCTTTCTCTCGCAGTACTCGCTGCATTCGTCAGCGCGACTCCCCACAACAAGCCAGGCCATGCCTCGCCCTGCCAGGCTATAAAACCCCCCCACGTTCCCGGTGCTCATATAGTCTCCATCAAGGGTACGGAAAAGAAGAACCTCACCGTCCCTGAAGCCCCGACCATCCCCAACCTAGACATCTGCCAAGTGGACGTCGTGCTATCACACCCTCACGCCAATGACAATGTCCTAGTCCAGGTCTGGCTACCTCTATCACAATGGAACGGGCGGTTCTTGGGTACGGGTGGTGGTGCGTACGCGCCAGGTCTGTTTGATCTGTATTTGGCACCAGCAGTTGCTCAGGGGTACGCAGCTGCGGCCACGGATGGAGGTGTCGGGGTCAACCCACTCACGCCGGATGCTTGGGCATTGAAACCTAACGGCAAAGTCAACAGCGAACTTCTGGAAAACTTCATCCAGCGCTCTATTCACGACATGGCTGTTGTCGGGAAAGCAGTCACGGAAAGCTTCTACGGCAAGAAACCCCATCATTCATATTTCAGCGGCTGTTCGACTGGTGGCAGACAGGCGATGGTCGAGGCCCAGCATTATCCTCGCGATTTTGACGGCATAGTCTCTGGCTCTCCGACGCTGAATAGGGCCACGTTTAATGTCGCCCTGCTCTGGCCGCAAGTTGTCATGGCCGAAGAAAACACATATCCCTCCCTCTGCGAGTTCAACGCCTTTGCCGAGGCCGGTATTGCCGCCTGTGACGAATTAGACGGGCTGAAAGATGGCATCATCATGAACATCAAAGACTGCAACTTCGACCCCTACAAACTAGTCGGATCAAAAGTAACCTGCGACGGCAAAGAAATCACAATTTCCCGCAACGTCGCGAAGGTGGTTAAGAGAATCTACGACGGCGCCACTACGCCCTCGGGCCTCCAGCTCGCGCCGGGCATGGTTGTTGGCACTCCCTTCGACAGCGTTGCCAATACAACCACCACACCCGACGGCCACCGCGTCGGCAACCCCTTATTCTACGCCAATGAGTGGGCGAAATACTTCCTCGAAAAGGACGCGCAATTCGACACCTCCCGCATCCCGTCGTCTACGTTCAAAAAATGGTACGCGCAATCGGAGTTCGAGTACACCGACATTTTCGCCGACAGCGTGCCCAATCTGACATGCTTCAAAGACGCAGGCGGGAAAATGATCATGTGGCACGGTCTCGCTGACCCATTGATCTACCCCAAAGGATCCATCGGGTATCGCCAGGCCGTCGAGCGCGAAATGGGCGGTTCGCGCCAGGTCGACAAGTTTTACCGCTACTTCCTGGCGCCAGGCGCGGGCCATTGTGGTTTGCCGCCGTTTGGAGTCGGTGCGCCGCTGGATCCGGTGGCTAGCCTTGTCGAGTGGGTTGAGAGGGGGAAAGCGCCGGATACGTTGCCTGCTGGGGTCGTGGATGCGGATGGGGTGCAGAGCACGCATGATATATGCAAGTATCCGATGATGTCGAAGTTTGTGGGTGGCGATCCGAAGGTGGCGGAGAGCTTTATGTGTGTTCGTCATTTCTAATTTTCTTCGTTGACTTTCTTCTCTTTCTTTTCTCTATATAAGCACAATATTATTTCTAGCATCCCTTTCACCGTAAAATAAAAATACATAAATATCCCATTGTGTATGCTGCAGAGTGAGTGGTATTTGTAGTGGACCTGGCCCTTTAACGATGACGTCGAGGCCAGGCCTGGCCGACCACAACAACAGTTTTCCCAATGCGGCGAACACAGACAACTTCCCCGCATTTTCTCTCACCACACATTGACTACACATTGACACTAACAGAAACAACTTATTGCTGCTGAATTCTCAGAAGCATAACAACACAGGGATATTTCGATTGACGCTCGTTCGAGTTATCTTAGAGCTCAGCATAGTACAGCGCATATCTACACTAAACTCCCCTCCTATCTATAATTCGCTGAAAACACAGCGCACACACACACACACACACACACACACACACATATGGCCCAGTTCGTCGACTTAAAAGACGGGTATCTCGATGATGTCTTCCACGTTTTTGACGCACATAACCATCCCATAGTGCTTGTTGAGGAGTGTGCGCTGATGTGGATGGGTGTTCCCGCGAATCCAACTGTATAATTTGCCCCCCCCGCCCCACCAACCCCCTCCTACATGAACTTACAACTTAACAGTCTACGAACAGGATTATGACTTCCTCATCCGCAGCCCGCAACTCGACACCATACTCACCGCCCTACTCGCCTCGGGAGCCTGGGAGATTACGCCACAATCCCTGCCCGAGCGCGCCGCTGATCAATGCGTAAATTCCGTCCCGCGTCTGCGTCGTACGTCGGCCGGGGGCCAGCTAACTATCAGCCTCTGGCCTGAAAATATCTACTTCCTCTCCGTCGACGCCGACAGCAGCAGCAACGGCGGCGACAACGACGACGAAAACGGGGGCATCGTGCCCGTCCCCAACGTCGTAGCCTGGAACTTCTCCCTCGTGCAAGAATCGCTAGACCCCGGCCCCTCCGTATCCGGGTCCATCACGCGCTCGCGTCTCGAAGCGCGCGGCACACGCGTTGTCCCCAAAGTCCTCGCCCAGAGCGAAAATACGAGTACGATATACATCCCGACAATCCTACGCATGCTAGAGGCGCTACTCGATCAAGACCGCCAACACGGCATGCACACGCAGGCCCCGCCGCGCTCGAATCGCGTATCGGGTCATATCTCGAGTCTCATTCGCGCGCTGTTCTTGGAACAGTCGCATCAGCGGGATAAGTTGTTGCCGTATATTTCGGACCGGAATCACACGTCGTTGGAGGCGAGGTTGGCTGGGTTTAAGAGGAGGAGAATGTCGGTGTTGGAGGGGTTGGGTGGTGGGGGGATTAATGGAGGGGCTATGGGTGGGCAGAAGAAGGAGAGAAGGTCTGGGTCGATCAGTCAGCCGCTGAAGCCGGACTTTAAGTATCGGTCAGGATATCAAAGCTGAAAGGGGGAAGGTAGGTATGGATGGGGATAAGGGCAAACTTCCTTCCTTTGATGAGAAAAAGATTTCCAAGCATATATATATATCTACATTTGTATCTAGCAGGCAGCATATTATTGAGTTCAATGCATACATAGCTTTATCAGTTCCCTTCTGTGTTGCGAGCTCCAGACTGCAGCTATCATGGGATGTGACTATTGAGCAGAGGATCATTCAGTTCATGGGTTGTAGGAGAAACAACCCTACACAATCACCGATTATCCCCTTATAAAATACGTTTACTTATAAGAGGTTGACCTGAGTGGTAGTTCTAGTTCTAATTCCAGTTCCTCGAGCCTCGAGGAACCTTACTACATAAAGGGAACCCAAACTTCACGCCATTTCTTTAACGTGGTGCTGCCAACACCGGCGGCGCTCTCTGCCAACCACATGAAGTTCTAAGCGGTGTGAGAAACTACATATCTTGATCCATGAATTCCGGGCACTGAGATATCCGCTGGCTCTTCCGACAGTCCGTTGAATTTGTATAAGTTCTCGGACGCGGATGTCACGCAACAGATATCGAAAGATGGAATTGACAAATTAAACACCCGGGATCCTTTCTGGATGCGACGACGCGACGACGCGACGAGAGAAGATCGCCTCATGGTTGTCTCTTGATTATATTAGTAGTTAGTGTACGAATACGCGTTGATATCAGACAGCGTATTCGTATCCGGGATATTCCGGAGCGGAAGCAAGCTGATCACGTTGTTGCTGACGTAAATGATCAGATTAGATATCCAGTCATGTGATTGCGGCTCATCGCGCATGTTGCATCTCGTGATCTCCTTTTTTCAGCTTCAAGTTCTCTCATGGTATCGAACTCGCATCCTCGATTCTCTCCCCAGGTCTCTACACACTCCTTTACCCCTAGGCTTCTGCTTCATTGCTTTTGTGATCCCCTTCGCTCCTTTCCCCGGTGCGCCATAGCTCCTTTTAGAATCGGATGATCGCTCCTGCGTCTCGTGTCTAAGCCGCAAAGGCCTCGTCTGAGCTCGTCGTCATTCACGCTTCCCCCCTGTGCTCAGCGCTCAGTGCTCGGTGCAAAGTCGCTGGCTGAATTCGACAACCCGCCAAACCACCCGACGCGCGGCCAAATAGGCTTCTCAGTTTGATCTAGGCTGTAGCGAATATATACTTGAAGATCGGTTTTATATAACCCTTCGCAACAAACCATCGCTCGAACCCTCCTCCGTATGCAGTGATCAGGCTCGGGCTGGATTCTCATCCATTCCGCGATCTCAATTCCCTTTTCTCACACTCCAGTTTCGTGCTGGATAGAATATTCACCATGGCTTCCGATCCCGATCTTCCTCCCCTCCCATCCTACTCCCTCGCCCCGCTCCCGCCACTCCTATCCCCAATTCCAGATGGTATCTTGGTCCTCATTTGCCCCGTTGTGGCGTATTGGGTGGTGTCGATGTTCTTCCATTGGATTGATGTGAACGACTACTTCTCGCAATATCGACTACACACGCCGGCTGAAGTGCTCAAACGGAACCGTGTCACCCGATGGGAAGTGGTTCGAGATGTCATTATCCAGCAAATCATTCAAACCGCTTTTGGATTTGGCCTCTACTTTTTCGATGGCACAGCGCAAGTGGGCAGGGAGGAATATGATACCATGGTGTGGGCAACCCGAATCAGACTTGCACAACGCATTCTTCCCCGCATTTTGTCGGTGGTCGGCGTCGATGCGGTTGGACTGGCTGGGAAACTCTCTGGCTACCCCATCCTTGCGGGTGCACTCTCGGGCGGTCATTATCCGTTTTTAATCCAGAAAGTGGTCTCCCCATCCGGATCCATTGCTTTTGCTCCAGCGTTTGCAGCGTGGGAGCTCTTTGCTGCCCGCGCCATCTACTGGTATATTCTCCCCGCCGTACAGTTTGTCCTGGCGACTCTTTTTGTCGATACTTGGCAGTATTTCTTACACCGGGCGATGCATATGAACAAGTGGCTATACAGTAAGTCTTTTTTTCCATACCGCTGATAAAGAAGTGGAGTATTTATTCTTGCAAAACTAACGCCTCCTGCAGCCACTTTTCATTCGCGCCATCATCGACTTTATGTCCCTTATGCATTCGGTGCTCTATATAACCATCCTTTCGAGGGCTTCCTCCTTGATACTGCTGGTACTGGACTTGCATACCTTATTACAGGCATGACTACGCGCCAGGCAATGTGGTTCTTCACCTGCTCGACTATCAAAACTTTAGATGATCACTGCGGCTATGCTTTCCCCTTCGATCCGCTGCAGCATCTCACTTCCAATAACGCTGCATATCATGATATCCACCATCAGAGCTGGGGAATCAAGACCAATTTCTCCCAGCCGTTTTTCACTTTCTGGGATCGCCTGCTTAACACCCGCTGGAACGGTGATGTTACTCTTAGATACGAAAGGTCTCGCCTAGCTGCTCAGAAGCTCATCAATGAAGATACTGCCGGGGCTGCGGCCACCCAACCGAACGAGGAAATAACCCCTGACGAACACACGTCGGATCCCAGCGATAACAGCAACATCATCGATGGAGCTGCAACATTATCCAGGAGCGAAGAAGAAAATTTAAGTTCCCGCAACATACTCCCGCGGAGTGTTCGCAGAAAGACAAATCCGTTTTCACCCCAAACAGAGAGCCGAAAGGGATTAAGCCACGGCCTCGGTGGAAGCATACGCCAGAAGTGAGAACCTGATTTTGGAACGGTGAAGCGGGTCGTTGCCGTTGATTTGGGTTTTAGCTCTTTGTGAGAGCAGCTTGCGCTTGGGTTCTGCATCACCTCCTTTTTTTCGTTTCCCTTTTTCTTTTCGTAACTTCAACCCCTATTCTTTCTCTACCCTACTAATAATCCCTGTACATCATTACCTCACCACTTAATACGTACCTACGTCCATGTAGGTTGTTTTCCTCATTCACACACAATGTTTATGCCCCTCTATCACTTGTATGATGCTGCTCTTTCTGCCAAGCAGGGGTTTAGATGGAGTTTTTTATTTGGTATGAAATATGATTTTGGATTGATGATGCTGTGCTGTAAACACTAATATTTCTCTTCCTCTTGCTGCACAGTCTTACATACTTCTATTTTAATAAGACTTGGTTCTTCACTACCCTACCATCCATTCTCCTTTTGCCTCACAGAGGCTGGCTGAACCTGTGTTCCCCCATTTTCCTACTCTCCACATTTATCATTACACAATCTCATGAAGTCCAGCTCTCGCTGCTTCCGGAAGCAGTAGACAGCATTCACATTGTTTGTGCACAGCACGTCCAGCGTCACTTGTACGTCTGACTCCAGGTCGTCACCCCCGCTTCCGACGGCGGCGTCTTCGATCTCGTCGACTTCACCTTCCACCCCTTGACATACAGTGATGGAGGTGACTCCGACCGCTCCACCCGGGCCCCCGACTTCAGTTTCATCGACTTGACCTTCGACTCCCTGCTATACGTTGATGAAGGAGACTCCGACCGCTCTGGCCACTCCGTTAAGCAGTCTTTACCCATCATCTCTTCTTGGTATTCGGCCGCCAATTCCACACTGTCCTTCATAGTGCGGGTGTGTCTGAAGGCGTCCGCAAGCCGCGAGTGGCCCCGCTTCTCTGTCCAGCGTCGGCTGGCTGCGCGTGAGTATATGCTTGCTGAGTATCGTGGGTTCAGCTCTGGTGCGTTTTGGTTGGGGTAGCCACTCGGGAGGTCATCGTGGTGTGCCGGCATATTATCTCTTAGTGTCGTTGATGGTGCGCGCTTAGAATGCTGATGGGAACTATTATTGTAGCTGACGACTGGCAGTCGCTTCTCATCGTCACTGGAACCATACATCGCTAGCACTTCGTCCAATATCTCGCTCTGCCGTTCTTCTTCTTTCGCTAGTTCCTCGGTTCCCCGCCTCTCTTTATTTGACGGTGGCATCGGCAGCAGCGTCAGCGGCCATTTACTCAGCTTTTCCGCCCGTCGATCTGCCGCTTTCCCCTTATCAGCACGCGACTTCGCACGCGCCTTCGATTCTGCTAAACGCCCCCACAGGGCCCTTAACGCAAACGAATCATCCCCGCTCGCCCTCCACATTTTCTCATGTCTCCCCGGATGCAGATCCATCCACGCCTCCACCCACCGCAACAACGGCGGCGCATCGTCATGCGTCCCCGTCCGCCCCAGCAACGCGGACCGCAGATTCGTCAACGCGTCATCCTGCAAACTCATACGCGCGAGAATACACGCCTCGCACCCGTCCTTTTGTCTGCGACTCCATTGCTTCCGCACATTTCTGCCATATTTCGCGCGGAACCAGTCCTTCCCGACCCACAGCGTGCGTATCTCGCGTAGCCCAATTATGATATTGCGTTGGTGTTTTGTGAGCTTCAGCGACGGCTTGTCTATGTTGTTTAGATGAGTGCCGACTTCCTCCTTGAGTAACTTGTACACGCAGTGCACGATACCTCCATTAAGGGGCTGGTGCACGTCGCATAGCCTCCTTGCCTGGAAAATTCCTATCCATTTATTCCGGCTCAGATGCGAGGGGAGCCGCGATATTCGAATCCGAACTTCTTCCCGATGTTCGCGAACTTT
Organism: Polytolypa hystricis UAMH7299; assembly: GCA_002573605.1. NCBI lineage: Eukaryota > Fungi > Ascomycota > Eurotiomycetes > Onygenales > Polytolypa > Polytolypa hystricis. The sequence continues at coordinate 74,611 of PDNA01000035.1, read as the reverse complement.
CTTCTCGACTTCGAGCGCTTTTTTCAGCCTTTTGCCTGTCTCCCTCAGGGCTGCGGGGTTAATTTCGCGGATATCGAAGTGTAGGACGCCGACGAAAATTTTGATGTCGGAGGCAGATAGCTGGTCTAGGAGAGAGTGTTTCTTCAATTTGGGCATTTTCTGTGTATGCCTCCGGGTTTCTTTTGTTCCTTTTTTTGAGGTCCGGCCGGTGAGTTCCCGTCCTGTGCGTTTGTTCAGTGCGGGTTATTATTCTTAGAGAGAATAGAAGGAAGAGAAAGGATAGCGCAGCTTTGTTCCCTTCGTACTAGGGGTTCGGTGGGTTGATTGTGGAGAATTGTGCATTCAGATCGATATAGGCTCCTGGCCTTTGTTGCGCGACAGGAAGGAAAAGGGGGGGAACGTGTTAGTTGTATAGACGGAACCGGAATGGAATGGAATGGAATAGGGAGGGGCGTACCCTTTTTCCAGCAACTACGCTGAACTGTCCTGCAGACAGGATAGAGTTCCTCCTAGAAACGTACCTTACGCTGTGGTTAGGATGATGATGCTTCTTGGATGTTCTCGCGAAACCAGTGCGCAAGGAAGTAAAAACAATGTCAATCAATCAACAACGAAAACAGCGCCACGGGGACCAAGGGTATTTTCTTTCTCCTTTGCAAAGTCCAGCCTTTTCACACCGCATGCTCTTTTCTCTCTCTCCTTTGAAGGAGAAAGAAAGTTTCTTTTTTAGCGATCTAAAGGTCGAGGGTCGTCAAATACCTAGCTCTCTAAGTTCGTCTCGTCAAGCCGGTCGAAGAAGACGCGTCAAGCGCAGCGGGGAGGCTTACTGAGGGAAGGAAGATGGGTTGTATACGCGGGTTACATCCCTCGTTCTCGACCCAGTCGTTCCTGAAGTTTTTCTCCGCCCATGTTCTACATATTTGCAGCGTTTTCTCCCGGACCTTTTCGTCCTTGCAAACATCGATTTGAGACGGAATATATCGTCCAAATATCCCTCGCCCGCCCTTCACCCCTGGAGGTAAACAGGGGAGGGATCATTAGAACTTCCCGGGGAAAAAAAGGATTTAGCACTAGACTTTTTTGTGTGCAAACTTTAGGCATGAGAATCCTGGCCGGGGCCAGCATATTATATCAATGCTTTTGTTTGATTTTTCCCCCCCCCTAGAGTAAGGCAGTTTCCATTATTTTGCAGGGGGATGTGCATTTGTTAGATGTTTCAGGAGTTGGGACTTTGTTTGTTGGCAATGTCTGGGATCGGCGGGCTTTGTTGTAGGAACAAAGCGGGTTTCAACGCAGGGGGAGTGGGGGAAATATAGTTATGATGATAGAAAGACTTTGGTAGTATTTAATGATATGTTTAATTGCCTAACAGTAGTATGTAAATTGGTTAGTGGATAGGCATGGCTTATTTACACGAGGAGGGAATCACGAGAGGGGGGACCCGAGGGTTTCGGTTTCTCCACTTGCGGCTGATATGTAAGATGTTTAGTAAACAGGAGCTATATATATATATATATATATATATACCCTTTGCGCCACGGAAAATCAGAGACTTTTCCTACGATGTAGATGGGAATACTATTGTTGAATCTATTAGAAGGAGAATCTTTGTGATATCCTGCATATGAAGAAGCTACCAGCCAAAAGCGAGAGCGAGATATAATATAATATTACAACCTCCACACACATCCCCTTTTTCGAGGCATTGTCTGAATAAAGGGAAATAATAAAGCAGTTTGGTTGGCTTTTCAGGTTGAGAGCTACATATGTAACACCAACCAAAACCAACACGATATCGCGCGCAAATGACCATGCAAAATCTTACACACCCACCCCCATCTTTCGCAAAAAGCAAAGAGACAAAAGTTTTCCCCTTCCACCTACTTACAGCCTCGCCGTCCTAACCTCCCCTTTCCTCTCCCTCTCCATCTCCTTGACCAAATTCTCTGCCGTCCACTCTGAAATCGCCAGATTCGTAATCATCGGATTCACCCCGCTCGCGCTCGGAAACACCGACGCGTCAGCAACATACAGGCCCTCTGTGCCCCAGACCTGGCCCTGCGGATCTACCACGCTGGCCTTAGGCGAACTACCCATGCGACATGTGCCCATCTGATGCGCGCTAGCGAAGTAAGTCTTCTCCGGCGGTAGGGCGACGCTGGAACTGAGTTTCTTCAACCACGCTTGGAATGAGGGATTGTTGATGCCTTCTTCGTCTACGGAAGAGGCAGTGGAGTCGGAGTCGGTGTCCGAGCGGACGAAAGGTGGGACGGCGGAGGAGGTGAAACGGATCTCCCTCGCGCCGCTGATATAGGCCATTTTCGCGCACCCGATTGCGCCCTGTAGCATGTGGTGCCGGTCGAAGATGGACGGGGTATATTGGATGCGGCATTTTCCGCTGACTGGGTCGGGGTACACGCGGCCTGAGTCGCGGTCGCGAGTCAGACTGATGAATCCGTTCAGGTTGCCGGCTTGCGAGGCGAGGATCCTGTTCTCTAGTCCGTCGTCTTGGCAGAAGAGCGGGAGTACCATTGCCGGCAGCATGGAGAGCGTTTCGATCTTGCTGCCGTGGCCACGGCCATCGAGGTTTTCGAACTCGGTTACTACCGAGGTAAGAATGCCGCCTTCCCAGGGTCGGACGGGTTTGTCGAATGTTGCAGACATGATGACCACTGTGACTGGATGTTAGATAAGATACAAGAGAGAATGGGCGCAGATTGGGGGCAGGCTCTTACCGGGGTGGAGGTACAGGTTGCGGCCGAGTTGAGGGTTCATCAGACCGCTTCTCATAAGTAGTAGCGGAGACTCAAGAGACCCGCAGGAGACGACTACTTTTTTCGCATTGATGATGACTTGCCGTGAAATCAGGGGCTCGCCAGATCTTCCACCGTTGGCGTCCCTTGATGTCCAAGTACCGCGGACACCTTGGACAACGGTCGTCTTCCCCGAGCGCTGTTTATGGAACAGCACCTTGTCCGCCTGGAAGCCTTCGATAAAAGTAGCACCTGCTCGGGCAGCGTCTGCTAGGTACGAAACCGCGGGCCCCTGCTTGATGTTGGCAGCGCATCCCAGAGCGCAGTACCCGCAGTAGTGTGCTTGGTTACCTGTGTTTTGGGGCACGGGTTTGGCCGTGTATCCCAGTTTTCGAGCGCCCTCGAGAAGCACACGGTTGCCATGGTTATGCTCGATATGATGGTCGGACACACCCATGTAGTCGCAAACGCGGTCTAGGCAGTTCTGGAACGCGGCAGATGTAAAGAAGGGGAGCCCGGCGTCTGCCCATTCCTGACGCACAAAGGACTGGGTTTGAAGACAGGCTGACCAGTTGACTGTCCCGCCGCCTCCCCAGGTAGAACCCGAGAGAACGGCGATAGATCCATCATCCGAGAGTTCCGCTCCTCCATTCGCAAACAATTGAGACGGCCCGTCTTTCATAGTCATTGGGAAGTGCTTTGTGGAGATGTGATGGGACTTTTCGACGACTATCACGCGATGGCCAGCTTCGGCCAGCTTCTTGGCTGTTACACCTGCACCACAGCCGCTACCAATAATTACAATATCTGTTTCGATGGTTTCAGGGTCGTCGCCTGGAGGGAACTGGAGAAATTCATATGGGTAGCCTTCAGCTGGGTTACCATGGACGGGAACACGGGGGAAGCCTATGACACGCTCAAGGGTTGGACTTAGGGGTAGCCAGGATTTGAAAAACAGGGCGACCATGGATTTGTGTATGGCGCGCATTGGAGCCAGGTAAGAGGATTTCCAGCTGCGGAAGATGGATATGCGAACATCGAGTGGCTGCAGGCGAAAGGGAGTTGGAGAACCGGTCAAGAGCAGGGAGCCAGGGAGGGTGTTCAGGGCAGTGAGGATGAAACTAATACCTCGTCGAGCTTCGCTTGGGATGTTATTGGCCAGCAGACGACAGAGACTGTCTTTGTATTCCGGGGTCGATAGCGCATTTTCCTCCAGGTACTGGGTTGCAAGGGCATCGGCCTGGGGATGGTCGATCCTAGACTGGATCGACTGCTTGATGAGGTTGAACTTGTCATCGTCAACAGCCAGGTGGACTTTGGGGTCTGCTGTGCTCTTAGGCTTGAGTGTGGGGACGACAACGTCGGCCATGGCTAGCAGAGTGTCCCATTGGAGTTGGTTGAGGATGGTGTCTGGTGGAGCTGGGGGCAGAGGGGAGTCCAGGATATCATATGTGGTTACGGAAGCCATGGTGAGCAGCAATTGCGATCAGGGCATCACATAGAAGAGTCGCAGTTGTATGTATGCACAGCACCAAGAAGGGGAAGATTGGAGTGTGCTAGAAGAGCGGATGTCTAGAGAGATAAAGCAATGGAAGAGTGGATCGGAAACAAAAGCTCCGACGCGTGCTCACAGCTCATACGGTCATACCCTCAGCTCAGCTCCGTGATCACTGACCACTGTACCCAGAGGAAGTCAAGGCTGGGGAAATGGTGGAGCTGGACCATTAAAAGTAACTTTTAGTAGGTAACTATGGGGATGTCAGCCGCAGCCCTCGCCGAGCTCAAGTACCGTACATAGCCTGGGCTATCTGATTAACAAATGTCAAACATACCTGCTCAACCATAGGGCAGATTATCGTAATGGCCTCTGCAGGAGCCCTATTCTAAGACCTGCTTCGTCCATTGACGCTCTATTGCATCGCGAACAAAGAGAAGGAGTTTCGAAGCTTTTGATGCATTTGATGCATTCAATGTTTCTTTCTGCTGTCTTTGAGGTCGAGGTTAAGCCTCGATCACATGCATCCGGGAGAATCCTTGGCCCGTGCCGACGTAGCTGAGTCAGCAGGGTATACCCTTTTAATGTGAGAGAGTTGATTGGGGGATAACTCTCTCGGGGATCCGTGGAATATACTACTAGGGGCTTAGTCACCTGACATTTAACACATCTTCAGTCTCAGAACTGATAGACTCCATACTCCATACATAACTCGAACCACCGGAGAGCACGCCCATCTAGGTCTAATGGAATTGTACGGGGCTCTATATTGCATTCTTGGGGTCTGTGGTCGCTGATACTGAGGTCTGCTGCCAACAATCTCGCCACTCACAGGCCCCTCATTGCTGCTACCAGCATCGATTCAACAACGACTGCGGACTTTGATGCGCAGCTCAGCTGCCGGTAGCAGAGCTCACGGATTGGACCAATTCAATCAAGTGGCTACGCAAGATAGAGCAAGGGAATCTATAAAGTTGCCAAATGGGTGGGAGTGGCTGTCAGCTATACATGCTCTCATCTCTCTTTGTGCAGACTGGGGGCGAGAACTCGATTTCAAAATTCCTTCCTTTAGCTCTGCCTGCAATTAGATACTAGGTCACCAGTTTTATTGTCAATGTCAAGTATAAATTTGTGCGTTGTTTGGGTTATATATACTCCGTTACAGTCAACCTCGGTCTGCGGTGCGTCTCCCCATTTTCCCTCCGGTTGTCACTAAACTACTTACAACATTCATCTTCATCGGCAGCACGATGACTGAGTCTCTCGATCTGTGCTCGAAAATCTGCGGTCACCTGGCGGGTTGCCCTTCCCGTTCTAGCGGGTGAGTAGTAGTAGTGCCGCTTGATGGAGAAACGAATGCTTGAACAAAGACAAACAAACCCTCCCAAGCAAAATGTCATAGATTCATTCCCGCAAGTCCCCAAGAGCTGAGTGTAATATGCAGATAGACAGCGCTGTAAAGAACCAGAAAGAGCAAAAGGTAAAAGTATATAACAAAAATATGGTCTATTCTACCGCGAATCAAAAGGCCAAGGTTTACCAGCTCTCTCGCCTGTCATATCGCCGGCGCCCTTTCTTTTCAGACTCCTTAGCCGTCTCAATCCACTCATCGTACGCCGCCCTATTAGCCTCCTGCGCCACATCCCACACTTCGTTCGGCACCCATCCATCCGAAGTTGTCTGCATAGAGATTTTCAACCACATCTTCAGTTTCTGCATGGTTTCGAAATCTTCAAACTGGCCTGCATGTTCGGCAAGCTCTTGTTTGGTGGGTGAATATGGACACTCTGAGCCCGGCAGCTTGAGTTTTGGCCAGAGAGTTCGGAGGTCGATGAGTTCCTGGCGGATAGCGGATGCGCCGTCGCGCCATGATGTGAAGCAGTAGTGGAAGAGCCTGAAGAGGGACGAGTCAAGTTGTCGGCTGGGGCGGAGTTTGCGGCATTTGTATGTTGCCATGACGTCGTAGGTTTGGTGGCAGATTGAAAGGTCTTTCAGGAGTCGTTCTTCGTCGCGACCCTTTGGCGTACCATCTTCGTCTTCCTCGGACGGATCAATATCTGGGAGGGCAGCGAAATCAGGGGTGTTCTGAGAATATATGAATGCTGACTCGATGCAAGATAGTTGCCAGTCGATAAGACCAGTGATTACTGTTGGGTCATTAGGGGAGACATAGATATTTCTCTTGTTGTAATCTGCATGTATGAGAGTCGGAAGCGCAGCTTTTTGGACACGATCGTCTTGGGTTAACATCTGCATTGTTTTGTGGCATATCTTCAACAAGCGCTTGTGGTCTTCAACTGAGCCTCGAAAAGGGCGGCGATCTCTAGCAGAAACTTGTTCATTAGGTAGGCGAGTGAATGCCGTATCTATCAAGCGGGATGCGTAACCACTCAAGGTTTTCCCTGAGACCGAAATCAGTCAGCCCGATTTTTTGCGGAAGCTAAACGTGAATAAAGAGATATTTAGAAGTACTTACATGGGCCGCGGTTTGAACTCGGTCGGCCATATAGCTCCGGCTCACCAGCTCCGCAATTCCAAAAGAGTGGGCTGCAATAAGGGCCAATACAGAAGCCATCTTCTAGTGGAATCTTTAAGCTCGCGTCTTCAATGCGTGCATCGGTAAAATAGATATTGCCATATGCTGGAAAGTCCAAGCTTGCCATCTCATGAAGACACAATTAATCCCATCCTTAGACCCTGTTATATCCCCCTTCCTTCTTTTCATAGCTGGTGATACAAGATGCGCCCTCACTCAGACCAATGGCAATCTCACAAAGCCGAGAGAAATCGAACTGGACATAGTGCGCTTTCCGCTGCAGCTCATCTTGATGTAGCCAGTGGCCATCGGTGTATGAGCAATGATCCCGGGCTAGCAAGGCCAGTATCAGCATTCTATGAGAAAGTCATGGAGTTTGGAGCTTAGAGGGTGGAGTGTACTTCTGGTCGTTATCTTTCTGTGCGGAGAGCTAGTAGAAAACGAACGCGATACACTGGGCAAAACGTTTGCGCGCTGGGTGCTGGGATGTCCTCCCGTTCTGGCCGAGAATGCATGCCTTTGTCGACAGTGCAAGACGCGATTGAAAGTGAGCACATAGGAAGAAACGCGACTGATGGGTCTTACCCAAGGTCTGAGCCTGAGCCCTTTAGGCATCACAGGCATCACAGATATCACATATACGATTGAGTGGACGCGTAGGAAAGGAAATCTTAATAGTAAGGATTTTTAGCTCGCAGCAGTGCCATTATCATTGCCTTTTTCCAGTTCAGTTTCGATTGAACAGGTCATGTTGATGTTGTCGTGCCAACCATGCTATCACATATACTGACATGCCTCAAATAACCAGAGAGGAAGCACCAGTATTTGAATTTAAGAATATCAAGTCCGTCATAGATGATACTCCATGCTTTGCAGAGAGAGGCAGAGAGAGGCAGCATTGCCCAAGCAGCAGTTACATCTTAACTGTTGTGGAGCACAACGTTGCGCAGTGGTCTCAACTACATAGTAGTAATCTCTGATCCAACAACTTTGTATGTACAAACAGCAGGTAAGAAATTGATTTCAAGATTCCTTGAGCTCTGCCTGAAATTACTTACTACAAGTATAATTTTTATACTCTTTTGCTAAGAAGTCAAAGTCGACCTCGGTCTGCGGTGCTTCTCCGCATTTTCCCCGCGGCTGTCTCTAACTCTCTCACCTCCATACAACTACATCCATCGCAGAACGATGACTGAGTCTCTCGGTCTGTACCCGATGGAATTGAATTCGGCCATGGTCCTCGTGCAGCTGCCGAGATTGACGTAACCTATGTACATTATGTACCTAACCGAAAACTATAATGCAGCTCCTTCATAACGATAGAAGGACGGACCCCCATCCTCATCCTCATCGTTCATTAACTTTACCTTCTCTCTCAACACTTATTCCTCTACCATAACAACAGATAGCTGTCTTCAATATGGCTCCCAAACCCCCGCGCAGCCGCGTCTACGTCATAGGCGTCGGCATGACCCCCTTTCTCAAACCCAACAAGGCCAGAGATTACCCCGGACTTGGCCTGGAGGCTGGAACCAAGGCCCTGCTCGATGCTGGAATTAACTACGACGACGTGGAGGCAGGATATGCCTGCTATGCGTTTGGCGACTCGACCTCTGGTCAGCGCGTGTTCTACCAGTTTGGTGCGTTACTATGCATCCGATGCTACGTGTGCAATTGCTAACTAAAACTCATCAGGTATGACCGGTATTCCCATTGTCAATGTCAACAATGCATGTGCCACCGGCTCGACGGGTCTCTACCTGGCCCGCCAATCGCTCAGTCTAGGCGTTGCAGACGTTGCATTGGTCATTGGCTTTGAGAAGATGCAGGCTGGCCGGCTGGAGAAGGCGTTCAAAGATCGCGCTATCCCCCAGGGCCTTCATGCAGAGAAGATGTTTGCTCTCAATCCGAACAGCGAGCCGGGGAATATTTCTCTTTTTGGTAATGCTGGCTTTGAGTATATTAAGAAGTTAGTTCTTCCCCAGGCTCAGTCTGTTAACAATAACTAAAACGTTGTCTGTGTAATGCAACAGATACGATGCCGTTGAAGATGACCTGGCTGAAATCGCCCGAATCAACCATCTGCACAGCGCAAAGAATCCCTACAGTCAGTTCCGCACTGTCTACACCCTTGACGAGATCAAAAACAGCCAGTCGCTATTCGGCTCCATTACAAAGCTGCAGTGGTTCGTCATCCCCCTTTCCCTACGCTCCTTTTATGCTGCTCCTAACGTGAACCACACACACACACACAGCTGCCCAACATCAGACGGTGCCGCCGCTGCCGTCCTAGTCTCCGAGCACTGGCTAGACCAGCACCCCGAGTTAAAATCCAAAGCAATCGAAATCGCCGGCCAGTCCATCGTCACGTAAGTTTCAGTTCACAAAAGCCCCCTGAATAATCCATCCACTAATCCCAATCTTCCAACAAAACCCAGTGACCAATCCGACACCTACGGCGACTCCTCCATGAACCTAGTCGGCTACAACATGTCCAAACGCGCCACGACCGCCGCCCTCTCCGACGCCCACGTCTCCATCTCCCAAGTCGGCGTGTGCGAGCTCCATGACTGCTTCGCAGCCAACGAGCTCATCACCATCGACGCGCTAGGTCTCTGCGAACACGGCAAAGCCGGCTCCTTTGTGCGCTCGGGAAATATCACCCACGGCGGCCGCGTGTTAGTGAATCCGTCCGGCGGCCTAATTTCCAAGGGCCATCCGCTCGGCGCAACGGGTCTGGCCCAGTGCGCTGAGCTCGTCTGGCAGTTGCGCGGGTGGGCGAATAACCGCCTCGCACCCCACACAAGGGTCGCGCTGCAGCATAATTTGGGCCTTGGTGGCGCCGCGGTCGTGAGCGTTTATAAACGCGCGGATGGCGCGGAGAATAGCGTCGCAAGGGATGCCGATATCGCGAGGCTCGCGGGCGTCGGGTATAATCCTGCCACGGAGGTGAGACAGGTTACGATGGAGCAGGTTCGGAGCGTGTTGAGTAGGAGGCATAATAATAAGTGGGCGAGAGTGGGTGGGAAGGACGAGGTTGATTTGGAGAAGAGGTTGGTCGCGAGGCTGTAGGTGGCCGGCCCCTGATGTGTATAAATTTTACTTTTGCTTGCAGTGCAATGATGCAGCTGAGGAGAGCTGTTTGCCAATTATTGGAATGTCTTTTTTTGTTCAATATATCAGTTGGTGTGCTCTCTGTAAGAGCAGGAATTAATTATATATACACTCCTCCTCAGGAGGATACATAGCAATAGATATACTATAACCTAGCCCAATCAAACATGTCATCAATTCATCCTGTATAGCAAATGTGAAACACACAAATAACCAATCCAATCATTCATACATACAAACCATTTCCAAACCCCCTTCCTCCTCTTTACTCCCCCTATCCAACACAAACAGCTTCTCATAAGAAATTCAAAACCAAGTCAAATGTTCATTGAACAACAGACACCCACTTATCTACCTCCTTTTCTTTGCGCGTAGGCCAAAAATCCCCACTAAAACTAAATTCCTCATATTTGAGATATAAAACAGATACACACCATTCCCATTCATAGAAGAAGAAAGAAGGATAAAACAGAAAATAATTCATACACCATAGCAGTGGTTTGTGTGTTTGTTTATACAACACGAAGCATAAATACCAATAGGAAAATCCAAGAAAAACTAGGGGGAAACCAGATATAAATCCCCCTTTTTTCAGCAAAAAATAAGCCCGCAATTAAAAAGGTAAAAATAACCAAGCCAAGCCAAGCCATTACATATATACCAAAAAAGAAAAAGAATCATCATATATTCCCCGTGAATTAAAAAGTTTCAATGTTTTTCTCTTCATTTCCTCGCCCCATCCCTATCCGATGGTCCATCATCCAACTCCTCCGTGAACCCCGAGACATATCGTGGTCTCTGCAGGGTGATATCGTCATTCGCCATCGCGTCGTTGAGCGAGGCGTTGAACCCCGTGCTCGAGAGGGAGGAATTATGTCTGCCGTGCGTGGGACGAAGGCCCATGTCCGGCTGCGCACCTGGTTCGGGTGAAACAGGCGGCGACACCGGGCTGAAGAAACTAGATGTGTTGCTTGGGGAGCGGGCGCGGGTTATGGTGGGAACGTTGAATTCGGTGGGGAGTTCGCTGGGGAAAGATGTGCTGCCGGCTAAACGCGGGGGAAAGAAAATGAATTAGCATTGGGAAAACTCCATGCATTGGAATAGCATACTTACCCTGCATTTCATGCACTGGCGAACTGCCCGCCTCCTGTGCATTCCCATCATTAATCACAATAGCGGACGCAGGATGTGGCGACGCCACGCTCTCGCGCACCGTGCCATACTCCGACATCCCGCCGGCATGTGATGTGTGCTTGTCGTTAATCCCAATCTCTGTCGACGCCGTCGTCATTGTCGTCTTGTGCGTCGGATGGCTCATTCCGTACATCCAGCCCAGGATACGTCGTCGGTTATCGCTCGTCGCTGCTTCACTTGGCGCGTACCGCGTGCCGCGTCGACGGCGCCAGATTAGCCATAGGATCGCGAGGCCGGTGATGAATATTAGGCCTAGCACGACGCCGAGGACGGGTGCGACCCATTTGGGAAGGCCGCCGCCGCCGCCGGGGATGGGCGTCGGGACAGCTGTGGAGTCTGAGTCGTCGGAGTTGTCGAGTTTGTAGGGGTAGAAGGTTTCGACTTCCTTGGTGTATTTGGAGTTGAAGATGTCGTTGAGAACGTCGTCGCCCCATTCTTTGGGGGAAACTTTGTTGGCGCCACCTTCTTTGCTATAAGTGGAAAAGGAAGTTGGGTTAGCTCTGCGCACCCACTTGGAAGTATAGGGGCCAGTTGTGGGGGGAACTCACTTTCCGCCAATCTGCGCCGTGACAAGATCTGGCACTTTATACTCTTCATACTTCTCCGGGTTATAGCTATCCTGGAATCTCAACGTGTTCAAATTAAACACTTGGATAATACCGCCGTCGACGCAAGTGTTTGGGTCGATCCATCGACCGCCCACAACGACCATTTGGTCTGGATACGCTCTTACGCATTTGTGTCCGCGGCGGCCGTGGGCGTTGTTTCCGTCATACACTCTCACCCAGGTGAACGACGGGATGGACAGTACCCAGACATCATCGGACGGGCGGTCTGTGGGTATGGTAGAGTTGTAGCCGCCGTAGATGTAGACGTTATGGGAGCTTTTGTCCTTTGCGCTTGCGACTACGGAGCAGAATTGCGCCAGCATGGGGGGGATGTCCCCTGTGGTGTTTTGCAGGTACCTGCGTTTATTTGTTAGTTCCTTTGTTGCTTATCTTAAAGGAGACGCGAGGTAAGGGAAGATTACACACCATTTTCCGGAGGCAATATCATATACGGAAACCGTTCTCATAAACTCAGGGCCCGTCTCGTTCTAGAATTATGTTAGGCGATGGACTTCTCGCAAGGGTGAATTCATCTCCTCAAACATACATTCTCTTTCTTCTGACCCTCCGATAATCCTTTCGAATAGAGTTCAACCGGATGCTTCACCCCGCCAATCGCGACCAAAACTCCCTTCTCAGAGACAGGAATCCAAGCCAGTTCCGCATTGGCGCGGGGCACGATCTTGTCAACAGTTTTGTTGTCCCACACCTCCCCTCGCATCTCCGACAAGTCGACCGTAATCAGCGAGTCTGCCGAGACATTTGCGACTGGTGATGGGGAGCGTATATCGCCCCAGTCCTTCCCCCGCACGCCGCTAAAATAATAGCCCATATTCTCGCTGGGAACAGACACGCCAGCGCCGTTGGTGACATAGCGAGTTATGTCGCGGCTAAGCTTGGCCGTTCGGAAACCTGGCTCCCAGACCTCCCGCGCTGTGCCGTACTGGTAGCGCTCGTAGCCTATGACTTGGTCCGCGGCGGGAGGTTCGAAGCCATCGGTGAGGCGGATAAGGCCACTGGGTTACATAATAATGCGTCAGTATTCGGTTGCAAAAGCGAGGATCTGCAGCGGTGTTTCGTCAAACGCACCCGTAGACATAGAATTCATGGTTGTTGGCGAACATGACTCCATCTTTGTAATTCGGAGCGATGTTGTTCGCAGCAGTGCCGCCAGTCTTGGATATTTTTCCGAACAGGGCTGTCTGGTTGGTGTTCTTGTCCCACGGGCGGGAGAGGCTGAGAGTGAACACATCAGACTCGGGATCTGTCTATCGTGTTAGATAACGAAGTCATGTCGACAGTATAGTTAAATGGATTTTGGAACATACAGTCTGGCACTGGCGTGTCGTACCTGTCATCGGAACGCCCTCTAGAAGAATACAGCTACATGTTAATTTCTCGATGGATCGATTAATCAAAATGAAGACGATGAAGCATACCGCTGCCAGTAGAGATAGCCGCCATCGAGATAGATTGTGTCGCGGATAACATTTGCTGGGATAGGGTTAGCAAAACCAATTTACTTGTTCGCGCGCAGGCAATATAATGTCCATCTAGGCCATCTTTGCGCGGTAATAAAGTAAGTAGCAACAGATAAAATAGAAGGCTCACCTCGAACTCCAATCCAGCTACACATAGAAATGTTGCGCTGGTTTTGGAAAGTCTGCGCAAAGACACCAGGCACGGCGCCCAAGAGCGATATCAATAGCAGCGCAATCAGTGGAGACGCCATATTTTTATTTTTTATTTTTTATTTTTGACAGCGGTGAAAAAGGGATTAAAGATTAAGTCGAAGGTATCAGCATGTGGGGAAGAGGAGGGAGAACTGATCCCCTCAGGCGCCCAATTACCGGATTACGACGACGACGACGACGACTGGGCGGAAATCTACCTCGACGTCGGCGGTGTTTCTGGGAGCATATTCTTTAGACTCTAGGATACTCGATTCGGTCGATCAGACAAGCCACGGGGACGATCACTGGTGGCGGGGCAGCATGCAGCGAGTGTGCACAGAGCGACAAAGCAGAGCCAAAGAGCCTGGTGGATGAGGAGGAGGATGGATGGTCACCGAGAAGGTGGATGTTCAAGATGGCTCGTGCGACGTCTCTATTTTCCGCTCTGTCAGCCTCCAAGAGCAAGTGGAAAACCCTTGGGGGCCTCAAATTCCAATGGATGTGGGATAATAATAGCAGGGCAGCAGGGGGGAGGGGGCCCGGGACGACGAGAGGAATGGCCGTGCGTGCGCTTGAAAGTTGACGTGTGTGTGGCCTGTGGGATTGACACAAAGAACAAATAAAATAAAATAATAAATAATTATGTGGAGGATTTTCGAAACAAACGCCGAGAAGAATCGGTGAGGCTTGATTTGCGTGTCAGAAGATGCCAGTCTCCACTGTCCAGAGTCCTGTGTAGTATGTCTGAGGCTGAATGCAGAGAAGGCTGCCAAGTGCCGAATGCGATCTCCAGATTCCAGCCCAACAGAGAGAGACAGATGGCTTCGATGGAGTCCCTGCTCCTGGCCTGGCGGGGAGAGACTCGAGAGTGCTTCAGCTAACCCAAGCCGAGATAGAGGCTTACAACTAGGGCTGACTGGGGGCTCAGAGGGCCAATTATCAATGATCATGATCATGGATGCCAGCGGGTTTGAGGCTCGTCGCCCAAAGGCAAAAAGGGAACCAGCGCAAGACTCGAGAGAGAGACCCTCCCGTCCAGACTCCATGACTCCATGACTCCATGGTGGACTGAGGAGAACAGCTGATCTGGGGCTAGGAACCCTTGCACGGCTGGGAATAATCAAATCATAATGGTGATTAATCTCAATAATCTCAAAGTGGAGGGATTGCCGAGGTGTGAGGTCAGTGAGCGATTGCACCGAGAATTATACGAGAAGCAGCCAGGATTACTGATTGCCATTGTTCAGCCAATTAACCAGTGGATTTGTTTATCCTCTTCCTCAATGCGGGGGTTGCAATGCCATCCCGCTTGGAGAAAGATAGATGTTGCTAGTTAGGTAGTAAGGTAGTTAGGTAGTTAGGTAGTTAGGTGGAGAGGTGAAGAGGATAGAGATAATAATATGAATATTCAGGAACAGATGCATCATCTACATAGTATAGTAGTAACCAAACTACGGGGTTTTTGGGGGCCTCTGGCTAATCCGATTTCTAGAACACCTTATTATTATTGCCATGAACTTGAGAGAAGTCTCGAAGATGATTAAATGAGCAATAATATATACATGCCTAGGTATAGGTAGAGTCCCAGGGGAATAGGGGGTAACTATACTTTACCCTGCGTGTTGGGGGTGGGATATATATTGCATAGTCGCATTGATGATTGATATTTTCCTCGGCACCTTGACATTGAGCATTGCGCATTGAGCATTGTAGCATTATTATTGTATCTCTCTCTCTCTCTCTCTCGGTTACTTTTTAATTGTCTCTTGAAGGAGGGGTAACGTGACAAGGATGTCCATCACCAACAAGTTTAGGTCCCTGCTGTATCATCCACCACCACCATCACATCACCATCACCACCATCATCATCATCATCATAATCCCGCTCATGGGCAGCGGCAAGCTGAAGGAGAAACAGTGGCCATCTCCGTCGCCCAGAATGAAGAACACGCGATATTTTGATTGCCTGCGAGTAATGGCTGCCATTTGCCATATTCCCATGCACATCATCAATCCAACCGAGCCTCGATAGAGTAGACCAGGCAAGGGTCGGCAAGTCTGTGCTAGATCCCCCGCGATCCAAATCAACCCGTGTCTGTCTGTTGCTCTGCTCATGCTGCCCTGCACTTTCTCTGCGGTTTGCCGGGTAATTATCATTCTCAAGTCTGGCCACGAGATTCAAGACCTAGTGCCAGCAACTCCTCAAATCTGCTGCCAACAACCGGCAGCTCTGCAGTCAGCCTCATACAAGCTCTCTCTACTCTAAAATCGTGATCAAGGCAAGCCACTGCAAGTTTTGAAACAAACACTGCTAATTTACAAAGTGCCAGTTCTCTGGGAGACCGCAGACTGCGAGGCTGAAGTGGACAACTGATGGGTTTATCCTCTGTCTGATCTCCACCTCTCACTCGTGTGTCTCTTTTTCAGCCTCATCAACCCTCCCTCCAGGGCTCCACGCCGTTGCGCAACCGTGCAAGACATAGCAAATCACAGCTTTATCATTATGTCACTCTATTTTAGCCCAGGTTCCCGCGTCGAATGATCCAGCCTCTTGACTTGTTGGCCAGTGGCAGCTGTCCCGAATCCCCCATCCACTCCACGCCACGTCCTTTGTTGCAGCACTAGCACACCTCGCACACTGACCGGGATCGCCGTTGACAAGCCCGCGGTGTGTGTGAGGGTAGCATTGCCGCATTTCATTATCATTTCATTCTTTTCTCTGATTTCCCGTAGTCTCCAGCCTAACCCACCACTAAAGCTCTGGGCAGCTCTTTCATCAGCCGTCGACAGCCAATGGGCAATCTGCATGTTGCCGGGGTCTTGATCTTGTCTCTTGCGCACCCACCATTTTGCTCCCCGGACTCGAACGCTATTAAAATGGCGGCTTGATGGCTCGAAAACCAAACATACTAGTAACCAAGCCAGAGAATAAACAAAAGATGCATCCAGAATGAGAAAAAGAATCCAAAAAAAAAAAAAAAAGGTCCAGTCTGACACAGCAGCAGCGAGCACTGTCGTTAGCAGTGACAATTCGCCGAATAACTGATGATTTGGCTGGTGCGGCGGTGCCACGCTTTGTTCAAGCCTACAGACAGGTCACCGCAGATCCCCTGCCTGTCGAAGAAACTTACACAAAGTAGTGCAGGGATGGCCCCTGCTCCTGCAGGTCGACAAGGAAGGTTTTGCTCACTTGCATGCTTCCTAGCTCCGGAGTAATTCAACCCAAAGAGACCCAAAAGGCGACTCAGTGCTGACAGTGCTATGCTTGGTGCTCCCCGTCGACCCTGAGAGCCTCTTGTCGCGCTGTGTACAGAGTAATAATCAAAATAATCGTTCATCCCGGTCAGGTCCCAACAGCACCCGGCGAACAGCTAGCCAAATGCCTGACTAGCAGCGCAATCTAGAGGAATTACGGCCATTCCCTCCCCTCACAGACCTCCCTTAGGCTTCCCCTTTGGGAGAGGACAATCATATCACATGTTGCTCGCCATTTGGCACCAGCATTATTGATCCTGGAACTAGGCTTTTGTTTACGAGGCGGCGGACATACGCACGACGAACCTTCCCCACAGGTTCAATGCCCATTCTGTTGGGATCGTCGTCTGCCGTGCCTTATCTAAACATCTGCCTTTCCTCCGCTCGCGCCTTTTCTGCTTCCTCTCCTCTTTCTTTTGTCTTCTGAGCTCTTTTTAGCAGAGGAGGTTCCAATTCCCTTTGCTTCCTTCAGGCGCTCGCTCCGCTCGCTCCCACTCCTCTCGCTGTCTGTCGCTGTCCGCCCTTGGCCGACACGGCGAAACCCGTGTCAGTGCTACCTGACAATCGTTTTGAGTTCTCGTAGGTGACAGCTCCTTGTTGTTTCCCAAGCAGCTACCCTCGCTTCAGCTCTCGACTGTGCGCGTGCCAGCTATATTTTCCGCCATGAGGCTCCTCACCTCAGCACTCTCGCTCGGAGTGCTGCTTGGGTTCCAAGCCAATGCGAGTGTCATCGTTCCTGCTGGAAACAGTTCGGAAGTCCTCGATGCGCCGGCCACCTGCCCTACTGCTACAGAGACGACTACCGTCTGGGCATCGCACGAGACTCGCGGCGTGAATGTTAAAGTTGCAAACCTAGTTGAGGTGACGGTGTTCCCAAACTATTGTCCGGTACGTACAACATTTTGACAAACTCCTTAATTCCAAAAGCAATCCGTCGGAGCATTACTAACATGCTACTTCTAGTGGGATGCCAAACCGACCAAACAATATGGCGACTATTGGCCATGGCCACCACACCACCCACAACCCACCAAGACCAAGACCAAGACCAAGACCGTGATTGTGAACCATACGGTCACCGTTACAAAGCCCATCACTCTTCCAGGGGACACAATTACAAAAGACCAAACTATCACAAAGGGCCAAACAATCACCAAGGAGCAAACTGTCACGGGTTGGAAGACCACTACAATCCCCACCACTGTCACGACAACATACACGACGGTCCTTACTAAGGTAAGAACGATCACAGAAACTAAAAAATATACCAAGTACATCACCACTGTGGTGCCTACGCCCGTTCCGACGACAGTCACAACCGTTCTTACCGCTACTTACACCACGACCACCACACGCGTGGAAACCGTTCTGGTCCCAACAACTGTTGTGGAGGTTGTTACTACATCAATTGTCACAACTGTTCCTACTACAGTTCACACTACGGTTTTTGTGCCGACAACAGAGATCGTCACTCTTCCGCCAACCACCGCGACAGTGACAACAACTCGGCCAGGAAGAACAGTCATCGTTACCACTGTGCTGCCCGGACGCACCGTGACCTTGCCCGGAACCACTGTTGTCCTCCCTGGCGAGACCATTACTGATACCGTGACTCTACCAGGAGAAACAGTTGTCACCACCACAACCCTACCAGGCGAAACAGTCACCCGGACCGTAACTGCCCCTGGAGAGACTGGAACCGAAACTGAAACCGTTACTAAAACAATCAATAACCTTACTCTGTGCCCAACCCGTTCCGTCAATCCTACTTATACACCAAGTGCTCCTCTTCCCAGCAATTACCTGTGGGGTTGCCCTCCAGGCAAAGTGTGCCAGCCGAATAGGAAATTTGGAGATGACACTTGCAACTTTGAGGTCGGGTCTCCCGGGGATGACTACATTTGTAGTCCGGAGGAGTGCAAGCCGGCTCCGCCACTCCTGCCCCCACAATATTGGAGCAAGTCCGTTGAATCTAAGAAAACCAAGAAATTTGTTGTTTCAGAGGGGTACTTCAATCTCGACCCGAGACTATTCGGCCTGGACTTTGATATCTTTGCGTTCCAGTACAAGACATACAAGACCAAGCGCTCTCTCGTAGAGCGACAACAAAGTCCATTAAAGGCACCACCCGTCTGCTACGATGACTGCAACAACCCCATGCTTGAGGGTCAACACGAAGGGCTTGATGAGGCTCTTTGCCGCGATGAATCGGCTTTCTTGACGTTATTGCAAGCCTGCCGGGATTGCTGTGAGAATAACGCAACTCCTGACTCAGGATCGTTTGACGAAGCCGTGAAGCCCGAATTCCTGCGATTTTTGAACCACTGCGAGCAATTCGAAGATCCGGATGACCCAGGACAACAAACCGAATCCTCGACTTCCCTAGAACCCACCACTACCCAGACCGAACAACCAGAGCCAACCGAGACTCCGGAGCCAACTGAAACTCTGGAGCCAACCGAAACCCCAGAGCCGACCGAAACCCTAGAGCCGACCGAAACCCCAGAGCCAACCGAAACCCCGGAACCAACGACAGACGATAACGGTCCTTCAACCACTGAGACTCCTCCACCCGATACAACCGCAAGTCCGACGGACGATGGAAGCGACAGTGCGACCGAAACCGGCAGTGACACCGACTCTGCATCGCAGACAGTCGAGCCCACCGCCGACCCGACTGAGGGAGATGACACGGGAACGGGAACGGGAACGGCTAGCGCAACCCCGAGCGCAAGTCCTTCCCGCTCAGAGGGAGGAAACTCTGGTGGCGACCAGAGCACTGGTCGTGAAGGTTCGGGAGTCCCCGAAGATACTCCTACACTTTCTTCTTCCCCTGCCCCTACGCTTTCTTCTTCCCCTACCCCTTCAAGTGGTGGTGCAAGACCCACTGACGGCTCAGACGACGACGACGACCCGCTTCAATTCCCCGGTCTGGCCAGCCACGCTGGTCCCTCGCTGCTGAATGCTCTAGTTACAGCTGCCGCGGCTCTGTTCGCCATCATTGCGTTCTTGTAAGAGTAATAAGCGCACTTTTTTTTTTTTTAGTTTCTTTAATCTTTCTTAGCCCGTTTGTCTTTTTTATCTACAGACCTGTTTGTGTTTTCTCTCTACGTTTCCACGAGGTTTTATGGGACTCTTATAATAATGTTAATGTTTTGTTCTTGCTTGGGATCTTAAAAACGATTGAATGGATTTATGGCACCGGCCCCCCTTGTTCACCCCCCCCTCCCGCTGCCCCTTGCTCCCTTTTACCCCTTACAAGCACCCGATTTCCCCACGCAGAGATGAGATGAGAAGAGATTACATTCTGCACCATTTTCTCACACCGGATATCCCAATATATATATTTTTCCGGACGTTTATTTCCCGGTGATCCTTTCCATACATTTCAAAATCTGTTTTCTTTTTTTGGACTCATGATATTCTTTTTTCTCTTCACTTTTACATAAACCTGTCGTGTTATCTAGCAGTCGGGGCAAAAATAACTGGCCTCATCTCACCCCACGACCAACCCTAGTCTATTTATATATAGCCTAATTTCCCTCCTTGTGTGAGGTCAGAAATGGAAGAAAAAGAATATACATACATGCAGGTGTTACTAGTATTGTAAATAGTTTTGCATCTGAGGTTGTAGGTCGCAGCATTAAACTATCACTTGGTCTATATATACAAAGGGCATGTGAACGCACATATTTGCAGTGCTATTCTTATCCAAAAAAAGGATCGCGGAATAAATCCTCCTTTAAAACACGTGTAGAATATGTTGTAATCTAGACGATGTAGTGCGATGGTTTTATTTAATGGAAAGGAAAAGCAAGCCTACACACAGTAGGGTGTACTTGGGCGAGAATGAACCTCTACTTTGAACACAGTAGTCACGCAGGGAAGTCGTGGTATTACCGCAGATGGGATTTCACTTGAGAAAAACATAACGAAGATAAATCACCAATGAATACTCCGTAGCACGACATAGGAAAAAATATATTCTTAATTCTCTATTACTACCTCAGTTGCTTTAATGGCTTTATCTCTCCCCTTCACCAAGTCCCTGTAAAGTACCTAGACAACGACATCCAAACAAACCACCCTCCCCAACTGCACGAGAACGCCAAGGAAGTGGAAAAAAAGGAGGCTGAGAAAACGACGAGAAGCCCCCTGACGAAATTCAGCTGAGCTGAGCTGATGATCTCCCCCCCCGCCCACCCCGACCAATTGCATAAATAACGATTAGCAATGTTCAGCCAAGCCGTGCGCAGTAAGCAAGCAAGCAAGCAAGCAACCACCAACTCCTCAAATAGTCTGTCTCCGCATATATATGTCGTGTACCAATCATGCACACGGGTGGTCGTTCCACAGCAGCAGTGGGGGAAAAAAAAGCGGGAAGGAGATATGGAATTGTATGCCGTACAAAAAGGTCTTCTGTGACCTGCGGAGGCAGGGCCCAAGACCTCTCAGGGCGAAAAGAAAAAAGCAATGTGATGAAGAGGAATGTGAGAATGGCGGGAAGGGACACGAAAATGCTTCTAATAATGATGATTTTTTCTCGCGGTAGGTAGGACGAGTGATGAACTCTGTACGGAGTGCAAATGAAGTGGCTGATTAAGAACAATAGGTAACAATTAGTACAGGCCTTGGGCCCCCCGTCACCAGTGCGGCTTCCAATACGCGATATTTGTTGATCGGCGGGCAAAACAAGTTTTTGTTCCGTGGGGTATTGCGCGATTGGTGAAATAAAGAGGATGATCGACGTGTTGGAACCAAGGACGACGTGCATGAGTTTTCCCCGTTCCTCGAGGAAAAACTTGACAAGGTGACAGCGGGTGCGCGGGTAGAGATCTATCTACTACCGTGTTTCTTGAGCAAGCTGTAAGGTGCGGCAAGAAGTTTTGTTAACGAATTCAATAATTGGGGACTTTGGTGCCTTTTGCCTCATTTGAATGCTTGCTACGAGGAGGCGCGGCGACCTCCTGGCCAAGAGTCGCCAGTGCCTCTACGTATTTCTTCTTCAAGCCAGTTCCATCCTCGTCGATCTTCAATATGATCTTCTCAACCTTGCCCTCTCTTGCGATTTTGCCTTCGGCGACTCGGGCAATCTCGCTGGAAAACCATCGTCCTTCTCTATGGGCAACCAGCGTCCAAGCAGAACCAGATAGGCCTGCTCTTGCCGTTCGACCAACGCGATGAATATACGTAGTCAAGCTTCTGGGGAGGTCGTAATTGATGACATGACTCAATCCTGGTAGATCAAGACCTCGTGACGCGCGATCGGTGGCGATTATCAGAGGTAGGTTGCCCTGGCGGTAAGCTGCGAGGATCTTTCGCGAGGTTCCCGACTTGTTTGACTTTGTCAGGGTCCCGATTCGGCCGGCCAAGGGTGGGTGGAGGAGAGTGAGCAGTCGAGATAATCGCGACGCAGCTTCGGAGGAGTGTGTGAATACTAGAACCGATTGTTTAGATGCTTCAGTCGGCTCTGAATTATCAGCGACAGATGATGCCTCGGATTCGCTCTCATCAGAGGAGGAGTCCGACGAGGAGTCGGACGAATCAAACGAATCAGACTCGGAAGACGAATCGTCAGAGTCGCTACCTGACGAGCTGGTTGTGTCAGAGGAATCGGAAGCAGATGAGACTGATGCCGAGCGCCTTTTCTTTGAGAGAGCTTTGTCTTTTGGAATCAGTTTGATGTGGTTGAGCAGCAGGGTAAGGAGATAGAGTGGCTTATTTCCACCATCTCCAACTGGCACGTAACTTTCACTCAGGTTGGGAGGCAAGGCAATGCCTTGTTCTAGCCCTTCTAAGCCGTCTTTGTCGTCGCCGTCTCCATCTAATGTATCTGGATTCCCAACGGCCACAAACTTAGGATTATGTAACTTTAACGAGTTCAACTTGTCGACATCCCTTGTCATGGTCGCGCTCAGGATAACTTTCCTCAGTCGAGACTTGTGCGCGGAGAAGCCTAGCGATTGTAGCAGCTTTTGAGCTCGCCCCCCGCGGTCCAGATGGTTGGCAGACTCGAGAGCAGGAATCACGAACTCAACCCATTCCTGAAAGCTTTCGTTCAGCAGCTTGTCAGCCTCGTCAATTACTAGCCATTGCAGATGTTCTAAGGTGAACCCCTTTGTAGATCGAATGTGGTCGACAAGTCGTCCCGGGGTACAGATAAGGATATCGACATTAGGCGAGAATGTAGGAATGTGATCTGGCAATCTGTTGTTACGTTGTTCAACCTCAGCAACGTATTCATGGAGAGAGAAGTCGGCCCAATCCTTCGGGGTCATCGAACTCCCCTGGCGTCCTCTGTATGTAGAAGGATCGTAGACCTGGTCGCGCCTCATCAATTGTAATTGTTCAGATCTCAAAGACGCGGTTCCGACAGCCGTACCAATTCGAAGGCCCGTGCCAGTTGCGAACAACTCGCATACGTCGCGAGCCTGCTTGACAAGCTCCCTCGTTGGAACCACGATTAACCCGCGCAGCGTTGGAATGGCAGAGGGTTCTATCTCAGCGACCAGCGGAAGGGCATAGGCAATAGTCTTTCCCGAGCCTGTTGAGGCGGATATACAGATGTCTCCTGGGTGTTGTTTCTCTCCTTTTAGGAGTAACGGAATCACGGCCGATTGGACAGGGAATGCTTTGTTGTACCCCGCAACTTCGAGCGTAGAAACAAGCTTAGAACCAAGACCTAAGCTAGAAAAGTCGGTGCGTGCCTCTGATGAGACAGTACGAGGGTTCATCAGCCACGAGGGAAGCGTAGAATACGTCGGCTCCTCCGTGGGGCCAGATGTGGGGGCTGGTTGAGGGAGGGGTTCGAGGCCGTGGGCAGTCTGCGACTCATCGATCAGGTCGCGTACTTCATCGTCTGCGTCTGGAAGCCCCTGCTCCTGAATAGAAGCTACCAAGCTAGCTTTCGCAATGGACTTTTCGAATTTCGAGTAGATCGTCGCGTGTTTCCCAGTTGAGGCGTCCTCCGAATCGGCAGCATCTCTCTTGCGTTTAGATTTCTTCCGCGGCGAGCTCTTTTCGGGGGCCTTTGACGGCTGTTTGTAAGAGTCTATTGGAGCTTCATGCTGCTCAATTGGCTTGTCAGACTCCGGAACTCCCTTGTTGCGCTTCTTGCGGCGTTCCTTTGACCCCTTCTCAGGCTCGACGGCTGTTTCCGAATGCCTGCTGTCGTTCGGCGCGGAAACTGGATCTTTCGTTTTCGGCTGATCGACCGGACTTTCATGTCGTTTACCTGCATTTTTCTCAGGCGTGGCGGTCTGACGAGCAGCGGTCTCCTTGCTCTTCGTTTTTTTATGCTTCTTTGAGGGCGAGTCGACATTGAGGTCGGCGTTGGTCAAGCGCTTGCGCTTCTGGGAGCCTTTGGGGGTATCTGGAGTTTCGACGGCTTTTGGAGAAGCTGCATTCCCGGGAGGAACATAGCGAGTGTAGAAGGTAGCAGCCATGGTGTGTTGTCACGGCGTGTTGTTGAGTTTGGAGAGAAGAAATGCCGCCGAAAAGAACAAAAGAATAAAATAAAATAAAATGCACCTGCACGGCAGAAAAGCTCACCGCCTTGGATAGAGCTCCTCGACTCCACAAGGAGAAGAAGATGATTCTCCGCAGTCAACCCTCCGCATTCAGCAAGCAATAATACCCATTTCGTGTCTGTTATTTTCTTGCTACGGTTGCTATCTCCGAATGCGCTGGTGGCTTTCTTTCAAACCATGAATGGCCTGCGTCTGTGGCGGAGCGGCCTCTTCATCTCGACTTCTACATTGTCGCCAACATGACCTACAACATTGCGTGAGTGCGGGTATAAAATACCCCTGCAGGGGGATTAACTGCTGACAGTGTTATAGTATGTTCAGTGACTTCTTCTTCCCTCAGCCAGGTACTTCAGTGCTGCCTTCGATCCACGAGCCCGCCGATTGGTAACTAACATCGTCTAGGCGGAATTGAAAGTCACATCTACCAGCTTTCAACGGTAAGCTTTGAACCCCCTTTACAAGTAAATCTTAAGAGGAGGGCCATGGAGCTGACAATGTTTCCAGAAACTGATCGATCGTGGCCACAAAGTCATTATCGTTACGCATGCCTACAAAGGCCGAACCGGAGTGCGCTACCTGACGAACGGACTCAAGGTCTACCATGTTCCCTTCCTCGTTATATACCGAGAGTCGACCATGCCCACGGTCTTCTCCTTCTTCCCAATATTCCGGAATATAATTATACGAGAACAAATTGACATTGTGCATGGCCATGCAAGTCTCAGCAGCTTCTGCCATGAAGCCATCCTCCATGCCAGGACAATGGGCTTGCGGACCGTGTTTACGGACCATTCCTTGTTTGGGTTTGCGGACGCTGCCTCTATACTTACAAACAAGCTCCTGAAGTTTACGCTGAGCGACGTTGACCATGTTATATGCGTGAGCCATACTTGGTACGAGTCCCAGTTGCCGATATCTCATTGCAACTTTCGCTAACCTCCCCCAGCAAGGAGAATACAGTTCTTCGAGCGTCACTTGACCCGCTCATGGTCTCTGTTATACCCAACGCCGTGGTTGCCGAGAACTTCCGACCTCTATCCAACAACCCGCGTGATGGTGACCAAATACCACGAGGGATGCTTGCACCACCGCCACTGCTTGGCCCGGACGACACCATAACGATTGTTGTGATATCGCGGCTTTTTTACAATAAGGGAACCGATCTCCTCATCGCTGCTATTCCGAGGATTCTAGCATCACACCCAAATGTACGCTTCATTATCGCCGGGTCAGGCCCCAAGGCAATCGACCTAGAGCAGATGTTGGAGCGGAAGGTACTGCAAGACAGGGTAGAATTGCTTGGGCCCGTTCGACACGAGGAAGTTCGCGACATAATGGTGCGAGGACATATCTATCTTCACCCTGCCTTGACTGAGGCATTTGGCACAGTTATAGTAGAAGCGGCGAGTTGCGGTCTCTACGTGGTAACTACACGGGTTGGCGGTATTCCTGAAGTTTTACCTCAGCACATGACGACCTTTGCAAAGCCGGAGGAGGATGATTTGGTTCAAGCGACTGGCAAGGCTATCGCGGCACTTCGTTCAAATCGAGTACGTACGGATCGGTTTCATGATCAGGTACGGATGATGTATTCCTGGACAGATGTGGCTAGGCGAACTGAGCGGGTGTACGATGGGATATCCGGCGCCATCAATGAAGACGAGTTCTATGGGTACTATCCAGGGGAAGGCTGGACAGCTACCAGAGCCCGTGTGCGCAGTTTTGCGCTCATTGATCGACTGAAGAGGTACTACGGCTGCGGAATATGGGCAGGAAAGCTATTTTGTTTTTGCGTCGTAATCGATTTTCTCATCTACGTCTTCCTCGAGCTCTGGTTCCCCCGCAGCAATATTGACATTGCGAGGAGCTGGCCGCGGAAGCCTCCCGCCGTGGACGTGATTGAGAACAATGGAATGTCTAGGCCTCGCAGCTCTGGGAGTCAGCGTTCACGGATGAGCGGGCGGTTCTGAAACATACAAGAGAAACAGTACTTTGATTTGATAATTTTCAAACATATATGCTGGACAGAATAAAGATGATACTAATGATACCCCGTCGCCTTCATCCCGAAAGAATTAATATACTATTCCTTATTTAGCGGACATCTCAATACCCCTCCGAAAAGCCTACCCTTTCCTCCCGATTCACCCGTACCTCCGCGTGCACCGGAAATCCGTGCTCATCTTAACCGCGCATCTCGCGCATCTGATCACGCATCACTCTATTCTCGTTATCCTCTTCATCGACCGCCGCCCCGACCCCCTCCAGACCCGAATGCTCATGTTTCCGATGCTGCCTCCCCTCATGATGTTTCTCAACTGATGACTGGCCCAGAGGCGGCTTGCCCAGGCCCTTATACACATCTGCCGACGTGGCGCCGCCTAGAGTCGCGCTCGCGGGTATGGACGGCACTTCGCCCGTCGGGTTTGGCTCGAATGTACTCCCTGCCGGCGCGGTGCCGCGGGGGAATTCCTCCGCATGGAACTCAGGAGCGTTGTCTGCGGGACGGGAGTGGACGCCTGGCTGATGCTGTATTTTTATCAAGTTAGTTTCAGGGGGGGGGGCCCTTTCATTTTTTTTGATGCGTTTAGGGAGATGTTTTTGGGGAAGACATACGCCACCCTTCTCCATAGGCTCCGAACGATTTACCCCTGGGTGGAATTCACCCTGGTTAGTCATCTCTTCGATGTTGTGTGCCCCGTGTTCTTGGTGATGTCCATGATGGTGTGGATGGTGGTGTCCTTCGCCCGACATGATTGCGGTTGGTTTGGAGTAGAGGTTGAGTGAATAGATTAAAAACCAACTTAGAGATTATTATACTCTCTTTGAAATTTAGGATATTTTCTCTCGATAATTGATCATAGAAAACAGAATTGCCCTTAGTTGGTAGGTATATATATATATATATATATATATACCCATAATTTTGTATGGTTGATATGACATCAACCTTACGTATTTCGCTTTCCAGGGGGCCAGTGAGCGGCGACAGAACACGCGCCGGAAACATGGAATAGCGAACCAGATCTGGATTTATCCAGCAAGAGATGAGAGACTAGATCACGGGTTAATGGTGCTCGATTTCAGGTTTCAGGTTTCATTGTGATGTTGACATATGATTCTTGTTGCTGTGGCCTGTGTAGTGGAGATATACTACGTAGTTTCAGAATGGGCCAGCGGCTAAAAATCAGAAGGGGTGTCCAAAACCCCAGCTACTGCGAGCATAAATTATGAATATAATTTTTGCTATGATTTCAAGAAAATGCTCCCCTAGCTCATGTGGTAATAATACCGTAGATGTTACTCCTCTTTCTTAAATGAACTACTCATCCTCGATTCCCATGATCCGCTTTCCAGTGCGGGACATAAATTCCTTCCATGTTCCATCGTCGTGAGCATGGATAGAAAGGACGCGTGTGCCCGAAGCCGTGTGATAACTAACAGTTATCACTTGCTTATCATCGGAGGGGTCCTTGCTGGACTTGTGAGGATTTGAACCCCTGTGTGCGCAAATACAGTCAACTATATTCACCTAAAAAGGGATTAAACGGGAGCATCAGACTGTATCCTTGCGTCGACGATAACTTTTCGTGAATAAGCACTGAGCCCGTGCCCGGGACCCCAGGTCCTTTGCTCAACATTGTGAGGATTTGAAGTTTGCACCACGACCGGCCTAGGTCGTTCGCATCTCTCTTCGGCCGCTATTGCGGCCGTTCTTATCCTGTCGTCGGATATCATATCGTTTCTCCGCTGTTAGTCGAGCTTCCATCTCAGAACGCTGCCACACTGCGCCTGCCACAACGATGAGCTCACGTCTCGTTCGAAACAGCTCGACTGCGACCCAGAGTCCTCACCAATCGCTGCCCCGCGACGTGAAATTCGAAGAAGAAGAGCTCCCGGATTACAAACCCGAAGATTTCTACCCAGTCAGGCTGGGAGATGTATTGGAGTCTAGATATCAAGTCATCGCGAAGCTCGGGTTTGGAGTGGGCTCGAGTGTATGGCTCTGTCGGGACTTAGAGTGAGAAATGACCAGCGATTACAACATCTAGCTAGCTGGCCCCTTGAGTTCAGGTATCTCATGTTCTTTAGGTTTGGTGACTACGTAACTCTGAAGGTCTGCACCTGCAGTCAGGAAGCAGGTTCAGCTACCCAGTCTACCAACGAAGTGGCCGTGGCGAGGCATATTCAGGCCATTGATGGAGAACATCCCGGGGGCAGATACCTCCGACTCGTACTTGGGGAGTTCACCATCCATGGGCCCAGGGGGAAACACAGATGTCTACTCTATACGCCTCAGGGGGTGACTTACACTGCGTTCCGCAATCTACTGCCAGACCGCATGCTGGATAGGGCACTCCTCCAGCAGACTTACCAGTTAATCTTGATTGGGCTAGATCTTCTGCACCAAGCGGGCGTGGTACATATCGGTATGATTCTGTGTCAATGTACCTCTAGAACAGGCTGCTTGAGTATTCTGTGTGTTCGCATATAACTACAGCTGACCCTTTTGTTCTCACTTTAGATATCTCACCTAATAACATCCTCTTAGGTGCCCGGAGCCCCTCCGTGTTTTCTAAAATTGAGCAGTCCGAGTCAGAGCGTCCTAGCGCCCGCAAAGTCCTTGAGGACCGGATTATTTATCGCTCCCAATCTATGCCAATAGCCGATGGCATGCCAGTGCTTCGTGACTTTGGAGAAGCCAGGATTGGCGAAGGGAAAGCATCAAGGCGATGTGATGCCTGACTTCTATCGCGCACCGGAGGTGATACTGGGGATGGAATGGGACTGCAAGATTGACATCTGGTCCATTGGAGTCATGGTGAGTCAATTGCAGAAACAAAGTTCATTGCCCACAAAAATATACCCAACATCCTTTCGTACGAAGAGTCAATATATATATGCCTGCTCACAATATGGCAGGTATGGGATTTATTTGAAGGGGGTCGCCTTTTTTATGCCCTTAAAAACTCTATTCTGGATGATGAGCAACATCTTGCTGAGATGGTTGCCCTGATGGGGCCTCCCCCATAGAGCTTTCTTGAACGGAGTGAGAAACGTCACAAGTACTGGGATGCAGAAGGGTAGTATCTGGTCATACCATCCGTTCATCTCCCAAAGTGAATGAGAGCTGAAATTGTCTTAGGGTAGTGGATCGCGGCAAAGCCAATTCCCAAGCAGTCGCTTGACGCAAGAGAGTGGCGTCTGGAAGGTGAAGACCACAGGCTGTTGTTGGATTTTCTCAGCAAAATATTCAAGTGGCTCCCCGAAGAACGTACCTCAGCACAGGAGTTGATATCCCATCCATTCCTGATGCAGCTTCACGAACAGCCGCAAAAAGCTAGCACATCATGAGCCCAGAACCGAGGCATGTCTTAAAGGATTGTAAAAATGCACCCCCTGGAGACACAGCACCGACTGTTACCTTTTAAGAATTAGAAGACGACCTGTCCAAAGTGGATTTTCAATGAAAACATCTCAACTGACTCCGCCCCTCAACTTAATCGCCACGGCCCTAGTCCCTGAACTGCTCATTGGACTTTTTAGGGAAGACATGGAACTGGACGACAGGTGAGCGCGCTGGATTCTGGGATGAAAGGCTATGTATACCAACAACACAGATACTCTCTATTGGGTCCTTACACTTGCTGGCCTCAGGGGTTATGTGGCGACAAGACTAAGGTGTTGCACTTCCCATAGCATACATGACTTTAGAGAGGTCGACTTGATCCATCTCTCTAGCCATGAAGAAAATAAAAAATACATAAATAAGTCCGGAGGGGTGTGTCCTAGCATATGAAAGAAGGAATCACTGAACTCGTATATACATATTTCTCAGGTTCCTGAATTTTTAACACGGTCAGATATACTTAACTGTAGTAGTAAAATGGTCTATCTCATAGATCCCCATACAATCTAAGAAGCAGAGTCCTAAAAAAGCCTCCCAACAAGAGAAAAACCAAAAGGGAAATGAAATGGGGGTATATATACAAAGCCACACACAACCAAAAAGCCTCAAAAACAAACAACAGAGTAAAAAAAAGAAAAAAAAGAAAATTTTATCTCATAACCGGCGGCCTCCCCTCCTTATTCCACTTAACCCTACTCCTCACCCACTCGACCGCCTCTCTCACCCCACTGCCCATCAGCGCACTAACCGGCAGCACCCTACTATCCCTCACCCCGCCACCCTCCTCGCCTTCAAACACCTTCCTCACAAGCCCTTCCTTTATACGCACGACTTCCACACAGTCCTCGCGGTCCTGCTTATTCGCCAGCACGAGAATAGGCACGCCGACCGTCTCGGACGATCGTAGCACGGACTCAAGCACGGCGCGACACTCGTCGAGTCTGCCGAAGGAACTGCCCGCGTCGATGGCGGCGATGGGTTCTGTGATCGCGGCAGACGTACCACCTTCGGCTCCCTCTTCCTGTTCCTGTTCGGCTGACGAAGACGCCGATGCCTTGCGCGCGCGCAATCTCGATACGTCCGCATCTTCACCGACATCTGCGCTATCCACGACAAAAATAATCGCGTGACAGCTCGAATAATAACTCTGCCATAGGCCGCGCATGGAGATTTGTCCGCCCACGTCCCAGATCTTCACGTACATGTCTGGCAGGCTTATTGTGGCGACGTTCTGGCCGACTGTGGGCACGGTTTTACCGGAGGAAGGTTGCGGAGAGGAGGTGCCGTCATGGTTGTGGAGGAAGAGGGCTTTGATTTGGTTGAGGAGGGTGGTTTTGCCGGCGTTGTCGAGCCCGAGAAGGAGAACGGAGTATTCTAATAATTTCAAGTGGGAAGGTGAGTATATGAGATTATGTAAATTGATATGAGAACGTTTACGTACCCTCTTTGCTCGTGGCATATAGATACAGTGACTTAGCTAGATGATACATGGTGTTTTTTCGACTGCGGTTTCGCAAAAGGGATTCAGGGGATCCAGTTCATGGCGGAAGTGCGCCCGAAAGACGGCTTAATAGCGAAGCCAGTCTGCTACTCGATTTATCAAAGGAGTCCAGACGACAGGGAGAGTAAGATCATGGTGTGGAATATCGAGTATGAAGTTGTAATCCTGTGGCCGCGCAAGGCGGACGATGAGGGAATGAGCACGTGACTACTCACAATTGTAGGTCTATTGTATCATAACTGCATTTCTAGACTATGCACTGCTAATAACTTTGCCAATGATAGGCATCTAAAGGATATATATTGCTAGTCAGAGCTAAATCCCTCCCATTCATCCTCCTCCTCTTCAAGCTGCCCACTATTCTGCTGATTGACATCATCATCCCCAACCCCAGGCTCCCTTACAAAACCTGCAACGAAGAACCCGCCCATGCACTCCTCATCATTCGGCCAGCAGCGAATACACGCCTCCCTCTCTTCCTCGCTCAAGCTCCACGACCCATCATAATCACTCTGGCCCTTTGAATCTTCCTCAGCTGATACACCGCGATACTTCCACTCCCTCATTCCCTGACACTGTTGATCACGCGGCAGAATCCGCCAGCCGCGCCGTTTCGCGACTTCTGAGCCCAGCGCGCGGAAGACCACGCTTTCATTCTCTTGCGAGTGGATCGAGCAGGTGCTATATGCGACGCGGGTGGCGAACGGGAAACTAAATGCATGCTCGACGATGCGGAGTTGTAGGTTGGCTAGTTTGCTGAGTCGTTCGGCGTCGATGTCGCTTTTGACTTCTTCGGCGGGGAGAGCATCATCGTCAGGTGGTGTAGAAACTAACTGCTGCTGCTGCTGCTGCTGCTCGGGCCCGCGCTTCCTCTTTTTATGACGACCACGAGCTTCGCCAGGCCTCGATGCTGGCGCGCCTGACGCTGCTGTGGGAAGTGTTAGTCGAGGAACGTCATCGCGGCCGACGATACCACTTCCCGAGCAGCTAGGATCCAACAGCAAAGCGGTCACTGACTTGAAGCGGTCCTCAAGCGGGTCTAGTGCCAAAAAGTCCTGGCCCGGTAAGACTTTAGTAATCTTATCAGCTCCCGCCACGCCGACCATTTTCTGCAGTGTCTTTGACCGATGCTGCGAGGCGTCCATGGAGTATATTTTGGCATTGCTCACGGCTTTCGAGCACAGGAGCGATGCAAGGTGTGTGGTCTTGTTCCCTGGCGCGGCGCAAGCGTCGACCAGATCTCCCTTCCACGCACCATCGAGCTGGTCTCCTAGTAGTAAATAAGCGGGGAAGCACGATGCTTTATCTTGCAAAATGATCTTCCCCCCTTTATAAGCTTGCGAGGATGTGAGTTCCACACTGTGCGGAAGCGCAAGCAGGTCGGGCACATTTTTGTCGATGTAGTACACTCCCCCTTCTGCAGAAGCCACGTCCCGCAGCGACGAGACGGGCTTATAAGACGCAAAGGTCGTTCGTAGCTCGTCGTCTAGCGTAGTGCGCACATTATTTATCCTAACCCATCGGACATACGGCGCAATGGAAGAAGATTCTCCTCCCTGGCTTCGTTTCATTTGCGCAATCGAGGCTTTAAGCTGGTCTATCGACGCGCACTGTCTGCGTATTCGGGCCTTGACAAATTCTGCTTTTAGACGATTCTTGTGCCGCTCTATGGCGAGCCGTAGTGGGTGGGCTGCGGGGGCGGCAATGCCCTTTTTGGATAGGAGGAAGTCGTGTGCGAGGAGGACGGAGAGGAGGGGAGTGAGCTATAGAGATTCGCATGTCAGTTCAACTATCATATAAAATACTTTGGTTCCAAGAAAGCGAAAAGTATCATGCCACGCCCAACCAACCAATCCCCCGCAGATAACTACATACCTTTGGTTCCAGCGGCAGAATGCCCGCATTCTCAACCACCTCCTTGAGCACAACATCCCATTTCGAGGCCTCGATGATCAGGGCATAGATTTGGGCGGGCGGGGATTTCAGCTGCGACTGGTAGAGGCGCGATTTGAAGGAGCCGCCGATGGAGGCGGAGGGCTGGGTCAGGATGGAGGCGGCATCAAAGTAGAGGGACATGACTGTGTGTGAGGCATGCTCTCTGCTCTCTACTCTGCTCTCTGATTTCGGCGTAATTGAAGCTGTGAAAAAGGTCAGAAGAGTGAATGTTTGGAGTGTTTGCATTGATTGATAAATAAGCTCCCGCTAGCCCAGAACCTTGATAAGCAAAGGCTTGGCGCCTCCTTATCGGTCCCTGCATTTTCTTTTGCGCCCTGTCGCATGCATTAGTACTATGTATCTAATATCTCTATACTCCATTCATTGAGCATACTCTTCCCTACTGCTGCTCTCATTGATTACCACTCTCCCAAATCGGAAAATCTACCTCTCAATTTCTTCACTCTGCGTAACCTTAGGGATCCAACAACCATGGTCTTCTCCTCTCTCCCCCCCCCCTTAAACCTCACAACCTCCCTCCTCCCCCCTCCCGGCCACCCTCTCACCCGGCCCACCCCCTCCAACCCCTCACCATCAGGAAACCCCCCCCTCTTCACCGACGCCATGTCCGTGCGCACCACCGTCTTCATCGACGAACAACACTGTTCTCCCGAAGGTGAATTCGACGCCGACGACGCGCGCAGCTGGCATTGGGTTGTGTACGATGAGGTAGATGGGGGGAAAGTGCCGGTGGGTGTTACGCGCTTGGTTCCGCCGCGTAGCCACGGGATTCATACGTCGGAGGCGAACGGGCACGCGGAGGGAGAAGAGCAGTTCCCCTCCGCACCAGCCCGCGAAGAGAACAAACCCTATGTGAAAATCACCCGTGTCGCTGTCCTGCCTGCGTATAGAAACAGGGGTCTCGGGAAATACTTGGTCGATAATGCGTTGGAGTGGGCGTCTTCACACCCGGAGCAAGTGTCTGCGCAGCAGCAGCAGCAGCGCGAAGAAGAAGAAGAAGGCCATGAAGAATGGTCGGGTCTTGTGCTCGTGCATGCGCAAGTTCAGGCGGAGAAAGCGTATGAGAAGATGGGCTTTGTCACGGATGAGAGTATGGGGAGTTGGTGGGAGGAGGGGATTAGGCATGTTGGTATGTGGAAGACAGTGGAGGTGGAGAAACATACGCATAAGGACAAGGACAAGGAGCGCGAAAATGGGCTTTGAATGGGAGGTGGAAGGAAGCAATTATTCCCGCTTGGGGTTTCTTTTTAGCGTGGGGTGGAGGGGGTACAATTAGAGGTACGATGGAATAGCAAAGTCCTACAGTGATTTTTGCATATACAGACGAACCATTGGCTAGAGCGAGCCTTGATCTGATAATAAAATAGATATATATTCGCTCAGACAAAATCTCGCAACAGATGTACAGTTCAAAAGAAAAGGAAAAAGGAAAGAAGTGAAAAAGAAGAAAACATGCAGGCCTTGAAAAACGCCATCATCAACACTGAAAGGTAGACAGCCCATTAGAAGCTAACAAAAGAACAGAAAAGAAATTAACGCCAGCCATCTATAAAAAGAACAAACAATCAAACCAGCAAAGAGAGGAAACCAAGGGAATCTATATTAAAAGGGCAGGTAGGAAAGCGGAAGAAGTAGCTGAAACAACAAAACAATAGGAATAGGAACAAGAAACCCAAAAGTCGCAAGAGGACAGCAGGAATCAAAAACACAACGCAAAAAACAACATCAAACAGTGAAAATAAAGATAGTAGAGGGCTTGAAAAGGTTAGTTCGCCAGGATGTATATATCAAATGCACAATTAGCGACAAAATTAGAGGAATATAAAACGGAGAATGGAAAGGGGCCAATGAAAAGGCCATGAAAAAGAAAAAAGAAAAAAAGAAAAGAAACGCGCGTGCATAACCCCAGAAAATCAAGGAATAAAACAGGGT
Organism: Polytolypa hystricis UAMH7299; assembly: GCA_002573605.1. Taxonomy (NCBI): domain Eukaryota; kingdom Fungi; phylum Ascomycota; class Eurotiomycetes; order Onygenales; genus Polytolypa; species Polytolypa hystricis. Next base: position 39,655 of record PDNA01000035.1, on the reverse strand, counting down.
TCATCATACATACACGCGCCGCAGAGATATATGAAGCGATAGAGAGAGGAAAAAAAAAAAATTGGGGGGAGGGGTATCTAAAAGGTGCTCCAGTTCCAATCTCTTGGAACGCTGCTAGCAACAAGGTCGCCCTGGTTGCTAACCGAGTCCGACAGCGGATTCAAATCACCAAGTACGTGGTTGCGCTCGGGGAAAACCGCCGCTTTGACGGGCAACCCCGAGGAGCGATGAGAGTTCTCATTCCTATTATTCGCGTCTTCAATGTGGTCACTGAGATTCTTTTCGATCTCGTTCAGCCTCGCTGTGCGGGCGCGGTCCCAGCGACTATATGCGTGGTAGCACATGTCGCAGGCGCGCGAGGGAATGCCGGCAGGGTGGAAGCGGGCGTCTTGGTCCAGCGGGACGGTGTGCGGGGTGTGCGAGGAGCAGAAGACGTGGCCGCAATGGCGGCAGTGGTGACGACGGAGGAAGAGGCCGAAGAAGGAGCGGCAGGTGGGTGAGTCGCAGCTTGGAGAGGCTGAATCGGCCTGTTGGTGTGTGTATGGTGTTAATTAAATTACTATATTCATTGTAACCGGCCGAAAGAAAACCCACCTTCCAATGCTCTCTCGTCGGACAGCCGGTTACCTCTCCCAGATTGCCTTCGCGCAGCCACTCGTCCTCGGCCATCTTGCTGACCACGCTCCTCTGGCTGTCGACGGTCGAGCTGCGCGAGATGGGCGCCACATCAGGGATACTATTGGAGGTATTATTGTCTGCATCGTCCAGGCTATCGAGCGAACCATGCACGCTGCGAGGCGGGGTCAGTGGCGACAGCTTTGTGGCTCGCTCGGTCGGGCGCAAGACGGCGGGGACATAGAGTGGCGACTTTAGCGGTCTCAGCTGTCGCGATTGCTGGTGGACGTGTTGCAGCTGGGCATTGTGCAGACGAGGGGAGGTGGGAGAGTTGTTTGCGGGGGTTACGGCGGTGGAGTTGACGGGGGACGGATGGCCATTGGGGTTGTTGATGGTGATGGTGGTGGACGAGGAGGAGTCTGGTTGTGGTGGTTGCGCAGGCGAGATTGTGGTCATGGTTCAGTGGAGATATGATAAAGGTATGAATATGTCGAGATAGAGTGGAGATGGAAGAGTGTAGATACAGGGAGCAAGAAGAGTTCTTTGGGTTGCAGCCTCTCTGTTGTCTCTCTTGTCTCTCTTGTCTCTCTTGACTGTCGGTCTGTCGGTCTGTCGGTCTGTCTGTCTGTTCATCAGTGTCTCTCTCTCTCTGTGGAGAACAAAAGAAGATAAACGATAAGGAGGCTCGGCTTAGGTCAGCGTCTCTGCACTGTGATTGGCTGCAGCCAGTGATCGGCACCGCCCTTTCTGTTTTAGGCAGGTCGCCATGTGCTGCTTACTCACCCGGAGATCTAGATCTCTCTCTCTCTCTCTCTCATACAAGACAATAACAACAATACAATGAATAAGAATGATAATATAATGATAATGAATCCTTCCATGGACAACAGAATATCTTATGTACAGTTTATATCGTCTACTATAATCAACCCCCCCAAACTCCATCGAATGAAATCTGGTCACGCAAGAAACCCCCGCTGCGCATTCCTCCCCTTCTGCCCGCTCACCGCATCCAGCTTCACCGCTACAAACACGATCTCCAATCCCCCACCACGCCGGTCCTGCGCGTTGGCCTGCACCCGCAGTCTCCACTGGCCCTTGCGCACCATCCATTCGCCCATGCCATCTACGCTGTCGCGTCGCTTGCGCTTGGCCGCTGGTTGCCCACTGGGACCACGGGCAGAGCCGCTGGGCGCTCGGCCAGATGCGGGGTGCAAAGTATGTGGGGCAAGCTGCGTAGAAGCAGAACTCTCGGGTCTGGGCCAGTCGCCCGTGTGTCCCCCTACCACGCTGGATGCTCGAGACCCCGCCCCCGCAGAGCTAGGCTCACCCATCTCAGAGTCGCTGCTGGTGTGCACTTTGCTGCTATTGCCGGCAGGATGTCTGGGAGGGAAAGGTGACCTTTCCCCTTGGGGAGTTGCAACTGCCCGCACGTTGAGGTGGTCAACCCGGAACGATGCCCAATCTGCAACATACGATTTACCGTCGAGGAGAATATCTGCGTCCGAATCAATGCGGATCTTGACGCGGTCCTCGCTCAAAGGTGTACGCCCGGGACTTGCTGATTGCGAGCTAGCCCCGCCCGATACCATCAACAGTCCCAGAGGTTGGTTGGTAGGCAAGTTCATTTTGTTTGCAACGACTTGGAATAGACTCGACACCCTCGCCTTGGCTAATCCGTGGAGGTCGGCACGCATCACACCCAAGTCGAGTGACGTGCTATCCTCGCCAATCTCCACAATAAGCTCGTGGGACGCTTCGTCTACAAAGGGTCGCGAGTAATGTACCCACCCTCCGCCACCAGCGCTATCAGAGGGGGAAACATCGCTCACAAACTGGACGCCAGACTGCCGAATGTCCTCCAGTCGGATAATGATTTCGGATTTGTGGCGTTGTATGTTAAAAGATACATTGTGCGGTATGAGCTTCTGCTCGAGTCCGCGCAGGTGGAAGTAACGGCAATCTCGTAGTAGTTCCGCCCTATGCTCCTCGTTTCTGATATGAATAGGATATCCTCGGAGCATGTGGAGTAGATCCGCAAAGACGTCTGCAGATCGATTGATCACCATGGGCGGTGTAATCGATGGAGGACGCAGAAGCCCTTTGCGGTCTAACCCCGGAAACACTTCACCAGGCGATGCGAAGAAAACAGCAAACCCCAGCGAAAAGAAATTGGGAGAGTCCCCCGGACCTGAGAAGATGTCTCGTGGGATTTGGAAGTGTCGATCGCCAATCTGTATGAAGATTTCTGTCTCGAATAGTTGAGAGATCAACCGGGGTACTGCAGAGGTTAGAAAATATACGTAGAAGCAACGGCAATAGCCAGTCTACTCACAGCTGTAGAATTGTGCATCGGCAAACAGCTTGACAAAATGATGGCCATCGCTTGGTCTAACATGATACCCTTTTCGCAAAGTCAGCATGAACATCTGATCACTCATCTCGTCTGTACACCTGTTGATTTAGAAAGATAATCGTGACATACCTTGTAAGTGTCTTAATATATCCTGAAACGTGATCGGATCGCGATCAATGTACAATGTCCTCATGGCGGCCCCATCCTCACTATTCCGCAGCTGGTCTTCGAAAAACTGGGAAAAGTACGACGGTGCTCTAAGACTTTTAGCAATTGCCAGAAAAGAAAAAAAAGGGTGCATCCAACCGCTTCAAAAAAAAAAACAGGGTATCCCCTTTTAAGACTTGAACTAACCATCAGAGGCAATGGAAGCACCAGACAGCCTAAACAGTTCCGACCCTATCTGGATGGGAAACACTTTCTCGGGGGGTAGGATGCATCTGTCATTGGGGCTTTTGGATTGGCGCGCGATCCCGGGAGTCGACGACATTGACGCTGTTGTTGGGGAAGGATGGACGGAGCGATTGTAGGAGAGGTTCTGATCCTGCGCGCGTGGCATGTTCTGACCGCCCGGGGCTCTAGTATTGGAGGAAGTGGCGGGCATGCGTGAACTGACGTCCGTCGCAGGACTAGGAAATGGCAGTGGTAAGTGTGCCTGTGAGGCAGCAGGCGATTCGGTGCGATGGTCCCGGCTTGACGATGCCTGCGACGGCGGGGAGGAAGTATGCGACTGACGATGATGGAGTGAAGTGGCGGCAGGCTTAGAAGAATCGGCTGTCAGGACAGGGTTAGAAATATCGGGAAGTGAGACATCTGTTCCCCAGGGGCCCAAGGAGAGAGGATGATGATTCAGGCTTTGGACTAGGTCGTTGTGCTCGTGCGCTAGCTGGCCCTGGCTTTCGTAGAGATGGACAAGGTCGAGGAACGAGCCTAGCGACGGGTCGTAGGCCGAATCAGCGGTGGTAAAGAACGGTGTAAAGTCAATAGACGGGGACCTGCTCGAAGTAACAGGAGGAGGGTGTAGCGCGTCTCCAGGGCCAGGTATTTGGGTGCCTTCACGCCCGCCCGGCATCAGACCTGACCGACGAGCGGCTGGTGTGGGCGGAAGGGTCTGTTTCTCTCTCTCGCCTGGTAGACCGATGGGCGAGAGCTACAGCGGTAGGCGTAGGAGGATAGAGAGGCGAGTCCTGGTGACCAGTAGGCACGGATGCGGCAGCTGGAACGTTAACTTGATCGGGACAGCGGGGGGGCTTGGGTTGTCGATTAGTAGGTATCAATAGCGGCTTCGATCCAGGAGCAGGACGGTTGTAGTAGTTGCCGTCAAGGCTTCATTCAATATTTAGAGTGTAATAATGCTGTTGCGCACGAGTCAGCACTGAGAGCATTCTACTCCGTAGCCAGCGGAGAGATAGGTCTTACAGGCCAATTGAAAGTGATCAGCAATAGGCTATCCGCGTGGCTGGGACGGTGTCAGAGCCAGCAGAAATAGAAACGTGTCCAAGAGATAAGGCTTTGGGTCTGTGTTTGCGGGTTGTTGTTGTAGTTGTAGTGGTGGTGATGGTGGTTGTTGAGGCCATCCGCAAGCAAAGCTGCAGGGATGACGAGGGAGCTGGATGGCTGTATGCACGTTGATTACAGAGCAGTTTCAGCGGTGACAACGCCCCATCGGGATGGATGGAGGAGTGCTGGTTCAATTAGCAGAGGTATTATTTATGTAATTATATACATAGCCACCCAATAATATCATCCTGTCGCATGCTCTGTCTGTTGCTTGCTGCTTATTGATGAAGTCATCATCATTGCAGAAAAGGCGGTAATGCTTGGCACGTTGCTTACCTAATGCTCCATCAACCTCACTGTGACATCCGAGTCGTTTCTCCATAGGTATCACTTCATATCAATCAATTCAATTGCACATTCCGCCTCTGCCTCTGCCATCCAGGCCCCCTTCCTGCCTCTCATTAACCCGTCTGCCGACGAGAATCAGACACCATGGCGGGCCCAAACAAGAGTCTGTCTCCTCTACCATCCGATCCGATTCGTGCAATTGCTAACCACATATGTTTGAACATACAGATCTGATGCTCGACCCTGCTCTGCAGAAGTACTATGGTTCGGCCCTCTCCCCATGCCTGGATACCGCTTTCGCTGGTGCTCTGGCCTATAACCTTCCCCGCGCTCTAACCAATTGGATGTTACTCCTTCCGCAGAGATGACCGTGAACAGATACAAGTTCTTCCGCTGGACCCCGCGAACCGCATGGATCACCTTCTGCTACGTCGGCCTAGTCCCCGGCATCTTGGCCTATGCCGCCTATAAGACCGACGTGAGTTTATTCCCCTAAGGGTAATCTGGTGGGGATTGGGAGATTGTGGGGTGAATGGAGGACTGATCCGATATGTATATCGATTGTAGGGCAAATTCGACTTCAAAGGAAAGCGGAGAGAAGACACCATCGTGGAATTTTAAGCCTAGATGTTCATGTTTTCCCTTTTTCTTTTTTCTTTTTCTGTTTTGTTATCGACTTGCGGAGTGCGCTTCGTTCCTGCGAAAAGAAAGGCATGATGCCGATCCCGGATGGATTTGAACGAGGAATATACAGACAGGATGGGATGGGACGGGACGGTTGGTGGGGCTAGAGAGTAGCCGGGGAGATAAGTTCGGCGTGCAAAGCTACCCCGTTCGCTACGGGTTGATGGTGTGTGGTGTGGTGCGGGTGCTTATACGGTCTTTTGATGCGAGTTGTTTTGGCCGGACAATTTATTTATACGTGTAAAGTAGTATACCACGAAAATTTCATACCGAAATTACATGTCTTCATATGGATCTACGGAATATCTACATGATCCTCGTGGAAGGTATTCATTGCATATGATTTCATTCTGCACGGCCTACTAGCCAATGACTACCAGCTGAGGGTGCTACTCCCCAGATTCTCTGCATGGCAGCGAAATATCCCGAGCAATAAGCTGCGCACCAATCTCCTGGCATCCAATTTTAAGCATACAAACCCCACGTAGCCCACGTAGCCTCAGTACGGTCTTCCTCGATTCCTTGGACCCCTACCAAACCCCCGCCCGCCAGAATCAGGCACCCGCTCGCCCCTCCTCCACTCTCCGCTGGGCACACTAGGCTGGCCGCCGGGACCCCCAAAACCGCCTGGACCCCTCGGTCGTCCATACCCATTCTCTCGTATAGGCGGACCAAATGCTCTCATGCCCCCACCAATCACAGAGCTGCCTGCCCCGCCTCCTCTCGACACGATTGCCGGCGCGATAGACCCATCCGCCAGAGGTGGTAGAATCGCACAATCGACATAATCACCTATTACGAACCGCGCGTCTTGTAGCGTCTTATCTGCGTCATCGCCCTGCAGCTTTATGCCCCCCGCTGGCTTTCCATCCTGCCCGTTCGCTTGCTCGTCGCCGCTACTACTACTTCGCCCCACAATCACGCTGCCCACATCTTTGCTGAGATACCTCCCTCTCCCGTCCGCGGCGACTGCTTGGTTGCGCGTATCGGGGTAGATTAGTCGGAAGCACAGGCGCGAGCCGACGGTGGGGCTGGGTAGGAGGTTCGGAAGAGCTGATGTGAGTAGCTGCGCGAGCTCGTGCAGCGTGCAGGATTGCCAGGTGTATATTTGAAGATGTGGAGGGAGGGCAGGGGTGGGGTGTGAGGAAGCGTCAGAGGACGGCGAGGGTGAAGGTACGGGGAAATCAGAGAGTTGGTGGAAGGCGTGTTGGCGGTAGAAGAGCTTGAGGTGGAAGGGCGTAGTGGTTTGGCGGTCGATTTTGGGGCGCGCATTGGCGGCGTCGTCGGTGGAATTTGCCATGGGAAAGGTGCCTGGGATTGGCGCGTAGTTGAGTAGAGATGGATGAGAGGTGGATGAGAGGTGGATGAGAGGTTGGAGCGCAAGGTAAATAGATGGTGGTGTCAATGCGACAGCTGGCTCTGGTGGTAGGATGATGTGGTTTGAGGCTGCGCGGTAGGAAGTCAGGTTGCACAGAGACGCAGGGAAGCTGAAAGCAAGCGCAATGAGTGAGCTAGATGTGGTTTGCAACTCGGGCCCTTTGTCGTTGCATATGTGTTTGATTCCTCCGGAGTAGACGTGCAGAAGAGGACGGACGAGGTTGGTCTGCGATGAAGCTTCAGGTGGAGGCAATGACGCCGGTATTTTAAGGATTAGGTGGGGAGAGCTTCCGCGAACGTTGATTATGTAGCAACACCCGGATGCGCTGGGAAAAGGCAATTATGCTTCAAGGGTGAGTCTCCCGCTCCAGTAGACAGTGTGTTCTCATTCTTCCAAATTTCTTGCAAAAGATGGATTGGATTGCTGCGTCGTTGCGAAGTTGCTGCGTGGTGTATGGCTGTGTATGGTTGTGTATGGCCCGTATTAAGAACTGTACCACGCCGCCGAATTTCCACAGTTTAGTCAGCAGGATTTGGTAAGATATCGTACCATCCGGTACTTCTCTGCCTCTTCTTCTTCCTCAACTTCAACCTCACTCTCTCACTCTCACATCCACCACTGATATCAGGATATATATCCCCCTACCCACGCAGATCAATACTCCAACCCCGCTGCCCACCATGGACTTCGCGTCCCTCATGGCGAAAGAGATCGCCAAATCCAAAACCCCGCCTGCCCCAACATCCTCCTCCACCACACCCACACCCACTACTACCAGCACCAGCACCAGCAACAGCAAGAACAATGGCAAACAATATCTCAAGCGTTCCGACCTGGAAGCCGCCCGCCGCGAAGCCTATCTAGCCGAGCAAGAAAGAATTCAACAAGAGCGCGAGGAAAAAGCAGCCCGCAAACGAAAATTCGAAGAGGATGAGGCAGAGCGGAATCGTGCCCGCGAAGAGAAGCGTCAACGACTAGCTGAAGAGTCCAAACGGAGACGAGAGGCGGAGGAAGAAGCTAAAGAGCGTGAACGGAGGAGGAGATTGGGGCTTCCAGAGCTGCCGCCTGCAGGTTCTGAGGAGGCAGGGACACCACAGCCAGAGGAGGAGCTGGACGAGAAGGAACTGACGGAGAAATTGAGGGAGATGGGCGAGCCTGTTCGTTTATTCGGGGAGAGTCACAGGGGCCGCGCGAAGCGGTATGCTCGCCTCGTCCGAAGATCTAGCACGCCGCAACAGCAACTTTCTGACGGCCCCATCCCCACTACCTTACGTCTACTGCCAGAGTCAGAGATGAAGGTGCCGGACAAGCTCCCCGCAGACGAAGAAGGAAAGAAATACCTCTTCCGCCAACTGGCGTCATACTTCACCATGGTTCTAAAGGAGTGGGAAGTCGCCCTGGCGAAGCGCGACTTGGCTGTCAAGGAAAGCTACCAGGGTAAACAGGCCTACAATGCCATGGTGCAGTCGAGAGAGAATATGCGCCCGCTGTTTAAAAAGTTTGAAAAGGCCGATTTGGAAGATGGCATCTTGGAGCCTGTTGTGGAGATTGTTCGCCACGCCCAGAGTCGGCGCTACGTGGATGCGAACGACGGGTATCTGAGGCTTAGTATCGGAAAAGCGTAAGTGCATCGTTCCCCACCCCGAGACTGTATTCTTTTCTAACGAATTCACAGAGCATGGCCTATTGGTGTTACTATGGTTGGTATCCACGAGCGATCCGCCCGCGAGAAACTGCACGAAGGCGGCAAAAACCAAGCACACATCATGAGCGACGAGATCACTCGCAAATTCCTCCAGAGCATCAAGCGTTGTCTCAGTTTTGCACAGGTCCGCTGGCCTCCTGATGATCAGCTGCAGCTCATGGGCTAGAATGCTTCGCGACTTTTTCCTGCTTTTCTGATGCTGTGAACCCGATGCCTTCGAATAGCTTCTACTTGACTATGCAAACCTTAAGCCTGAAAGTATGCGCGATAGAACGACTAGTATTATTCACAAGGTATCTATCTATCCGTCTTCAGCCCATAAAGCCTATGTACTGTCCTATGGGAGCCCACATTATATACAAAGAAAAAGAGGTTTTCTAATCAGAACACCAAAACAGCCAGTTCCACCAGCTCTTATGGCGGGGCGCCACTGTTCCTGTGTTAACATCACTTCGGGCTGCGGTGGTTTGTTCCGGCTCATCGTCATAATCATTCACGCCATCGACTTTCCGCCATGATACGTCATTATGTCCTTCTATACCTGTCAATATCCTCGGGCTGCTGCGCGAGCCAGAATCTCTCTGGGTCCAGTCAGATGAACCCCGAGAGGACGCTTGTCCGGAAGAATTCTCATCGTACTGGACCAGCTTCCCTGCCGTATAGACGCAGCTGCCATAGGCGAACCTGATCAATGAATCACCCGTCAAGCTCCCTATAACAAAAACGCCTCTTGCGACCTCGAGGTCATCGAGGACCTTTGCGCGCAATGTTTGTCCAGATATCAACTGCCTGTCGTCGTCGGAGAAGGCCTGTCCTAAGATGTCCCTCCGCAGCTCCTTGTCTAGGTAGCTGAACGTGCTTCTTCGACCAACAGCATACGCTAAACCGCTCACTTCCCTCGAAAGCGTACTTCCATCCCGGCAGCAGAGTGAAATGGTTGCGGTGTCACCATGTATAGCCACACCCGTTATCACTGTGTTGGGGAGTCCTTCATAAATATCCTGCCAGTCACGGCTTTCCAAAAACGAGCTTCCCCTCCGAAGAATCGGGCGTTGTTTGGACTGTCCTGCCCCACTCGACTGTTTAGCTGCACGTCTCATGAGCCTATACACACCGGCATACTCCGGGTATGCCTGATAATGACACGCTTTTAGCGGCGAGGGCTTATTCTCAGGATCCCATTTATAAATGTGGAGGATCTTTTGATCCGGGTTAGACGAGATGATAAAATCCGCCGCAGAGAATCCGGATCCTATAACCAAGAGAGGTGCGTTACCAGAGGGATTGGATGTTGACGGGATAGGTAGAGTGAGCAGCGGTTGCAGCAGCGGCCTGGCTGGAATTGACTCGGAGAAAATCCCGGATGCCAGGACGATGCGCTTGCAGGTGATTTGGTGTGAGCCAATGTAGAACCCGCCAGGGGTCCTCGATACGCTGTGAATCTCCTGGGGACAGTGGATGGCATCGGATATCCCCACTGCATCTGGGTATGCTGCGAGGTAGCTTGCAATTGCGCATCTTGAGGGTCTTGTGAAGGGGGCCAGTTCCGTGCCACTTACCCGTCGATGGTGTTCGGCGAAACTGTATCCGGGAAGCGATAGCATATCAGCATAGCTTAGAGCCTGAATATCCCAAGTCGTTCCCGGTACACATCCGGCCCACTGTCCTCCGGGCTTTGTGGCGTTGCCGAAAACGGCGTGCGTGACGGCCTTCTCGGGCACATGGCGCCATTGGATACAGGTATTTCCCTCCGCATCGTCATCGCCGAGTGGTCGGCCCAGGGCATCGAGTAGGACATTGACGGGGAGAGCTTGGGTGGAGTAGCTGAATCGCGAGGCCTCGAAGTGGTCGGTTAAATGCTCAATGTCGAGATGCAGCAGCAGCGGGGAATCCTTGAGCTTTGCGTGGAGCAGTGGATCTGGATGGGGACAGTCTGAATTGTAGTAGGGGACGTTGCCATGGAGTATGTAAGAGAGAATCATCGAGGAGGGTCCATTTCCTGAGAAAATTCAGAATTGATTGGTCAGCATATTCCGTCTAAACTACTGTGCCTCCCCGCAAGCAAAGAAGGCTGGAGTGCAACTCACCGATGATGACGACGTCAATCGACGAGCCCGGCGCTAGATTAGCCATGGGCGACGATTGGCGCCTAGGGCATTCTGTATACTAAAAACCGTAGGAGGGTAGAAGTTCTCTGCTTCTTTTGGCGAGGGTATCTCCAGTCCCGGATCTATCCTTGAAAGAACATTTTCACCAAAAGGAAAAAAAGGCTAGCAGCTCAAACAGAGCAAGACAAGGGGGAGAGAGAGAGAGAAAAAGGGCTCTTTAAGCTCGTCCTTTTACGGGAAATAAAAAAAAAGAGGATTACTAAGGCGTATCAGGGAAAAAGCGCGAGGGGTGGCGGCGAGGAGGTGGGGGAAACCAGACTGCCATGGTTTGTTTGTGTGGAGATGGAGAATATACTTGGAGATTAAGGTGGAGAATAAATAACACGGGCAGCTGGATTATTTGCTTATTCTTAGAGTGATATATATTATAAGACAAGATCGATCGCAACTGCGTTGATGAGATTGTGCCTGGAGAACTGCCAGCAGTGCTGGGAATATTATGACAGAGACAACGGAATCAGATCCAATCCCACACCGGACACCGAGCAGAGCGGAGCAGAACAGTGAGGGGAAGCCGCATTAGTCAGCAGGCGGGGGGATCTTCGAGTTCCTCCGGAGACTTGCAACGGACATACGGACACTATGTACAATGTATGTAACATACCTTTAAGCCTATTGGAGTACATGTATGTAATGTAGGCTTGTAATCGCCGTTGTCAACACTCTGGGTTTGGCAGGTTAGTCGAGATCCCGGTGGGAGCTTGCAGTGTGTTGCCAACGGCGGAGGAATACCCAGGGTTGGTATTGGTAGGAAAGATACATAGTAGCTATCTACTAGTTGTGCTGACATTATTTTTACAAGTCATAGCTTTTATTATAAATATATATGCACAGCTATCAGCAGACTAAACTTGATTGGTCCTCTTCCTGCTCTGCCTTCGCGTGAAATATGAGATTGATTGATCGTGGGGGGTGGCTCAGGGGATACCTGCATTGGCTGGCAGCTGTGTTAGACAAAGCACGGAGAGTGGCATTTCCCTCTGTTACCAGAATGTTTGATCAACCAACAAGTTGTAGATCTTTTCGCAGTCGGTAAGTTCATCAAATCGGGAACCCTGCATTTGTCTACGGATTGCTTCCGCCTGAGTCTTCAATTGCTCCGCTTCGGAATTCTCCCCAAGCCTAGCCAAAGCTTTAGCCAAAGCCAGTAAAACTCTAGCTGTATCACCCTCGTCTCCTTTCAGGTTCTCATAGAACTCGCAACTCGCTTTCTTCTTTCTCAAAACATCACTAAAGCGCCTTTAGTCAGGTAGAGGACAAAGGGTAAGGAGAATGCGTATGAGTTTGAAGAAATGTGGCCGAACCCGTCGAACAACCAAGAAGAATAGTATGTATGTACATACATACATACACTGCAAAATTGTATCGGCCCTCTTTAATGGCAATTCTGGCCAACTTTAGTTGTGATGCTCAAGCCGTCGGGTGAAGAGGGTTCTCGGCGGTGAAAAGGTCTAGCGCTCGTTCAAAATGACCCTGTGTAGCTTCCCACTTCTCTTGAGCGTAGAGGACATTGCCAACCTGATACGACGCGCTAGGCATTATCAGCACACTGCCATTCAGAGTTGCACCGGCTTGATACGTGTACAAACCTCGCATCCCAATGTCCACCAACACCTAATGCTCTCACCGCATAATACCTGCCTTTCTCAATAGTCTCGATAGCCTCCTTGTAACGGTGCTAGGCAGAATAAACGGTGCCTAATCCGAAAAACTTGATGTACAGCAGTTCGCCCTTTTTTTCTTCTGGTTTATTGGCATCCACCTGCGCATCGATTTCAATGGCCCTCAGATACAAGCATTCTGCCTCCGCTAAGACCTCAGGGGTGCGCGACTCTTGTGAGAGTAAGTTCGCGTAGTTGTTGTTGTCATTAGCAAATTCCTCGTGGTATTTAGGCAGTGGATCTGATCTTATCTGCAGGCACTTCGCAAAAAATGACCTAGTCTTATTTAAGTGAGCAACATGTCCTCCAGGATGTCATCAGGAGATATAAGACAGATGACTCCAAATAAAAGTGAAGACTCGTCATCGAGGGTGCTAAATGCTGCCTCCCATGGGGTTGTGAGTGAGTGTGTATACATTGCGCTGGGGCCTCCACCGGGAAACGATTGGTGATAGCGTCTCACGTTCTTACGATAGCTGTCGAGGAATCTCGTGATCGTGAGCCGTCGGTAGCGAATGTGTCGTGCCAACATATTGATTGCCAGCGCAAGTCCCCCCAGATCATCCACCAGCTTTTCGGCAGCCTCTGATTCCTCTGACGAGTAGGATTCCCGTCCAATTGCCTCAAGGAGAAAACCACGAGCTTCGATCCTTCGAAAAACAGGTACCTCGAATGTGCGCTTTCTCTGCCAAAGAAGTGGGGATTCTTCGGAAATGGAATGTTGTGGCAAAGAAATTCGATAGCGGGTTTGGAATGCGCAGTGCCTTGGAATGTTCTCTTTGCCAGGTCGAGCGACTCCAATCCCATGGCAGGATCAAAGAGTCGGGTAAAGCTCAGAGCTTCTGCCTTTTCCTTCAGCCTCGCAATCTTCATATCAATTCGTTTTGTAATCGCGTATGTCTCCTCTTGTATGCTGCCCTAAGCCGCCCTCGTAACAAGCTCTAGACATTACATCTCTCAGAATTGCCTAAAGTCCGAGGTACGAAATTCAAGTTATGATGTCACCCACCGAACGAGTTTTACCGCAGTGGACGGATAATTGAAACCCAGAGGTCAATAGTGTCGACGAGGATGTCAATCAAAGTAGACTCCATGCCTGGAGCTGCCTGGAAAACACACTCATACAGGTGGAACACCTCCATGGAATGGCCCAAGTCATCGACAAGATCAGTGATCGATCTCTGTATCGAAGTAATTCAAGCAAATCTTTCTCTATTGTTAGCATGAAGTATGTAAGAATGCAACTGCTTGTCACCTACCGCACCTCGATTGCAAGGTTAATCATGCCCCAAACGAAGACAACCTCCACAATCCGTGTACAAGAACCGTTATAACATTGCGAAGGTGTAGCGAATAGGATATCATTCGCTGGAGCAGAAGGGAAACCCCTCTATTTGAGCCCTCATTATACTTTTGTTGGAGGTTATTAAGGAATATATACCACGACGGGAAACTGCAAATTTTGTCAAAATCCTGTGGTGCAAGACGCTGCTTGCTGGAAAGAATAGCTTCGTTCCATTTTGCCGCAAGATAATCGATCCTTTCTTAAAGCGTTCCAAATCAGTAAAAAGAATTCTGTACTTATTGTTTGAAACATATCTACCAACCTGTCTTTCTCTTGCGCCGTCAACCCTGTAACATCCATACTTGCGAAATTCCGCTTTGGTTGATTTTCAAACTTCGAAATGGTGGCTTCTAGGTTGCTGTCTTCTAGCAACAAAGTTTCGGATTTAAACCCCTGGCAGGAAGAATGGCCACCATGTTAATTGTTGTAACTTTGTGATATTGCAGGTCGGACAGAGCCAAGTCATGGGCGGCCACGAGAGCTGAGGATGAAACGAGGCTCTAAAGACAGCAGGGCTACCTGGGGGGTTTCAATTGATGATACATGCAGCTGGGCTATGTATGCCACATGGGTGACACAGGGTAGATATACACAGATACCAGCGCGCATGCATGAGAATGCTTGCATGGAGTGGTGTGTATTTGGGCATAGTGTGGGGATATGGTGCATTGAGCAGGACTCGAACTATCTGGCCCTCCCTCCAACCACCTTGATACATGTATGTACTGTACTTCTGAGCCGCACATGCATATATGCAGCCCCTGTTCTCCCTTAGGCTTCCCGCCTCCCCACTTGCTAACCGCGGAAAATCAGATCACAAGAAAGAGAGAAGAAAAGAAAGACTTTCTTGGAAGTTGGAGCCTATCGACGTTATAAGAGGCTAGAGGCCGATAAAGCTAGGAGGAGAGAATCACTAGACTGATAGCCTAGCCTGTGTCAAATTGTGTACCAGGAGACACATGCAGCTCCTATCTGACTTTCAGGCAGTTATCTCAAGACTCAAGAGCTGCCCATCCCATCTGTTTCTGCTTGGAGCCGGACGAGGTCTCCCTTCATTGGGACCGGTGTATCGCCGATGGAAGCGGCATGAATGTTAAAGCGGGTGTTCCAGGGTTGAACTTTTTCAGACACTGTTGGATTAGGTGGAGGTGGAGTCAGGGCGCTGTCTCAGCCTGGCTCAAGTGTTGCTGTTTCTTCGGTTCGAATAGGATCCATACTCTTTACCAGATGATTTTAGTTTTGAAGCGTGGTACCGAGTATGTATGGAGTAGATATGTTTGCAGAAAGATGAGATTGGAAGTTTTGTCAACTGGATGTGCAGCTTTTATAAGGAAATCCACCCCATACTTGAATCATAAATAGCGAAAATAACATTGCCGCATCGCTGCACGATAATTTAGATGCAGCGGAAGCAGGTGGCTAATAAATGATCGACTTCCAGATGAGGGTCGTCGTAGTGCGCAATGCAGATGTTTGGCAGCATGCTTCCTTGCTCCCTATATGGCCCAATGGCTGCGGGGTGTGTGGCCAGTCAACCCTGTCAAGTTGCCTCGACCATCTTGAGGCGGGGAGGGTTCAAGCAGTCACAGCCCTGCGTTGATGAGATTGTGCCTTGAGAACTAGAAACATTTACAGAGAGGACAGAATCAAATCTCAACAATGAGGGGAAGCCGCATTAGTCAGCCGGCTGGGGGAACTTGTTCATCCCACTTCCTCCTCTTCCTCTTCCTCCTCTGCCTTCGGCATGAAATATGAGATTGATCGTGGGGGATGCATGTATTAGAATCTCGCAGCAACTAACTAACTAATGCTGCGGCTGCGATGGAGCCCCACGGCAAGGTAGGACTGTGGAGTAGTAGTTAATTGCAGATAGATACGCTGCCCCTCACTGCTTAGTGCCGGCTGAAACCCCTCCCATACAAACTGCCTTGCGGACAGGGGGGAGGGCATCTCATCCTGCGTCTTCACTTTTGTCACGGCGATCTCTCGTTGTTGCTGCTCCAAACTTGCTAGGTGAGTCTGTTAAGTGAATTCAGACGTTGGCAAAAGGTGAGTGAAGCAACAGCTGCATCATGGGAACGATTATACGGGACGAGCAGATGCGAAAACTGCTAGGCCAGGTTAGTGCTTTGTTCCATTGGGGTTAATTAGTACAGTCGAAGGTTTTACAATAACGCTCGCTGATCATTTTTAAAGCTTTTCATCGTTGGGTTCGACGGATTGACCGCCACTGATGAGATCAAACGCCTGATATGTGCACCCTATTATGTTGGCAATATCGTTCTCTTCCAGCGCAATATCTCCACGCCTGAACAGCTTATCGCACTGGTCAACGAGCTTCAGCAGACAGCCAGCGATGCTGGTCATCAGAGACCTCTCTTCATCAGCGTCGATCAAGAAAATGGCCTGGTTACCCGGATCATTCCCCCTGTCGCTGCGCGACTGCCCGGAGCCATGGCCCTGGGTGCCACCCGCTCCGTCGATGATATTCTCCAAGTCTCACGCGCCACTGGGGAGCTCCTCAACTCGTTCGGCATTAATATGAATTACGCCCCTTGCTGTGATGTGAATTCGGAGCCGTCTAACCCAATAATAGGCGTGCGATCTGCTGGTGATGATGGCGCGTCTGTGGCTCAGTTCTCCGCTGCTTTTGCCCAAGGCCAACGCGAAAAGAATGTGGTGCCTTGCGCGAAACACTTTCCGGGCCATGGAGATACGACTGAAGATTCGCACCTCGCCCTGCCGGTGATATCCAGGGACCGAGAAGCGCTGGAAGCATGTGAGCTGATACCCTTCCGAAGAGCAGCAGCAGAACAGATCGAAGCTGTCATGATGGCACACATTGTAGTACCGTCTATTGATGATTCTGGGTTGCCATCATCACTCAGCAAGAAGATTGTGAAGCTGTTGCGGCGTAGCCTTCAATACAATGGGTTGATTGTCACAGACTGTTTGGAGATGGATGCTGTTCGGGCTCAGTACGGGACAGCAAAAGGTGCTGTGATGTCGTTGGAGGCTGGCGTCGATTGTGCCATGATTTGCCATACTTATGATGTGCAAGTAAACGCAATCAACGAAGTTTTCCAGGCTTGCAGGAACGGCCAAATACCGATGGACCAAATCCAGCGGTCGGTTGAGCGTGTAACTGATCTTAAATCCCGGTTCCTGACCTGGGAGGAGGCACTGAAGCAACGCTCACCTTCGACAATTGATAAGTTAAACATTGCTCACGAGACACTTGCGAAAGAGGTGTATAAGCGGAGTGTTACCGTGGTGCGCGATGACAACAAGGTTCTCCCTCTATCGAAAGAGGCATCCGTCGTTTATGCCTATCCTTCTCTGCAAAATGCCCACGGAGCAGCCACTAGCGGCGACGAGTCGGACGAAATCTCCTGTACCCCTCCTGGCTTTGCGGAGATTCTCAAGTCACGAGCGGGCCAACTCATTGCACTGCCATTCACAGAGACTTTCGAGATCGATGACGCGCTCAGGACTGAGATAACTTGCGCCGATGTTGTTATTCTAGCCACGTTTAATGCCAATAGAACGCCATGGCAACGGGAGATGGGCGCGGCACTGCCACAGTTAGCGAAGACACTGATCAGCGTTGCGACATGCGATCCTTATGACTTTTTGGATTGCCCTGAGATAAAGACTTGCATTTCAATGTATGAGCCTACCGAGGAGGCTTTCATTGCGGCTGTCGATGTCATTTTTGGGGCATGCGAGCCGCAGGGGATTCTTCCGGTTCTCAAATCACCCAAGCAAAGACCAATTGTCCAGTTTGACAAAGATCGCGACATGTCGCAAGTGATTGAACTGTGGCATAGAGTTCTCCCGCAGTACGCTGTTCCCGGTGATGTGCTTGCGAACCTCTTGAATCGCTCCAACAGCGCTCATTTTGTTGTTCGGGAAAATGACGAGCTTCTTGGTTTTGTGGCTACGTTTCTAAACGATGGCTCGTCGAGCTTCATATCTGCTCTTCTGGTCAACCCTACCTACCAGTCCCGTGGTATCGGTTCGTCTCTCATCAGCTATGCTCGAAAGTATCTTAGAAACGAAAGAAAATCCACGTCCATAACTGTGGGATCGAGTTCTCCAAGGTTCTGGCCTGGAGTTCCCCTCGACATTCAGAAAAGTGCGTATTCATTTTTCGCGCACCGTGGATTCTGTGCCCCGCCAGGCCCATCGTCACGAGATTACTATGTTAACCTCCTCGATTACGTGGCCCCTGAGGGTGTGTTGGAGCATTCAGCCGCAGCTGGGGTGACCTTCCGACCATGGAGTGAGGAGCAGTACGAGGAGTGCATGGCCAAGCAAAAGGAATTGTTTGGCGACAACGCCATTTGGGTAGAAGCTTACGAGCAACTCGCGCGGGAAGGGCAATATTCACAAGCTATGGTGGCAGTGGATTCAAGCGGAAAGCAGGTTGGGTGGACGCTAATGTTGAACCCTCGAGTTGGATTATTCAACGACCTTGCGTTCCCTTTGCTCCTAGGCGAGAAGACGGGTCAGATTGCCTGTGTTGGGGTCGACGCTGCAGCTCGCAAGAAGGGGGTTGGTCTCGCCCTCGTGGTGAGCGCGGCACTCGATCTCAAAAAAAGGGGCCTGCAGCATGCCTTCATTGATTGGGTCACCCTTGTGAACTGGTATGAGAAAGCGGGGTTCGAAGTATGGCGCGAATATCAGCCGATGACGTTGGAGGAGATACCAAGTTCCTAGTAACGGAGACATTATTCGGCCGCTCACAAATTACTCTGCAAGAACTGATCAAGATATATCCAGTAATGTGAACAAGCAGTTGCATCACCTGCATGTTATCAGTATGTCCCCTGTGCTCAATTAGCCACACCCCCCTGTTTGAAACTGCGCACCCCGGCTCCGATGGGTTGAACTATTTCACCGAGCGTCATCGTATATAAGCTTATTTAGCGCAAAGCCTAAAACCCGTATATATGTATATTAGTACAGAGTAGTTGCCTGCAGCATGGATAAGAAAATCATGAAGGGCTCTAATTAGTCATATTCGCTATAGAAAATCTTATAAGTCCTGCATGATACACATTTACCAAAAGTCCAAGCCCGGTAGGACTCATCTATAACCGCGTGATAGCTACAGAGATTTTTAGTTTCACCCCAGAACTTAACTCCGAAGGTGTTAAAATCATGCATGGAACTTGCGAGCAATATACCCAATAACAGGAGTTGAAGATGTTGCGATACCCCGCTGAGGGGCCTTTCTGGAGATCACTAAACGGCCCTCCCCTAGAAATAGCTACCACAGTCCCTGTCGGTCTGTTCTGTTGAAGTGATTCAGGGACTTCAGGGAAGAAGCAGGATCGACGCAATTGCGAACAGCATTTGTAATCTTGCACTACCAGGGATGCGTTGACAAGCCTGATGGGGTGGAATATCTAGTACTTAAGGGACGCGAGGTCCCTCTTGTCAAGATAGATACCAGCCACCATTGAGATCAACTTGCAGCGAACTGTTCTAGAGTTGTCAACTGCTTTTAGCACCTACGCCTCTCTATTTTCGCAAATCCCCCCCTTCTTTTTTCAAGCACCGCGTCCCAGCTCCCAGCACTTCCACCCCAAGATTCTACCGCACCAAAATCTATCTTTCATATAATGGTGAACAACGGTGTCAAAATCGTTTTCGGAGGAGCTTCCCTCACCTCCAGTAGTGCATCCTTTGGAACCGTGGAGAAGGTCAAAGAGGTTTTGGATATCCTTAAGCAAGGAGGCGTGAAAGCCATTGATACGGCGCAGACATACGGCGACAGTGAGGAGATGCTCGGTGAAGCTAAGGCCGCTTCTCGATTCGATATTGATACCAAGGATCCTGGTGGTTTTTCTGGGGATTCGGCGACGGCGCAGAAGGTAGTGGAGAGAGGAAATGAGAGCTTTACCAAGCTGAAAGCTGATAGCGTGAGTGATGATCGTCGCAATGGAATTTCCTTGTGCGCGTCAGACGTGGCTGATATGCAGATGCATAGGTTAATATCTTCTATATTCACGCCCCCGACCCCAAAACACCCCTGGAAGACACTCTTGCCGGTATCAATGAGCTGCACAAGGCCGGAAAATTCCGCCATTTCGGTCTCTCCAATTTCAGCCCGGATGAAGTCGAGCAGGCTGTCGCCATTGCGAAGAAGAACGGCTTTGTACTCCCATCTGTGTATCAGGGAAATTACTCCGCTGTGGCACGCAGACAAGAGACTGAGCTGTTCCCAACCCTCCGCAGACATAACATCGCCTTTTACGCATATAGTCCAATTGCAGGTGGTTTCTTGACCAAGACAACGGAGCAGCTGCGCGAAGGAGCGCAGGGACGGTGGGATACTAGCTCATTGCTCGGGCAGATGTACAACGGCATGTACGGGAAGCCCACGTTGCTGGCAGCCCTTGACGCCTGGCAAACAATCTCCAAGGAGACCGGCATCCCCAAGGCGGAGCTTGCCTATCGATGGGTGCGCTACAACTCGCACCTTAGTGCCCAGGCTGGCGATGCTATCATCATTGGCGCCACCAAATTCGAGCAGCTGAATCAGACCCTTGCGGGGCTGAAGAATGGTCCCCTGGACGCGGAGGTTGCGGCAAAGATTGATGCGATCTGGGACAATATCAAGGACGACGCACCGCTGGACAATTACCATAGCTACTTCGCCACGCTCCCGCAGCAGAACTGAATATGTCGAAGGTGATAATGTCCGAGTGGCTGAGTGGAGGAGGATACGTGCGTATGATTATGTAGGAATGGTTCGAAGCTGATGATGGCAACATGTAATGTATGTATGTACATGTACATGTACATGCTTAGAGTGTGACCCTCAATGTCAATTGTTGATGCTTCTTTTGTTTGGTTCTCGGGCTTCCTCACAACTCTTGGGCGATGGAATGTAATTAAACTTTACGATATCTTCTTTGCGAGTTCTCAGCCGCCCAGCAAGGTCTGTGCGCCCACTTCATCCACGGGGGGGAAGGTAGCTTGCGAATGAATGCGCGTTGGTTCTCTCAGCCTATACAGTTGTCCTGCCCGAAACGAGCATACCGAAGAGGGGATTTTGGGGGATGTGGGTAGAAACTGTTCGTCAGCTATTGCGAAGGAGAGGTTCCAAACAGATATCTGGACAACACTTTGCATTGAGAAACCACTTTCGCCGTATCTTTTCAGATCTAACATAATTAAAAGGTCGAGCGCTTTTATCCAGTCACCCCGTCAATCCTCTGCGACACAACAATCATTTGAACCTCGATACTTTCCAGTTTGGACATGGATGGAGGGGTTTGGCGTTGGGAAAGATGATATAGACTGACTACTATCCTTGTTAGATATAACTGATATATAATGGTCCATAAAGAGGTACTGCTACATACATTTAGGGCGACTGTTTTTAGATGTAGAGTTATAATTGAGTAATATAGTTAACTCCTCAGGCAGCTGCCGGCTCCACCAATACCAACGCATGGTAAGGACTATGCCTCGAGTAGTAGACTTCGCCTGCAAATGTAGCCACAAGCCAGTCAACAGCTACAAGTTCCTCATTGTTTTGAACCGTAGAGTAGTCACAAAAGACTAGGGGTACATCCTTGACAGGATGGCAAAGAGGCCTCCATGCACTTTTCTGGATTAGTTGGAGGAAAAGAAATGCAATGAAGTCTAATGTAGAAGCAAACAGGGATAAATAAGTAATTACTTCACAATCCGAACACGCCAGCACCCATCAAGGTATGTTTGGTTCTGCTGCTGGCATCTATGCTTTGGCACGACGCATTCCACCAGCAAGAGTTGGATCTGTTGGGCGTTAGTACAATGCACCGGTCTTTTTTAGGACCTACCTAGTAATTGTAATAGATGGTTATCTCGGCCCCAAGTCGCTTTTTAGCCAGATTGACTGTTTCCTCTAAATACTCCTGCAACGTGTCCTGCTGAAGGTCAACACGGCTAGGTTGATGCAAGAGCTGAAACCTGTGATCATCGCCATTGGGCCTGTCCTTGAGGCCTCTCAACTCCATAGCCAGTATGTTATCGATGAGGTCCAGTCTTTGTCAGGAAATGAGCACGAGGCAACCAAATTTGGAGCCTCTATTAATCAAGTTTCGAAGTCAGCCTCGCTGTACTGTTCGTGGATGGGTCCTGATAGAAGAGTCGAGAAAACCCCGGGGCCAAAACTGTTCGTCCCAGACGCAACTTACTTTAGCTTGCAGACCAAGGACGCTATTTTGGACCGAACATCTCTACTCTGCCGATTGATATGTTAATCTGTAGTAACTAGCAGGGATACATATATAATTTATTAGAGCTCTTTCTGTATATACAGAGTACATAATTGGTGATTGCACTTGTAAAACCTGCCATGTGGATCGCGACTATTCATGATGTGACACATAAAAAGAACGACTCGGAAAAAAAACAGCTGTATCACATAGCAGAACACAAGAACAAATGTGAGAGGACTACAGTTCCTACTATAGAGCCGCATGTCTCATATGGATATGGCGAACGTACAAGAATATATCATAATATCATAGCTAACCATGAGAACTGACTAATCTGTAGGAATATACGCAGTAGAATATGTGCGTAATTCTAAGCAAGAATAAGAACCCGGGGATCGACAATATCTTCGCCGAACCAACAGAATACTAGAATGCGGCGCGTTGTGAGTCTTGCTGCTGGTAAGCCTTCCAGCTTATAACAGTTTGAGCAACAGAAGCTACAAGCTGGAGGACGCCGAGGAGAATACCGATTGAGCTGAAAAGTACAACAGCCCAAAGCGCATACCGTCGAAGTTCATCTCTGTGATCATTCCACAGTTCGCTAAGACGGCTGAGCTGCTGTTTTGCAACGTGGACCTGGAGAGACAAAAGACAAAAGACGAGAGCCGAAGATCGGGAAGTCTGATTGAATATCATATACTTGCTTTCGGTTCCTAAATCCACAGAGCTTGTCAAGGAGAGGGTCAACTGGGTCGCTATCTCCTTGCCTTATCAACTGCTTCCGTTCAACCCGCTGATAGCGCCCAGCAGAACGCCTATTTTGGCCAAAAATAAGTTTATAGGACAAAATCACCTCATAGAGGAAGTCATCTATCGGATTGACCCTCAGTATATTGTCTTGTTGTTCAAGGTATTTGTACTCTGATATGATTCTTTTGCAAAATGTCAGTATGGGGGAAGAAAGCATTGAGGATGGCATTGAATGCTCACCGCGAGAAAACAGTGTCCAAAGAACTCTGCAGCTGGCAGAACGATGGAAGCCTGAAAAGACATAAACGCTGCCTGGAGATGTCGAGATGGAGAAGTGCTCTTATGCAGTGACCCAATGTATTTGGATCCTTCCAATTCTGTAAAGCGTGTAGGCGTTTAGGCTTGAAACATGGAGAGCACTGGGGGAGAGATTGCCGGTAGATAGCTGAGGATCCATGTGCTCTCCAAAGAGGTGTACTGAACCGAGTCTCCGCAGAATTTCGGCGATAGGCTGCTCTGCAACTTCCAAGCCTGGGGTATTCGACGAAAGCAGCAACTCTCGTTCATATCCAATTCTAATAGGGTACTGGCAGGATCTGAAATGTATAGGAGACTGGCCCAGCCAATCATCACAAAGGCAAGGCGGCGGGCATTGCTCTGTAATGTGGATAGTGACAAGGCATGCAAAATGCCCTGTTCCACAAGTCTGCGCACAATATCGTCAATACTTAATTGTGGTTCCCCCCTGATGGTTGTGGATAGTGTAGCTATGGCCTTTGCGTGGCTCCACGAAAAGCGACTCTCCCCCATTTTTGGACTCGTACGTATCAAATTTTCTTCTTAGGAAGCGAGCGTAGGGGTGATCATTATTTGGAAACTGGCGGTTCGAGGTGCTGGAGTTTTCTCTGGGTGACCGGAGGAATCCCATGCTCACAGCATCAAGAATAACATCTTCTGCTTTGAGATCAGTAGTCTGTTAACACATTACATAGTAGGTACACGTGTAATGTACTGTGGAGTTGTAGGAAAAAAGCTGCTGCAATTACCAGGAGGTGCGTTAGGCACGCCTGATCCAGATTCAATGTCTGGGGTTGTAATTTGAATGCGACTGAGTTTGAGATATGTTGGCAGGGGGCTTCTTGGCTTACGCGCCATACCGACTCAAGACAAATAGAATGTATATGTATGTATGTATGTACCATCCAAATATTGGTATAATATCAGCATAAACATGTACAGATCAAAAAGTGTGAACACAGGGGAAGATTTTGGCTCTATATACAACAGAGTAAACTGCAATCTGGCTGGAGGGGGGACCCCAAGTATTTAAGGGCCGAACTTGCAGCCTTGCAGCAAACTGCCTGTTGAGAGCTCCTATCACGTCAACTAGACTGGAAAAGTGGCTGGTATCAATCACACTGGGCAAACAAATACCACCAAGGATCTCCATACTATTTATTTTCAGTGATAGGAAACTGTCACCTTGAACAGATTGTCATGTAAAAGATGGAACAGGTCACACAGCATGTGCTGTACAGAGTACAGCACATACATACATTGTATGCAGTCTCTCTAGCTTTCCTAAGCCTCAGATAAAACCACAAATCGTAACTTCCAGGTTGATAGAGATCTTCAGCACATATTGCGGAGTACTCTGCGCTCTGTACTACTCCGGACACTGCAGGAATCCGTGGGATCTCAACGGCTGATCTAAACAAACACGTGATAACAGCTAAGATAAGATAAGGTGGCTGCTGCTGCCCTGAATGTGTTTACAGGGAATCCTTCCAGTAATGGTTTGCTGTCTCAGGAACAGAAAACTGCGGCTGATATTTACCTAGACTCGATTATGACTTCATGGTGATGACGACAATAATGATGATGATGATGATGATGAAGATGAAGATTGCTTCTAAGATTGACCTTCTAGCACGACAACAAACGCTAGCTGGATTTGTATTAAATATCTTATATTGCGAGAAACACAGTAATGACTACCCCAGCTATCCAAGCAGATATCCAACATGTTCTATCATGGACTGTCCATCCAGCAGAGGTCGGACTGGCCGTCGCAGGTCTGTATTTCTGGATCTGGGTATCACCATCGCTCCAGTACCTGATGCCGTCGGCGCAATCCGCCCATCCATCACGAGCCCGTACCATGATCGAGCAATCAAAGCAGCAAGGATTAAGATCTCCACATTTATAGCCCGGGTCCCTTGGCTTCCTATCTGAAGGGCCTGTCTCGCAAGCATCGCGGTAGTTTATGAGCTTGCTGGCAACGGCCAGCAAGCAGTGTGAAGGCTGATAATGGTTCGACTGGTAGGCGAATTCGATAGGATCGACATCTGCCGGCTGCACGATTGCGACCGGAGAGGTGGTGGCGGAAGCATCGAAAAAGGTCACTTCAGCTGTATATGTGGAAATCGGCGTCAAACCTGCATCGTCTGAGGGATACACTGGAACCGTCTTCGTGATTGCGGGGAGGTCGACCTGTGAGCGGCTGACGGTGGAGGTACAGCGGGAGTATGTAATGACCACAGCATAGTGGGCGGAAACTGTGCGATTTGCCGGCGTCGATAGCGAGGATGGGAGAGCGCTGGTCGTAGACTGGGCATGTGAGCTGGAAAGCAACAGCAGCGCAAGAGAGAGCATTGATTTCCACATGGTTGCGCTACGTCGTTTTCTAGATGCGACGCTCGCTTCCTTTTGAACTCGGACACAATCCTCCACGGAGACCTTGTTACTGACTAGAGCAGCCTTCGATCGTCAATAATAATGTCCTGGCCAGCGACTGCGCACACTTGGCGACTGCAGTCATGGGAAGCCCTTCTCTTGGCTGGCTTTTATACGAGCACTGCCACTTGTTTGGTTCTCTCTCAGCTGTGTTCCGCCCTTGCCAATAATAATAATGCTGCCGATACTGATTTTGTCGGCCTATCCCCTGTCTGTGGCGCTTTTAGAGCGCGGCCAAGCAGGCGCGTCGCAGCCCTTCGCAGCTGAGCTGCTGCACGCTGAAATGAAAATAACTGCATTCTTAAAGGAGGCCTGAACCTTCTGCCAGCGCCAGAATTCACCATTTTTAGGCTCTCCCATCCAAGGACTTTTTGCTGTATCAGCGACAGCAGACACTATGCAGACTTTGTACCTCTACCCCGTCTCACCACTCCCCAATACCACCTACCACGTCGAAAACAACGCAAATTTTCCTATTGGATTTGCTGTTGATAATTCCACCACAGCCCAGTGGTTTGGCTATGAGTTGAACTGGTCGCTGTCGACACCAGACAATGGCGAAACGTCATTATTCAACGGCCGTGCTAAGATAGAGCCAGACAAAACCCCTGAGCGCACTGGCAACCCTCGCATTTTCCTCGGGTCGCGAAATCTCCCACCAGGTTTATACACGCTCTCCTGGTCATATTCAATGAAGCACTGCTACACAGGCACAGAGATATACCAGCAGAGCAGCGGTGGCAAGACCCCAACGTACAAGTGCAAAACTAGAGAGGTGGACGCAGACTCTACGCTGAGGGTTCGCGGTAGCTATGAGTTTAGGCTTGACCGAGATGTTGGAATAGACGTCCCGTCGCTTGATTCTGTTGGTGACCCAGAAGAGTTTGGGCCTGGGACGCTGATAGCCCAGGTTATCGGGCAGTATAAAGACGACGAGTCCTGCGCACTACTCAACCACCGAGACTGGATTGATACCTCGACTCCCACCCGCCCAGCTGAGCAGACGCGAACTGTTCCTGGGGCACCAGTTCCTTCGCGAGCGACAAGTGTGCCATCAGGCGTCATTCCCCCAGAGAGAATCATAGGACAAAGATGTAATCGTTCCGCCGCCG
The DNA here is from genome assembly GCA_002573605.1 of Polytolypa hystricis UAMH7299. Taxonomy (NCBI): domain Eukaryota; kingdom Fungi; phylum Ascomycota; class Eurotiomycetes; order Onygenales; genus Polytolypa; species Polytolypa hystricis. Next base: position 13,075 of record PDNA01000035.1, on the reverse strand, counting down.
TGGCGGTGTTGCCCCCTGAGCTCCTACCAACCCTTTTAACAATCTGGCTCCTTGCGAAATACCTATTCGGAAGTGGATAGTGCTGATCGCATATACTGCCAGACGCCTTGCCACAACTATGTCTCTGAGAAGCGAATAGATCCCAAGGTGGGACTCCTGCAAAGCAAATAAGGATTGTCATTGAATCGGTGCAGGGAGGTTACCGGCAACGGTTCCGGCGAAAAGATTTATCGATCAGGACCTAGCAATGGTGTTAACCACCATGGGGCACAAATAGTCTTGCTGCTATTGTATCGCCTTGCCTAACCATCGAACCAGACTCGTTTAGACACCGGGGCTCGATACAACCCAGTCCTAAGTATTACAAGGCCGAGCATCCTTGCGCATCCTGGATGAGACTCATGAAGCTATTCCATGCTCTACCTTTCAGCGATAACACGCCAACTTGAATCGAGAGCCGATTGAATCATACATCGAATACGAGAGATATAGGGGATATTTTGCTCGAATGGATGTATCAAAGTACAGCCCACCGCGCATACGCATACGCCGTCGAATTCGAGCGCCCATCGGTGTGGATTATTCACCTGACTTCGAAGGAGGGTGAAGTTGTAGCTCATAGGAGTAGGGCTTTGGAAGCTAACTGTGTATCACTATAACTTCTTTATACAGTAATACAGTATATACTAGAAAAGAAGTTGTTGCAGAATTATATAATTAGTAGAAGTAATAGCTCAGACTACTACTTCTATTAGTATTATCAGTAGAAGAAGTAAGCAGGACTATCAAGTAGAACTAGTAGAAGAATATATTAGAATTATCAGAGTAAACAGTTATATATATAAAAATAGATTTTATTTATTATTTAAAGTTTTTATAATTTCTTGCAATTATTTTTTTCTATTATCTTATCTTTACTATCAGTTAGTATTAACTATAGTAATCCAGAGCTCTATAGTTTAAATTTACAAGAATATTTACAACTTTATTATTTTACTATAACTAGAGTTTGCTTGTATTTTTCTATAAAAACTTATTTTAAAACTTAATTTATACTACAATATTCTCTGTTAGAATTTACTCTGCTTTATTAATTATATACTAGTAGCTGTATATAATTTTCTCTATATATATAGATATATTGTAGTGGGGAGTATGGTGTTACAGACCTACAGTGTATCCCCAGGATGATTGGATGGCAGGAGGGGTTATCCCCAGAAGGATAAACCCAGATCTGGGAAAGTTACATGATAGAGGAGTCTATAGCAAGCCTTGGCAGGATAGTCTGTTTGGAACTACCCTGATGGGAGTCTATTTGGGACTACTCAGGGAGGAGTCTGTTTGGAACTACTCTAGGAAAGCTTGTTAGGGACTACTCCAGATTTCCAGTCTTGAATATAAGGATGGGGTGCTATCTATTGTCCAGAGGAGTTCTTATAATTCCTTGCAATTATCTCTTTCTATTACTCTACCTCTACTATCAGTTAGAAGCACCAACAATAGCAATCCAGAACTCTATAGTTTGGACCTGTAAGAACATCTATAACTCTATTACTTTGCTATGATCAGAGCTTGCTTGTATCTTTTATAAGGACTTATTTCAAGACCCAAACCACACCCCAGTGTCCCCTTGCCTTAAGCCCTTGGGGTGATTGACTCAAGTCTCCCTGATACTTGCCACCCCTAGAAGCCCCTTAAACCCTCTTATTATTGTTAACCATTCCCTATCCCAGCTCTACTAATATAGAATACTCTAACCAAGTCAGGTCGAACCTCTAACATGGTGAAACACGTTAATACTTGAACTCAACTCGAACTCAGCGAGCTTACTCACCCAGCTGCCAAGACTCATTAAACTAACCTGATTAAGTTTAGCATTTGAGATATTGGCAACTCGCAGAGTTTGAGTGGAGTTCGAGGATACAGGTTATCTATACTCGAACTCGACTCGAACGCAGTCTATGTCGTACGGCCCGCGTCCCTCCGAATTCATGCCAGAATGGGCCCTTCTTTACGATCGTGGGTTAACGAGGAATACAACAAGCCTGCTACTAGGTGGTATGCCCGTCCGTTGCAGTTATGAAGCTGCAAGGGAACTCCTGAGGTGCTAGGTTGGATTCTAATCCTTCTCTAGCAGCCTGGGCTCATAGTTGAAAGCAGGTTGAGCGGAAGCTGTGGAATGGTAAGCACCTAGGTAGCTGGCGGCGTACAAGCTCGAGGAGAGCATATATAACGAAGGTAAGGTATATTCAATGACAGTGGTTAACTAACTTCTCTATCTATCTAATAATGAGTGTTTTGGGAGCAATCGATAGAGGGGATGGGTGAGAACCCCTCACGCCCAGAGGCGCTATCCTATAAAGGGAATAGGTCTTCAACAATTACCCTCAATATCGCTACTATCCGACGTGTTTGCTGACCTAGATAGAGGTTTTCTAAGATCTATGATTTTTGGTGATTTCTAGGGTGAAAATTCTTCATATAATAGAGATCTCAGTCAATTCTATTTTAGGGGTAGTCTTTTCGAATTGAACTCTCTATGTTGAGATTTGTATATATTCAACTAACAATTGCAAATACGCGTTGTTTTGGTTGATAAATCGTTGCGGAAGCACAGAGGGCGTTGGTTGGGGGATAACTCTCTCGGGGATCCGTGGAAACTAGTACCAGGGGCTTAGTCACCTGACATTTCATGATGACTGCACTGTATGTTCTCCGCCTCCTCCATGTCTTGAATGGTGTGGAGCTTTTACCCCAGCTTCCTTAGCTTCCGCAAGTGATGCTGCAAGCGAGGCGACAGATGACAGATATGTCTACTCTGTGGACTTCTCCAGCACTCGAATCCTTTATGGCGGTTCTAGATGCACGCGAACCCCTCTTAAAAAGCGATATCGTGTTTTTATCGCTCGAAAAGAGAAAGCTTTTGATAGTCTAGCCCCAGTCGTCAGGTGGCGCGAATAGGGTTAGGCTTTGGGGCCCTGCGGATGGCTGGCTGTCCCGTCTAGGTGGGCTAAGAAAGGTAGTGGAAGTTAGCTACCCGAGGGTCCTTTCCCGAACATACGCACAAAACTATGGTTGCAACTTGCGAGGATCCGCGGTAGCTCTGGAACTTGACGGCAATGCTAGCTCGGTCATCAAATCCGATAGCTGCGTTTCCCAGCACTCCTGGCAGAGATGTGAACAGCTCTTTTGAGTATTACTGATGGAGTTACTTCGAGATCTAGCAAGAGTTTGAGATTTGCTCAAATTTTCAGACCTGAATGTATGACTTCCAGCCATTTCATGAGTTACCTCTGAGACAAAGCTGTCCTTGGAGCTTGAGCTCCTCTTCCAGTGAATATAAAGCAGGATATGCTTCTCAAGTTTGGAAGTATAAATTATTTAGCCTTCAAATGGTGACCAGCCACAGCCATGCTGCCCTTCCCAATATAGAGTTGAAACAGCTTTCCTTGGTGTCATAAATTGCAGGATTTGCCAGCTGTGCAGGGACTCGTCCCGAGCATGCTTTCCCTTCATCTAGCTGTGATTAACAAGCTTTGCAGGATGAGGTTTTCCACAAGCGATACTATTATTCTGATGGATGACACCATCCAGTGGCCGATCATAAATGGTTTGTAAGTGTGGAGCAAAACCGCTAGACCAAAAGCACAACGTTGCGCAGTGGTCTCAACTGGTAATCTCTGATATCCAACAGTAAGCCACCAAGGCAGAAGGGGATTGGTTCAGTCGACGAAGACCTGCAGAAAAGCCAGAGAATCAGGGGTAAGGCACTGATTATGCTTAAGTATCCATACTTAGCGCAGCGTTGTTGACATCGCAGCCAACAAAAGTTTGAACAGAATATCTGGATAACTTTTTCCGTTTCTCTTTTCACTTTTCACTTTTGACATGCGGGGAAGTGGAGAAGAGGAATCCCGCTCTCGAATCAACTAAATGCCAGAAAGCCTCAAGACAAACAATCAATGGAAAATGCTCCACGGATGCCGGGGTTTCCCTAGATATGCTCTGTTAGAGCTTAGCCCGTTAGTCTGGATGGGTGGCCAAAGTGGCCCAGACGTCCGGGGTTGTGGGGAATTATATCCATCTTTACGGGGCGCTCAAACGCGCGTACCACTTCAATATTGATTTCCTGTGTGTAGATTAGTGATTTATATGTTCGCTCTCCCATGTTTATTTAACCATGGAGGATCTGTGTCTGCAATCCCTCAGTTGCTTCCCTTGTCAGAAATTCACATTGTGCTGGCGATAAGGAACAATGGCCGAGCAAGAGAAACCAACTACCGCCCAGGCGGATTCCATCGAACAGAGCAGCGATAGCGGCCATGATAACTCTAAAGATGGTAGCAATGTAGATGATGCTATCATCCACGACCTCGAAACAAGCGGCGACGATGTCGGCTTGACACTACGATCCGTGCTTGCTGCTGGTGTACGTTTCAAAAGACACATACTTGCTTCCCTATCCCATTGATTCTGTCCCTAACAATGAAAAATAGACAATGGCAAGCTGTTACACCGCATATCTCTTCACACTCTTGATACCTCCAGCTGTCCTAAGCTTCATCAATTCTGATCTCGGACCCGATGCTCGTTTTACTTGGATTACAATCTCATGGAATCTGGGCGGCGCTATTTTTGTGACAACTGGTGGCAGATTGTCTGATATATTTGGCCGTCGATACTTCTTCCTCTCCGGTGCAGTGATCCTCATCATCGGCAGTATCGTCAGTGCAACTGGTCAGTCAATCAACCAGATGATTGCAGGAGGAGCGCTCTTTGGTGCTGGCTCTGGATTCTTGGAAATGGCATTTGGAGCTGTCCAGGTATGATGTGACAGTGGCCGAAAATGGCTGCACCAGCGTCGAACTGTCCTTCGCTAACCCACAAATAGGAGGTTGTACCGACCAAATATCGGATGATTACCATTGGCCTCTTTGACGTATCATCTGTAATCGCGCAGATAATGCCACTCATCTCATGGGTTTTGATCAGGGACACCGGGGACTGGCGAAACGCCTATTATCTCATGATTGCATTTCAAGCACTGAATTTAATCTTCCTATTCTTCTGTTATCACCCACCGGCTTTCGCCACCAAGCACAGTGATGATGGCAAATCGTTCGTGAAACTTATTAAGGAGTTCGACTGGCTAGGACTCGTCGTCTTCACCATTGGCTGCAGCTTGTTCCTTATCGGGGTCAGTTGGGGTGGGACAATGTACCCATGGAAGAGTGCTGGTGCCCTTGCTCCCATCATTATCGGGCTTGTGATGTTGATTTGTTTGGGCTTCTACGAGGCCTATGGCAATGTGACAGAACCCTTGCTTCCCCCACGGCTGTTCAAGGAAATTCGACTGTAAGTACCTTCTCCATACTGCTCTGAGTGAGTTCAATTACTGATCTCAATGCAGATTCTTGATGCCTATGATTACCATGGCCATTGCAGGTGTCCAATATTACTCTAACGCGACTCTTGTATGTTTAACCCTTAGCCTTATAGATGTTTGAATGATTTACTAACACCAAATAGTGGAACCGATTGTCTCAACTACTCTATGCATCGGATGAGATCTCCAAGGGTCTCTATGCAGAGGTGCTGCCATTGGGAACCATTTTGGGTGGCATTTGTGTCATCTTTAGCAAGAAGATCGGCCATCAGCGATGGCAAGTTTTCTGTATGGTTCCCCCCTCCCCCCAATTTCCTTTTTCACACAATCAATTTTCACCAGACTCTAGAAAGAACCAAGCCTAACATCTCTACCCAACAGTGGCAATCGGCCTACAAACCGGCTGCGTTGGCGGCTTGTCCACCGCCACCATTGACAACCCCGTAAAATCCATCATCCTAACCTGCATCGTCTCAATGTGCGCTAGTATCGTCATCCTCAACTCCATTGTCCTCATTGGCTTCGGTATCCGCAGCCAAGACGACATCGGCACTGCCGCCGGTCTGGCAGGAACCTCCCGCCTCCTCTTCGGTGCTGTCGGAACAGCGATTTTCAGCACTGTGACGAATAACAAGTATGACAACTCACTCACTGATAGAGTGATGGAGAATATCCAGGGGTTGAGTTTCCCGTCGGAGAATATCGCACAGCTGGTGGCGGCTGCGAAGCTAAGCACCGCTGAGGCGTTCAAAGCTGTCCCGAGTCTGACGCCGGAAGTCCAGGCCGCGGCTGTCTTGGCCAATAAGGAGGCGTACCTGCTGGGAGCGGTGTTGTCGTATCAGGCTGCGCTTGCGTTTGGGTTGTGTGGATGTATTGCTGCGCTATTTATTCGCAGTGTTGATACTAGGAAATATACGATGAATACAGTGGCAGTGCAGGAGCAGGATCGCGTGCGCCTGGATAAGAAGGAAGCCGCTCCACCGTCTGTCTAGATTGACAGGCTTTTGAAAGAACGCGAGGGAGGGTTTTCTTTTGGTTTGGCAGACAAGCCCGCTACAATGAAAGGTGAAGGGGGGAAGGTTAATATGGAGAGCTTGGAATTCTGCTAGGAATGGGTTCTTGTTGTTGAACTTTGTTTTGTTTCTTTTATTTTCCATTAAAGATTAAATACAAAACTACTTGTGCCAAGCTCACCCACCACTTTTCATTGTTTGTGAGCAACACTGAAAAGTCCAAAACACTGATAAGACAGGATTATATCACGCACCTTGCAAATCTCTGCTTTGGGGTATGGCTCACGTATGCCTTTCTGTAACGCAGCCGAGTTAAGCTCTAGTATACCATTATACAAAGCAATAAAATTTAAATTGCGTAGGGTCTTACTATATATAAGTTATTAGGTTATGAAGTAAAGTTGCGCTCTATATCATCGCTCTTCAGACAGATCAAGTCGAAATGACCCACGACCAGCAGCTTCGTTTGCTGCAGTATATCTAGCTGCGCATTGAAGTAATCCTCGAACAGCCTTTCAGAGCCTAACCAACAGTGGGTGCTCCAGTCTATGTACATTGGAGTGAAACATGCATTGTAATTGGCTTGACAAAATTATAATAAGATAAACTAGAATGAAACTTTGTATATAGACTGCACTAATAACTATTTAATCAATTAAATTAAAATTTTAACAGTAGATAGATCCAGTTATAGAAATTAATATATATACTTTATATAATATTATTAATCTCAGGATTTATAGTAGTTTATATACAAATATTACAATATTTTAACTTTAAGTTCTAATAGAACTTGTATATAAATTACTATATAATTACTAATTATTTTATTTTTATAATTTAAAAATAAATAATATTAAAATATTAATAAAAGTATTAATAACAGAATATTTATATATTAATATTTTAACTTCAACTATTATATAATATAAACTATTTATTTATTTAACTATTTCTTTAAAATTTATATTAAGACTATATATATATCTGTTATAAAGTGCATACACTCTGAAAGAGTATTGTATATAAAAGATAATATAAAGAACTACTAGAAGCTAGAAATATAATTATAAAAGATATAAAAAGTAACTTGTATTAATTAGTATAGAGAAAGATATTACAGACTAATAGAAATTATTAATTAATAATTATTACAAAGTATCTTGTTTAATTAAACAGAGTAAAATCTAAACTAAATCTCAGAAGTCTGTAATACTCTTAGAGAATATACTTTGATATATATCAAGCTTGCTTATTACTCTAAGCTAGTATTGTAAACTTTAGCTTACTGTAGTAATAAGAAATAATTTACTTTTTTAAAGAAATAAAATAATCCAGTTAGAGAACAGTTTTACACTATATATTAAAAAAGATTTAATAAAATATAAAGATAGAGTTTATATAATAATAAAATAGAATTGCAGTACTGTTATAGCTAGTAATTTAAAATTTAAAATAAATCTAAGATCAGTATTGCTATTAAATATAAAGTAAAAGACTTTTATTTTTAAAAATAGAAGAAATATATTTTTTATATATATAACAATTTTTTTAATAGATTTAGTAGATTTGATAGATAAATTTACTAGTATTACTGAATCTACTATCTATAGATCTAGTAAATTTAGTAGACAAATCTACTAGTACTATCAGTTCTACTTTAAATCATGTAATCTTCTAGTTATATAACTTCTAAGTTTTATTAGTTTCTCTGTTTCATGCACCTCTTCCCTTCAGAGTTCTTGCTAACTAATAGTTATTACTAGACTGTTACAGACCTATAGTATATCCTCAGGATAATTGAATAGCAGGAGAGGTTATCTCTGAGAGAATAAATTCAAGTCTGTAAAAGTTATATAACAGAAAAGTCTATAACAAGTCTTGGCAGAATAGTCTATTTAGAACTATCTCTATAGTAGTTTATTCAGAACTACTTGAGAGGGAGTCTGTTTAAAACTATCTAAAAGAAAGTTTATCAGGAACTACTTCAAGGAACTTTATCAGAAACTATTCCAGAATTCTAAAATTGTATATAAAAATAGATTCTTATCTATTATTCAGAGAAATTCTTATAATTTCTTACAATTATTTCAGTTTATTATTTTATTTTTATTATTAGTTAATACCAGCTATAGCAATTCAGAGCTCTATAATTTAGATCTGCAAAAATATTTATAACTCTATTATTTTGCTATAACTGAAGCTTATTTATATTTTTTAATAAAGATTTATTTTAAAACTCAATTTATATTTCTGTATTCTATTGCTTTAAGCTCTTGAAGTAATTAATCAAGTTTCTCTGATACTTACTACTTTTAAAAGCTTTTTAAATCTCTTATTATTGTTATTTATTCTCTATCTCAGCTTTACTGATATAGAATATTTTAATTAAGTTAGGTCAAACCTTCTAACAATAATTGCCTCTCTTGATTATTGAAGGAAATTAATAAAAAAAAAAATATTTTATAGAGACAATATACTATTATTGAATATATATCTAATTTCTTGTTCAGATTAATAGATTAATAGTCTAAATCTTACAGAGAAGTATATTCTTGATAAAAATATTAAAAAAATTAATTAAAAAAAAATAGTATCAGAATCTACAATCAGTACTGACAACAATATAAATATATTGCTAGTATAAATTACAAAACTTGAACAAGTTTAAAAGAAAGTTAGGCTTCCAGTACTAAAGCTACTGATAAAAATTAAGCTATTTACAGAAGAATAGAGACAGTTGAAATAATTTCTTTTATAATATAAAGTATTCTTTAAGTACAACACTCCAGCTACAGACATGGATTAGAATTTAATTATATTGAAAAATATAGAAGAAACAGCAGGAAGGTAGACTTAAAACTATTTATTAATATAGTTTGAAAAAAAATGCTCAGAGAACTCAGAAATTGTCTGAATATATAATAAAATATAAAATCAAGTTAAGATAAAAAGAGCCTTGCAACTAAGCTTTAAAGAAATTAATAGAATTATAATAGCTGCTGAAAAGATACAGTATTTATAATAGAAAAGATCAGTATCTAAATATATTCAAGAGTTCCAGAAAAAGAGTGTATTTCTGAAATAAAGAAACAATACTTTGATTAACCAGTACTACTAGAAACTGAAAGAAGAAGTTAAAAATAAAATTACTTAATTAAAGAAGAAAGATAAAAGTCTATCTGAACTAATAAATACAGCTATCAGAATTGATAATTAACTATAAAAAAAAAAGCTTGAGAAGAAGAGTATATACAGAAATTAACTAAGAAAGATTAATCAGAGCTAGTAGAAAGATCTGTATAAATACTAATTTATAGAAATCAATATTATTTAGAGAAAACAAGATAAATAAACTGGATAAAAAAGCTCAAAAAAAGAAAAATACTTTAACTGTAATAAAGAAAAATATTATATACAAAAATATTGAATTAAAAAGAAAACTTGAGAGAAAAATTACAAAGAATATAATACTGAAATATAAGTAATAGAAGTCTAAGAAATAGTACTGTAAAGTAAAAGAGAAATATTAATTGCAAATAAAATACTTAGAGAACTACTGTTACAGACTAGCAGAGACTATTAGTTAATAATAACCCAGAGAAGTAGAAGTACAGTAGAACAGAAAAACCAGTAAAACTTAGAAATTATATAACTGAAAGATTATATAATCCAAGATAGTAGAACTGATAGTACTAGTAGACTTGTCTACCAGATCTACCAGATCTACAGATAATAGATTTAATAGTACTAGTAAAATTGTCTACCAGATCTACCAGATCTACTAAGAAAATTATTATATATATAAAGAATATATTTCCTCTACTTTTAAGAACAGAAGTCTTCTACTTTGTATTTAATAATAATACTGATCTTAGATCTATTTTTAGTTCTAGATTACTAGCTATAACAGCACTGCAATTCTACTTTGATATTATATATACTCTATTTTTATATTCTATTAAACTTTTTCTGATATACAGTGCAAGGCTGTTCTCTAGCTGGATTATTTTATTTCTTTGAAGAAGTAAATTATTCTCTATTACTATAGTAAGCTAAGGCCTACAATACTGGCTTAGAGTAATAAGCAAGCTTGGTATATACTAGAATATATTTTCTAAAAGTATTACAGACCTCTGAGATTTAGTTAAGATTCTACTCTGTTTAATTAAACAAAGTACTTTATAATACATTGAATATCTATCTTTTAAAGTATTAGTTTAAAGAATATAAAACTATAAACTTCTTTAGAATTTTTTAACTATACAAGGTTACAATAACTCTCTTTATCTTTCAATTATATAAGATAAAGAACACTTTGTTGATTCAGATAAGTATCATTCTAGCTTAAAAAGAACTAACTAATAGAAAGATATGTCTACAGTAGTTACAGTACAAGTTTTACTGGCTTGAATCCAGAAGCTTGAGATTAAAGTTAAAAAGTAGTAAGAAATAATTGATCAGATATACAAGTATACAGTTAATATTAAAAATCAGATTGTAGTACAACCTACAGGCCAGGAGAAAGAAGATATTATAGAGAAAATAAAAATTCAATCTTTCAATAGAACTAGAAGCAGGCTCAGATCTTTTCTAGTATATCTTGAAATCTATTTTTAATTCAATATTAAATTGATAAAGACTGATAAATATCTGATAGCAGTACAATACTTACAGGAAAAAGCAGCAGTATAGATACAACTTTATTTAACAATATAGTTTAGTAGAAAAGATCCTAGAGATTTTATATCTATTGAAACTGAAAAAATCTTTGTAATAAAAAATTTCAGACTGTTTAAAAAAATATTAACAGTGAATTTTAGAATCACTAATAAAGAGGTAACAGCAGTATAGAAAATCAGACAGATTTAATAAATAAGAAATACAGCTAGATACCTAGCAGAATTCCAATAACTAGCTGTAGTACTGGACTGGAATAATAATATATTAGTAGAAGCTGTATACAACAGATTCAAAGAAAAGATTAAGAATAAAATAGTCAGGTTGAAGGAACAACTCAATATACTATCTGAAATAATCAAATATATAGTATATATAGATACAAGGATTTGAAAGAAATATCTAGAATAAAAAAGCTACAAGCAGTTCCTAAACTATACTGCAAAATAACAGATATATAGAGAAAATTATAATCTTTACAGACTACAATCTATAGAACTAGATACAACTATAAAAAGCCAGGACTACAAAAAAGACAAGCTATACTAGAAAAAATTATATTTCTTTTGTAAAAAACCAGAATACTTTGCAAGAAATTGCTATAAGAAATATAGAAACCAGCTATAACAAGAGCTGAGAGCAATAACAAGAGAATAATATTACTCTACTGCTGATACTGGTAGAAATGAACAACAATTTCTATATACAACTAGAGCTGAAACTAGTAATATAGTAGATAAGTAGAATAAACTATAAGAAATTATAGTAGAATAGATGTTCTAAGAACTAATAAGAATTTAATAAGTAGAAATTGATAGTGAGGCAACTGAGTCAACTGGAACAATAAAGATAAAGTATCTATTATCTAATTACAGAAATCTACACTGAAAAGAGTGTGAAAAACAGCAAGAATCAGAAAATCTATAAAAAAATAGTAAAGATTGCAACTATCACTAGAAGAAGAAGAACTAGAATATTACAGATCTGAAATACTTACAATACTATAAATTTCCTATATTTGCATGTAATTACAAGTAGTACAAGAAGATACAGAATAAGAAAATTCAGTAAATCAGAGATAATTCAATTTACTACTATTATAAGCTGTATAGATATAATATAAAAGATTGCAAGTAATGCAATGAAGTTGAAGTATAGAAAAATACTTAGAAAGTACTGGAATAGCCCAGTTTACAGAACAAAGTAAATATTAAATATCTACAGTATAAAAGAATACATTGGTCATTCTGTTATATAAATAGCTGTCTATTCTACTGGGAAGTGAAAGATAACCAGTACTATTCAGATCTATTAAAGCAGTTAAAAACAATCTAGATAAAAAAGTTATAGTTAGGAGAATATACAATTTCAGACTTCAACAAGAATAAAAATACAGAGTTACTGTAAAAAAAGATTATAGACTATATCTATTACAGGACAAATTAGAAAATAATCAGTTACTATAATACCAGATTAAAAAGCAGTAATAAGTACAGAGTCAGAGCACTGACTTAATTGTTATATTAAATAAATAATTGCAGAATATACTGCAGAGAAAAATAGATAAATAGATATTTTCTACAACTACTATAAAAAGTATAGATTAGTAATAAAAGCTATTCTAGAGAGCCAACTTTTATATCTGAAGAATAGATAAATTACTTATTATACAATATCAACTATCTATAATATATAGAAATACTTTGGATATACTGTATAGAAATATATAAAAAGCTGAGACACAATATATACAAGATTAATTATATATAGAGACCAGCTGTTACGGACTAACAGGAATCATTGGTTAAAAGATGACCCAGGAGAAAGGGGCGCAGCGGAACTGGAAGAACTCCCGGAGCTGGAGATCACGTGACGGGGAAGTCACGTGACAGAAAATGGTAGACTCGGTAGACTCGGTAGACCTGGTAGATTCAGATCTACCATATCTACACGATCTACCAGATCTACCACGGGATTTTCATCATGTATATAAAGG